>JANAVB010006998.1:2585191-2972691 GCA_029216955.1 Iris pallida
TTAACCCACAACTAATTACATGATATTAACATTTAAAGTGAATCAAAATAGAGAAAACAGTGAGCACACTCACTGATACTTGACAATATCAGTTAAATAGAAATTTCCTATTTCAACATTAAAATAACAATTAACAATAGGTTAATGGTTGGTAATTAATAACTAATATGTGTACTTGCTATTCATATTGTAGCGTGTCCAAAACAGGACACGAATGTGTCCAAACCCACACAAATCTAATATACGCAAACTGGGTTCAGTCCACAGTGCACCTGTGTCCAGTGCGAGTCGATTTACTCACT
Organism: Iris pallida; assembly: GCA_029216955.1. Classification (NCBI taxonomy): domain Eukaryota; kingdom Viridiplantae; phylum Streptophyta; class Magnoliopsida; order Asparagales; family Iridaceae; genus Iris; species Iris pallida. Next base: position 2,585,494 of record JANAVB010006998.1, read on the forward strand.
CGACACAAACTCAATAGACACGAGGCCTTGGGGGTGTCATGTCAGACATTGCCCCAAGCTCTATGTCCAAGGACACGCGTCCACGTGTCCAGAAATAGCCACACGAACTCGCGGGTAGCAGGACAGTGCTTGTCCGCGTGTGCGTGGCGTGTCCACGACTCCAGTATCGACACAAACTGGACTCGAATCCAGCTCAGTCGTGTAGAAATCAATAAGCCACCTAAAAACAAGTATTCCTATTCAAAAACATTTCTAAAACAGGATCAAAATGCCCAATGTGGCATTTTGTCGAACACTATTGATCCTACGCTGATACGTGTCCGATATAGACACGTAAAGGACACGAAACCATACGAAACCTATTCCTATAGTTAGAGGACACCTAGGGCTATGCAACCATGCCAAGAAATCGAAAATCTAATGGGTGGATAGAAAGTTACCTATGTGGTGCTCTTTCCTCAAGAAAGCTCAACAATGGGGATTCCTTTTAGCTAGCTCAAAGCTCCAAAGTAGTCCAAAACTGTTGTTAGCCTCCACCAACAGTAGGAGAATAGGAATTAGGTTACAATGCAAGAAGTTTGAATAAAAATGGATGGATATTGATCAAAATAGAAAGGGTTGAATGAAGAACAAACCTTGCTCTTGAAGAAATGAAGGAATGAACAAAAGAGGCAACTATTTTTGAGAGGCATTAAATAGGGGGGTGGTGTCCCTAGTGGCCGGCCAAAAAATCTAGGGTTAGGGTTTTAGGAATAGATCAATGGCTCTCCTTTCATCTAGTCTAATCAAGGGTCTAAAATCTAGGTTTCACACTAGTCTTAAGTTGCAACCTATTTAGATCTAACTATTCATGACTTAACCAAAACTAATCATAACTAACTAATACTAACCATGGCTAACTGAGTCTAGCTATGACTATTCTAGGTTAGGTCCAATCTAGGTTAGGGCTAATCACAACACATGGCAATTAATTAAATAATATTAAAATCACACCATTCCAAATAATATATATTAAATTCCAAATAAATTCAAAATGATAAGAATACCCTCAAACTAGAAATGTGGTAGTGACAATTTGTGCAAATAACCGTGTGTGTCACAAAATTGTTCAAACTTTGCATTCTCAAATTCGTCGTCATGATCACTTCGAATACGAGTGATCATGAATCCTTTCACATTTTGGACTTTCTTGCAAAAAAAGACGAATTCAGATAATGCATCGTTCTTGCGTGCGAGAAAATATACCCACGTGTATCTAGAAAAGTCATCTACTATTACAAATGCATATAACTTACCACCTAGGCTAGCAATTCTACTAGGCCCAAATAAATTCATATGTAGTAATTGTAGAGGTCTAGTGGTACTTACAGCGTTCTTGGACTTAAATGTGGATCGGATAGCTTTGTTCTTTTCATATTCACTACATACCGTATTTTTTTGAAAGTGATGTCCGGTAAGCCTCGTACCAGTTTCTTCGTAGATAGTCTTAAAATTGTATCCATATTTGCATGACCGAGTCTCATATGCCATAGTTGACTCTCATCATTCTTGGCGAATAAGCATCTACCTGCTTTGTTGGCATCTTTCAACAAATAGAAAATATATATATTGTCTTCCCTAATACCTTCAAAGATAGTACTACCAGTTGAGCTATCAACTACAACACATTTGTCTTTGACAAAGTTAATACCATAACCATGATCAGCTAAATGGCTTATGTTGAGTAAGTTATGTTTTAACTCGGCTACTAGACAGATATCTTTAATCACATGATAGGAAGCCTTACCAATGTTGTCTATACCTACTATATACCCTTTAAAGTTATTACCGAAGGAGACGTATCATTCTTTCTTCTTGGATAATATTGCAAATAGAGAAGCGTCACCGATCACGTGCCGTGAGCAACCGCTATCGAGGATCCATTTGCTTCTAGCATGAGTAGGGTGTTCCACCTACAAAAGAGTTTGCAGATGAAACTTTTGGTACCCATTTCTTGTAGGGTCCTGATATGCTAGTCTTTGGTATCCATACACATCTTTAAATCAACTAATCTTCTTACACTGCATGCAGGAAAAATATGACCAATGGTGCCACAATAGTGACATCTAGCACGCTGAGAGTTAGGTGCAGTATATTGTACATGATTGGTAGGTCTTAGTTTTCTAGTTGGGTATTTGTAATAAAATGTGTGCCGATTAATCTTCTTGGGCAAAGGTTTGATTGGGTTTGATCTGATAGTGTTGGGTTTGACTGTGTTCCGATGTTTTGATAAGTGACACGTGTTAGGGTAGGAACCAACAACCTCAGGCTATTTTCTTAACCTAATTTTTAACTTTTTGGAAGTGTCATAAAGTGTATTGTAGTCAGCTGTGAGTGCATCATTTCTGATTAGTGCACATTGATGGCTCTTATTCTCTTTGGATAAGTCTTTCTCAAGTTTGGCAGTGGTCTTGTCTTTTTCTTCGGATAACCGAATAATCTCGTGTAGTTGCAACTTGACAGAGAAAAACTCACCTGTCTTACTAAAATTTATACTACTTCTAACCTCATCTAGTAAGTTGGTAAGTCTTCCTATTTCTTCTTTGTACTCTTTGAGTACCTTCTTAGAGTTATGGTATTTGCTACACAGTTTTTTGTAGTCTCCTAAGAGGCCACTAAAGGCTTCGCCTAGCTGTTCAAAGGTAAAATTATCATAAGTATCAAACAGGGGATTATTGTTTACCTGATCATATGCCATTAAGCATACATTTGCAGCATCGTCCGGTGTTCATCTCTTGAGTCGCTGGCTTCACTTTCATGCCATATGCTTGTGTTAGCATATCTCCTGGAAGTAGATTTCTTTAGGTAATTCTTTTCATATTTATTTCCCTTCTTAGTTGATGATGATGCTGTCAGACATTCCTTCTTGGTATGTCCTTTTTTCTTACAACCGTATCAGATAGGATCTTCTTCTTCGTTGTTGTTGTTGTTGTTGTTGTTTTCTTTTGACCTTCAGTTGAATCTCATAAACTTTTTGAACTTCTTCACTACGAGAGCTTGATCCTCAGTGTCGGAGTCACTGTCGTCAGAATCTTCTTCGATAGTTCTTCGGTATTGAGCTTTGAGGGTGATTGAATTCTCCTTTGGTGTAACGTCTTCAAAGTCTTGAAGTTCCAGCTTGTGAGTGAGTAGCTTTCCTATGAGCGTTTTAAGAGACATGGTAGTATGGTCGTTTCCTTTAATAATTGCAGTAGCCTTTGGAATCCAGTTCTTAGTGAGAGTTCGTAGCAATTTACAAATCTTTTCATGGCTATTGTATTCCTTGCCTAGAGAAGACAAAAGATTTACAATGTCCAAAAATCTCGTAAACATCTGTATAACTGATTCGTTTGGCTCATTTTGAATGCCTCATACTCTTGAGTAAGTCTACCGATCTTTGACTCCTTGACTTGCATCGTTCCTTCGTGAGTAACTTAAAAAAGTTTCAACACTTTATTGGATGTTGTGCGTGTAGACACCATGTTAAATTCAGTCCTGTCTAAAGCATAAAATAAAGCGTTAATAGCACGTGCGTCATGATTGACCTCTTTCTTTCAGAGTCAGTATACTTGTTATGTTCTTTTTCAACCAATTCTTCATCAATAATAATACTGAGAGGCTTTTTATAGCCATCAACAACAATAGACAATAGGTCGAAATCTAGATATTTCAAGAAGAAACTCATGCGTGTTTTCTAGTATGTGTACTTGGTACCATCAAATAGTGGCGATCTATTTGTGGCTTGGCCTTCACTTGTGAATTTCACAGTTGCCATATGTGATACAGTGATCTTTTGTAACAACAGTTATATATTAAAAAAATAACAATGTTACCTTTGAAGAACAAGTTGGCAACTCTAGAGGGGGGGTGAATAGAGTTTATATCAAAAAATGATCAATTAAAAATTAAACTCTCTTCACCAACTAAATTATCAGAGTAAAATAAATGTGCAAATAAAGAGTAGAGAGCATGCACAAACACAATAAGATTTTTAACCTGGTTTCCCTCGTAGAGGACTAGTCTAGGCCTGAGAACTCTAGCTCAGGATTGAAATCTACTATTTATGAAGTAGGGTTACAACCACGTGCCTTTTCACAAAAGAGCACGCCAAACTTCTTTCAATGATCGTTTTGGCGAAACTTGGATTTTTCCAAGTGGCTTACAACTTCTTGTACTTCAAACTTCTAGCTGGATCGTATCGAACAACTTGGACGGTTGGAAAGTTGGAATGCTAAGTGGATGAGAAGGTAAGGCTCTTGAATATATAGGCTATGTAAGAGAAGAAGAAGAGAAGAGTGAATGGTTTCAAATGAGAGAAACCAAGGCCTATTTATAGGGTTCGGGGTAGGCAGAATTCGGCCAAAATTCGGTATAAATAATTCAAAATTTTGGCTGTTGGACAACTAGCAGTGAGCAATACCTAAAAATTAGCATTCTGAATTTTAGGGGACCGAGTTCGGCCTGAACTCTGTGTGAGGCAGAGTTCGGCCCGAACTCTGTCTTCTATGGACAGAATGTTCTTTTGTGGGCTTTGGATGAATGGATTGATTGGGATTTGGGCTAAGTGAACCTATAAAGCTATGGCTAGCCCAAAGTGCTCAGTATGACCCAACGTACATCATCCTATACTCAAGAATAATAAAAATACAGACTTCCAGTATACACAAAATAGTAAAAACTCCAAGCAGCTGTGTTCTTGAACCAATGAGCTGAGTTGATTGATTTCGAGCCTGATGTGTCAAATTGGACTATAACAAATATTGTTTTGTTAATTGTCAAGATTAGGTTGACTGTGATCCGGTTTGGGTCAACAATCTCCTCCATTTTGATAATTGACAAAACATGATATTTGTATGTCCAATATTCATACCTGGATACATTATGGCTCCCCCGTACTTGAACAATCATACTCCCCCATAAACTGATATTTCCTGTAAATACTTATCCAAATATAAATATCCAAGGATACAACATATCCAAGGATACAACATATAGCAATGGTCATAGTATCAAGACAAATATCAATGGTTCTCCCCATTTTGACGATCAGCAAAAATGGAGACAGAAATATAGAGATAAAACTACCAACCACATAACGAAAGAGAGCATGCATAAACTGATAAAAATAAACTGAGCCATAGAGTTCTAAAGACATAAAAACATAAGCAAACTGAGCAAAACAAAGTGCCAAAATAAAATAGTCCTAATCATCAGTAGCAGTACAAATGGCCATATCCATCAAGGAGCATGAGAAGGCCCCGCACCATCAGAACCAGTACGATGGGGATCCACAAATGCTGAAGTCGGATCAAGATAGCGACGAATCCATAAATCGTCAATACGATAACCGTCGCGAGACGGATCACGCATCATCGGATGGGAGGCCATGGAGTCCATCTCGCCCCAGCGCTCATCCTCCAACCGGAAGCGATCGCGAAGCATAGTCTGAAGAGAGTCTAGTGTAGCAGTGGACTCGGGAGCAGGTGAATCAGGAGCAGCAAAGGGAGCAGGAGATACAGGCTCCTCATCATCATCGGTCTCAGAAGAGGCGATGGCAGCAACAGTTCTCCTTGCCTTAGTCAGAAAGACAGGAGGGGGCAAGGACTGACACTGATCCAATGGAATATGGAAGGCACGAAAGATCAAAGAAAGATATATAGAATAAACCAAAGATTTTGGTTTAGGCCTAGCACGAATCATCCAATCCATCATCGTGCGAGGGAAGTTGAAGGGGACGCAAAAATGAAGAAAGAAGAGAGCAATAATCTCAAAGTAAGTAACTTCATCTGTTGATCCAGCTTTTGGCAAGACCGAAGAAAAGATAATTTGATGAAGTTCATATAAATAATTGTTGAGAAGTTTAGCCATAAGTTTTCGAGGGGAAGAATTTGGAGAACAAAGATCACCCTTGAAACTCTCCAAAGTGGTCTCGCCGGGAAAAACAAAGTCCCGAGCATCATCAAGCCGTTCCCACGTGTTGGGGGTCAGGCAAACCAAGTGGGTCGGCTAACTCAAAATCATCAAAAGATATGTCTACACTGGCGACACGTGAATAGATGCGTGTGTGGTCATAAGTCATGTTGTAATAAAATATTTGTATGGCATTCACATATAATGGTTCACGAGTTGCAACAAGCTCATCAAGACATAAGTCACAAAAATTAGGAAGAAAATTGGAAAATACCGTAAATTTAATGGGGTGTCCCGCAAAGATACGACGATGATGGAAGTCGACGAACCATGCGTTGGACGCATCTAAGGACACAAAAAGATGGTCATCGTATGTGTCGACATTGATGGGTGGAGATGGATTAAAAAGAGGATGTACCAAGTGTGGAGGAGGTTGAGGAATATGTTGTGGTGGAGGATTAGGTTGAAGGTTTGGGTTAGGATTAGTAGAGGATTCACCAATACTTCTTCTTGGTCTTTTACCCCTACCAAGCAACCTAGGAGCCATGGAAATAAAATTGAGATGTGAAAAGAAAGAGAGATATACCTTAAAAGAGACCTAAGATGGAGGAGAAAAACTCCAAGAATGACTTCCTTGAGTGTGGAGAGCAAATTCCCAAGGATTGGAGCTTTCTAGGGTTAGGATTTTGAAGAAAATATAAGTGGAGATGGAGAAAGAAGACAATGGAGGAGAGAGAGAGACCAAGTTTTCGAATTTATGGTCCCTTGGTCGGCTGGTCGGGTAAAATGTGGGCCATCGGATGTAGAAAGAATGGATGGCTGAGAATGATTTAAGGTTCTGGAACGAGGATACCGAACTCGGCCTGAACTCTGGGTGGGGCAGTGTCCGGTCCGAGTTCTGGTACCTTGGGCCAGAACTTCAATCAATTTTTTTTTTTGCAATAAGTATGAATAAATGTCAAAGATATGAAAAGAATAAGATTAAAAATTTGGATTTTCAAATGAGGCAGGCTATAAATAAAATTTAACCATATAATATCTAAGAAGTTATGACATAAATTAATATGATGAAGCTGCTATGGGTAGCTGCAGGGGCCGGATCCCAGCTAGCGGTAGTCCGAAGACTAGTGCACCGTGTCGCTTAGGCTTTTACGCCTTGTTTTCAGAAGGACCCTTTCGGCTTGTACCCATGCAAAGTCAGTATAGAGAATCGTGACATAATCGATAATTATGTAGGTCAAGTTTAATGTATAACCGTTTCATCTAAAATTCCTAATTTTTGACAAAGAAAATTGAATCGGTCCTCGGATAATGGTTTTGAAAAGAAATCGGCCAACTAATGAACGGTGTCAATAAATTCTAAATTAATACTGCCATTCTGTTGGTGATCACGCAAAAAGTGGTGACGAATTTTAATGTGTTTCGTGCGTGAGTGACATATGGGGTTCTTAGTGAGATTTATAGCACTAGTGTTGTCACAAAAAATAGAAATATGCAGAAAAGATTAGTTATAGTCTTCAAGGGTTTGCTTCATCCACATAATTTGTGCACAACAACGACCAGCTGCGATATATTCAGCTTCTGTTGTGGATAGTGCGACAGAATTCTGCTTCTTGCTAAACCAAGAGACTAGAGCCTTTCCTAATAAATGACATGTGCCGCTTGTACTTTTACGATCGACCTTGCATCCAGCAAAATCAGCATCAGAGTACCCAATGAGGTCAAATGATGTTGATTTAGGATACCATAGGCCTACTGTAATCGTACCCTTAAGGTATCAAAAGATACGCTTAACAACGGTCATATGTGATTCCTTCAGATTTGCTTGATATCTAGCACACAGACAAACGCTAAACATAATATCAGGGCGGCTAGCAGTTAAATAAAGTAGACTGCCTATTATACCTCGATACTTACGTTGATCAACAGGTTTGCCGCTTTCATCTGGTTCTAGTTTGGTCGTAGTAGCCATTGGGGTGCCGATTGGTTTGACGTTGTCAAGGTCAAATTTCTTCAGCATGTCCTTTGTATACTTTGACTAACATATGAAAGTTCTATTTGATGTTTGTTTGACTTGCAGTCCAAGAAAGTAATTGAGCTCTCCCATCATGCTCATTTCAAACTCGGTCTGCATACACTTAGCAAAATCTTGACATAGAGTTTCATCAGTAGAACTAAATATAATATCATCAACGTAAATTTGTACTAAGAGAATGGTGTTGTTGAAAGATTTTATAAAGAGTGTAGTGTCAACTTTTTCTTTATAAAAACCTTTTTCAAGCAAGAAATTGCTTAACCTTTCATACCAAGCTTTAGGGGCTTGTTTGAGGCCATATAGCGCTTTCTTGAGTTTGAAAACATGGTCAGAAAATTTGTGATTTTCAAAACCAGGGGGTTGTTTTACAAAAACTTCCTCCTTAATAAATCCATTCAAAAAGGCACTTTTCACATCCATTTGAAATAGTTTAAAGTTTTGAAAATTAGCAAATGCACAAAGCATCCGAATGGATTCAAGTTTTACAACAGGAGCATACGTCTCATCTTAGTCGATACCTTCATCTTGGTTGTATCCTTGAGCTACTAGACGAGCTTTGTTGCGTGTCACTGAACCATCTTCATTTACTTTGTTACGAAAAACCCATTTTGTACCAATAATCGAGTGATTTGCTGGCATAGGAACGAGTTCCCAAACTTGGCTCCTCTCAAATTGGTTGAGTTCTTCTTGCATGGCAGAAATCAAAAATTCATCATTAAAAGCTTCTAAAATATTTTTTGGCTCAATTTGTAAAATGAAGGCAGTACTAGCAATGGAGTCTCTTAATGATGATCTAGTACTTACTCCGCGTGAAACCTCACCTATAACCAAATTTTCTGGATGTGACGGCTTGAAAGAGAATTTCTTTGGCAAGCCCTCCAGAGAATTAGTTTTAGTGGTAGTATTCATCGGAGTAGAAGTTGATGGCTCAACATCATCATCAAGAGTAGCTGTTGCACTGTTATCCTCATCGAAAGTCACATTTGTAGACTCTTCCATAATTAATGAGCGTTTGTTGAACACTCTATATCCCTTACTCTTGGCCGCATAGCCAAGAAATATACCATCGTCAGCTTTGGCATCAAATTTGCCTAAGTTGTCTTTGGTCTTAAGGATAAAACATCGACAACCAAAAACTCGAAAATATGAAACGTTTGGAGTTCTTCCAAACCAAAGCTCATAGGGTGTTTTCTTCGTAATAGGACGAATGAGCACCCTATTTAAAATATGGCACATTGTACTGACATCTTCAGCCCAAAAATATTTTAGAAGAGAGAATTTATTTAACATGACTCTAGCCATATCGCCAAGAGTCCTATTCTTCTGCTCCACAACACCATTTTGTTGAGGAGTTCTTGGACAAAAAAATTCATGATTAAAACCATTTAAATCACAAAACTTTTCAAAATCAGTATTTTCGAATTCGCCTCCATGATCACTTCGAATTCGCGTAATCATGTAGCCTTTTTCGTTTTGAACCTTTTTAGCAAATATTTTGAAAACAGAAATGGTATCACTTTTGTTTGGAAGAAAGAAAACCCAAGTAAATCTCGAAAAGTCATCTACTATAACAAAAGCGTAGAGTTTTTCACCAAGACTGGCTACTCTACTAGGACCAAATAAATCTATATAAAGTAATTGCAAGGGTCTAGTAGTACTTACAGAGTTTATGGAATGAAATGAGGATTTGGTTGCCTTATTTAACTCACATTCGGCACATACCGTGTCCTTTTTGAATGTGATGTCGGGCAAGCCTCTAACTAGCTTCTTAGTCGATAGCCTGGATATAGTATCCATATTGGCATGACCAAGACGCTGGTTCCACAATAATCTTTCATTCTTGTGAGCAAAGAGACATCGTCCTGCACTGTTAGCATCTCTAGATAGATAGAAATTGTAAATATTATCCTCTCTTATCCCTTCAAAAGCGATGTCTCCCGTTGACCTATCATAAATATAGCATTTATTTTGTCCAAAGTTAATATCATATCCATGATCAGCAAGGTGACTTATGCTGAGCAGGTTATGCTTTAACTCGGTCACTAGGCAGACATTCTTTATTACAGGAGAAGGATGATAACCAATAGTACCATTACCTATAATATACCCTTTTAGGTTGTTGTCGAAGGATACATATCCTTCTCTCTTCATCGATAGTGATGCGAAAAGTGTCACTACGACATTTCTAGCTTGAGGATATTTTGGTCATTTTTAAAATTTTGGAATTATTTGGAATTAATTAGTATTAATTATAATTATAGAAATTTTAAGTGATTTTTAGTATAATTGATTTGGTGCTATTATTGACTTTGACTCAGGGTGACTTAGGAGACTGTCCTAGAAGCTAACCTAGGTCATGACTACTTGGTTAGATTGTGTAACCCTAGCTTGACCTAAGTTAGTGATATCAAACTCATTAGAAATTACTAGGAGAAAATAGAAGTTTATTAGGCTAGTTAATGGCTTGTGATTTCACAAGTCATGATTTATGACTTAGGCCCATAGAGGACCATAGACCACTAGTGGAACCCTAACCTAGCCCAACACCCTCTCCATGGCTGGCCAACACTAATCCCCCCATCTATTTAATGCCTCCTCAAAGTTAGGGCTAGCCTCCTTTAGAAAGTTCTCAAGTTTAAAGAAGAGGTAAATCCCCAACTTCATTAATTCCTAAAAAATCCTATTTAATTCCTTTTCCATCCAAACCAATTGCAATAGGTACTAAATTTCTTCTACTTGCTGTTTGTGGTGAGGAATTTCAGGGGAGAAGCAATTTGGAAGAGTTTGGTAGCTTGAGGATCCACTCTCATTTGGGGCTTTTTGACCCATTGCAAACCCATAGGTAATTTCTAATCCATACCATAAAATATTGTTATTATTGCATATTTAGGAAGGCCTAGGTCTACCCTAACTGTAGGTATAGCTATCCCTAGGTTTCGTGTCCAATACGTGTCCGTATCGGATACATATCAGTGGATACGTGTATGTGTTTGATGAAATGCCCCAAAGGGCATTTCGATTTGATTTTTGGAATGTTTTTGAATAAAAAATTAGGGTTTAGGCTCGTTTATTATTTTCCAGTGTTTTGAGGTCGTATTGGTGTCGTATCGTGTCGCAATGGACACGCGGGGTGCTATGCGCGCGCGAGCAGTATTGCTTCCCCTGCTACTCGGGGTCTCCTGTGCATAGCACACACCACGTGGACACGAAATATTGGACACACGTGTTGGGGTCATGACTGACACGGGGTTTCCCAAGTGACACAACCTCTCGTGTCATGTCGGACACGGTATCGTACGTGCACGGGGTGTGTACTGTGCGTATACAACCTATTGTTTGATTCACTGTTTTAATTCAGTTTTAATGATTTAATTCATGTTTTTAATTGCTAAATAGATCCTAACATGATTAATGATATATGTTAGATTTAGTTTACATGTTAGTTTAGGTTGTTTGCTGTGGAATGGGGATTTGAATGTGAAGTTGGCAATCGGCTGACACCATGTTCTGATACATTGGGTTTTCAAAATTCTGAACTTTTAAATCCTATTTCTATTGATGTTTTCACTGTTAATTACTCCTACATGATTGTCAGTTCATGTTAATGCAATGTTACCATTCAATTAGGCTTATGATTTGAGAATGGGATTGGACTTGTATTCGACTGGTACTTATTTAGTTTTTCTAAAAACTGTTGAACCCATTTGTAAATCCCATTTGATCTAATGTTTCAACTGTCAATGGTTCCACATGTTGATTATTCATGGCTAGTTCAATGCTTCATTTAGATAGGTTTTTGTTATGTAAATGGGGTTTTTGACATGGTGTTGGTTTTCGATTATAAATAGCTAATACATTGGTTGATTTGAGTTCAGCTCTATAGCTTGAACTGTGATTGAACTGATTCCTAAAACCTGAGATTTATGCTTCCTTAATGAGCTGAAATAGAACTGATTTTGTTTCATTGGTTAACTGATTTGAGTTTCATGTAAACTGTAAAACTGAGAAATTGGTTTCCTTTCTTTCTTACTGTAAACTGAGAATTGATTTTCTTAATATCCTATCAACTGATATTGCCTATAACCTGAGATTTATTCATTCCTAATGAACTGAAATCGAATGACTCTTTAATAGTTGTGTACATGGTTGAGTTCAATGTAGGTTTTGGTATTTAGTTACCTGAAAATCTGTTTATGTAAACTTTTAGCTCACTGTTGCTACTTCCCTATTTTGCTCACACACACAATGTATTAGCCATTGTTTTTCTTAATGCTTGAATTGATTTCCCTTCCCTCTTAACTGAAATGAATGTTGATTCATGTCTAATTGTCACAGGGATTGGGTAGTTAGCTCACTGTTTGTAGTTGACAGTGAACACTTCACAGATTTCAGGATATCACACAATGTATACACTGATTTCAGGAAACCACACACAGGTCTTTGCCATGCCACTATTCCTATACACACACAAGTGTCGCACTAACACACACTTCTTGACACTTGAACACACACCCTCATGCCATGTCTTCATTCATACACACACACATGTACACCACCACATTCCTTTCTCCTTATTCTCTATGCATATATATAATGTATATATATAGTTAATATATGAATATTTTCAGGTTTACCTATATGTGAGTATCATGGATATATCTATATGTAATATTGAATGCCTATATGTATGTATCTAAATATGTTTGTAGGTAGCTATATAGATGTATTATAATGTAGATAGTGTAATGGTATAGCCTATATGTAAATGTGTGTGATGGCTTGGTCTAGGCTTGTATAGCCTTAGTAGACCTAGATAGATTAGTATAGACTAGATTGACCTAGTATGGACTTATTTAGGCCCAGTTGACCATAGTTGACCTAGTTTGACTTCTAGGGTTGACCAGAGTTGACCAAGAGTTGACTTTGGTCTAGATTGACCTAGATTCATGTAGAATGCATTGACTTGCATCTTATTATCATGTTAGACTCATAGTGACTCGTATTGTTCTATAGGAGACAGACACCACTCCTCGGACAGTAGATATTCTTCAGATTCTCAGGATACAGGCGAGTACATTCTCTGATCATTTCATATCCTGCATTAGGAGTATATTTCCTGCTTTAGATTACTTTACATGATGCTGACACGTTGGAAACACGGATTAGTACTATATGGATCTTGTCGTGCGATGTTATCCCCTTAGCGGATACATCGGGTATTTCGTGTTCGTGTACTTTATCGTGAGCATCGTGTACTCCTTGTATTCGTGACATTCGTGTACAAATCGTATGGAATCGTGTATATTCATGTATTCACATGATCTTTTTGTACGACCATTCTTCGTGTATAATAACATAACTTGGCTAGATCCTTGTGTATTGATTAAGGCGGGGGAGTAGAAGTGGTTATGTATTCAATCCAGTAGATTACTCGTGTACAACCTCTGTAGATTACTCGTGTACAACATCGTACCGTTTACATAACCGTCTTGTGCTCTGAATCACTAGTCACTGATAGTTCTCTATATACTGTATCTATTTATTTACAGTCTTCCTTTTTATCATGTTATTCTTTCAGTTTCTTGTATCTTACTCTCTAGCATGATTATATATCCTGACCTGCTATGATTTATTGAGATATGCTGTGCTCGCTCCTGTCCTGACTGGACCTGTTGAAATATTACAGAGGATGAGGCTGAGGCGTTCTGCCCTACATATTATGGTACGACCCTAGATGAGTGCTTGGACTTGGACCAGCAGCAGGACCCACTAACAGTGGATGACACTCTCTTAGATTAGGATGTCTTTACTTTTTATGGATTACTGTATATGGATTTTGAGATATTGGGATATGTACTTATTTAGACACTTAGAATTCTGGATTGTATCTCTGTGTTTTTATTCTGGATATTTATCTATCTATCTATCTATCTATCTTTATTCTGTTCTACCTTAGTTATGATTGAGACTGTATTTGCTATGTCACCTCCATTCGGAGAGTATATACTGTGCAGGTACCTTTATATTGTTAGATGTTGACCTAGAACAATGTTCTACCGCCGACACTACGGCGTAGGCTGGACGTACCCACGTCTCGTACCCTTATTCTAGGGTGCAGATCGTGATTCGTTTTTAGTAGGGGCCCATGCAGGTCTAGGTTGGAAATGTAGTGGTATTCAAACTAGAATATCGCTGCAGCCTGCATTAGGAATTAGTATTTTTTTGAAGTTACTCAATCACACAAGGAAAGCTCCGTATCAGATTCCGTATTTCTATTTTGCTGCTTATTGTCTTCCTTAGAAATTTAAACTGTCCTCCTTTGATATTTTGACTCATTCTCAGTAATTATTTCTTGTTTGATCTGTGTCTCCAGGATGGTTGAGACGAGATCGCATCGCCCTGGACAGGAAGACGCTGGAGAGGGGTCTAGCACCTCTCGACCTCAGCAGCAGCCAGCTCCCGGTGCCACAGGGCCAGTGCAGCCCTCAGGAGTCGGTATTTCTGCAGCTTTTGGAGGAGCACCTCCACCAGTCAGGAGGCCGAGCATTGTGATTCCTGAGATCCTTCCACCGCAGCAGCCTCAGCCTACAGGGATGGTAGATGCTGCACATCTCTTCTCCTTCGTGGAGAGGATTCTGGAGTCCCACCAGCAGCAGCAGCAGAGGCAGACTGCCGATTTTCGCCAGGGGATAGACAAGGTGCACCAGCTGGTTCGCACTACTGTAGAGTTGGTTACTGCTCAGGGGACCCAGCAGCAGCCCCGTCGAAGGGAGAGGGACATACAGGACTTTCAGAAGGTACATCCCAGAGAGTTCTTTGGCACAGAGGGCATCCATTATACAGACGACTGGATAGAGCATATCGAGGAGATATTCAGGCTGGCGGAGATACCAGCTCGACTCCAGATCGAGGCGGCGGGCAGTCAGATGCAGGACTTAGCCCGTGCGTGGTATCAGACAGATCCCAGGGTAGGAGTTGAGGGCCAGACTTGGGCCCAGTTCAAGGAGCTGTTTACGGAGCAGTTCTTTCCTGATGTGGCCTTGGGAGGTATCAAGGCACAGTTCGAGGGTCTGGTTCAGGGGAACCAGACTGTAGCTGAGTATGCTTAGGATTTTTGTAGATTGGCCCCTTTCATAGATGACTTGACTGAGAAGATGAAGTCGAGGAAGTTTCGTCGAGGCTTGATTAGAGAGGTTCGGTCGCTGACTAAGAGCGACCGGAACGCTACTTTTGCAGAGGTATTTTCTGGGGCTATGGCGGCAGAAGACGACCTAGGTTTGAAGCAGAATAGGGGTCGTGACTTCCAGGATGGTAGCAGCAGTCAGAGGAAGGCCAAGAGGCCTCACTTCCAGCAGCAGCAGCCGCAGAGGCCAGTTCAGCAGTATCTGTAGCAGGGCAGGGCACCTCTTCAGCAGGTACAGCATCAGCAGCAGGGAGGGCAGCAGGCACCCAGGCAGCAGGCTATCAGTTGTACCTTCTGCAAGAAGCCTGGGCACAAGTGGGATGAGTGCAGGAAGAGACTCGGTAGATGCTTGATGTGTGGATCAGCGGACCACCAGATGCGAGATTGTCTAGTGGCGTCGATGCGTCTGGTACTAGAAGGAGCTGGGACAGCCAAGGCTCCAGCAGGTCAGTTGAAGGGGCCATTGCCGACCCAACAGCAGAGGTTCCACTAGCACCAGCAGCAGGCACGAGGTGGACCGCAGGGGCGTGCTTTCGCCATGGCGGCTGAGGATGCCGAGGCCGTAGGGGAGTTGATACCAGGTTCGGTTCTTCTCGACTTCCTTCCAGCTTTTGCACTCTTTGATTTTGGGGCTTCCTACAGCTTTGTGTCAGTATCATATGCTATTAGACACAGTCTGGTTTCTGAACTATTGCCTAGGACCTGCAAGATCACGACCGGGGGTGGGATCATCCTCGTGAGTGATGTTTGCAGAGGGCGGAGCGTCATATTGGAAGGTCGAGAGTTGGGGGTGAGTTTGCTCGTCATGCCATTACCAAACTACGATATAGTAATAGGTATGGACTGGTTGGGTAGACATTACGCCCGTATTGATTGCCGAAGGGGTAGAGTTTTGTTTAGGGCGCCAGGAGAGCAAGAGTTTGAGTACACCCGGCGGCAGGCAGAGCAGGATGGCGGAGTTTTCTGTGGAGCATCAGTAGAGGAACAGGTGGCTCCATATCCCTTGATTGTAGAGTTTATGGACGTATTTTCAGAGGAGTTGCCAGGGCTTCCACTGGATAGGGATGTAGAGTTCTCGATAGACTTGGTTCCCGGCGCGGAACCAATTTCTCAGCATGTCTATCGAGTGAACAACAGTAAATTGGTAGAGCTGAAGAAGCAGGTGGATGAGCTGCAGGACAAGAGCTTCATTCGATCGAGTTCTTCACCTTGGGGTGCACCGGTACTCTTTGTACCCAAGGATGGGTCGGTACGGATGTGTATAGACTACAGGGCACTCAACAACCTGACGATCAAGAACAGATACCTACTGCCGCGGATCGATGATATCTTTGATCAGTTGAGCGGAGCTCGGGTGTTCTCCAAGATTGATTTGAGGTCAGGTTATCACCAGGTGAAGGTGAAAAGGGAGGATGTTCCCAAGACCGCTTTTAAGACGCGGTACGGGCAGTTTGAGTTTTTGGTTATGCCGTTTGGGCTGACCAATGCACCAACAGTATTTATGAACCTAATGAACAAGGTGTTCCACCAGTACTTGGATAAGTTCATGGTGGTGTTCAATGATGATATCTTGGTATATTCCAAGACAGAGGAAGAGCACGAGGAGCACTTGAGAGTGGTTCTGGAGACACTCAAGAAAGAGAGATTGTATGGCAAGCTTTCGAAGTGCGAGTTCTTTCTAGATAGGGTTGACTTCTTGGGTCATGTTGTGACTGGAGATGGTATCTCAGTAGACCCGAAGAAGATCACAGCAGTTGAGTCTTGGGCAGCGCCGACTTCAGTGACAGAGATTAGGAGTTTCCTGGGGCTGGCAGGATATTATAGGAGATTTGTGCAGGATTTCTCCCGGGTTGCAGAGCCGTTGACTCGGTTGACCCGAAAGGATACTGAGTATGTTTGGTCAGAGGAGTGTCAGGCAGCTTTTGATGAGTTGAAGAAGCGGCTTACGACAGCTCCGATTCTGACATTGCCTTCAGGATCAGGTAGATTCACTATTTATAGTGATGCTTCATGGAAGGGGCTGGGTTGTGTCTTGCAGCAGCATGGAAAGGTGATTGCCTATGCTTCCAGGTAATTACGTCCCCATGAGAAGAACTGCCCTACCCATGACCTGGAGCTGGCAGCGGTGATTTTTGCTCTGAAGTTGTGGAAGCACTATCCGTATGGCAAGAGGGTAAAGATTTTCACAGATCACAAGAGCTTGAAGTATGTGTTTACACAGAAAGAGCTCAACATGAGGCAGCGCAGATGGCTTGAGTTGATAAAGGACTTTGACATCTCACTTCAGTATCACCCGGAAAAGGCCAACGTGGTTGCCGATGCCTTGAGTAGGTATCCGACAACCATGTGTTTGACTATGGATCGGCACTTGATTGCAGACTTGGAGAGCCTTGAGATTGAGGTGATTGTGCCCAGAGTGCAGATGCAGTTATGGGGCCTTCAGATACAGTCGAACTTGATGGAGAGGATCAAGGCGACACAGTTCGAGGATGTGGCTCTGTGGTGTATCTGAGAGCAGGTTCGTGCAGGGTTAGTAGATGGCGAGTTTTCTCTTACAGAGGATGGTGCCTTGAGGCACGGTTCCAGGTTATGTGTACCTAGCGGGGAGCTCAGGGAGCAGATCGTACAGGAGGCTCACAGATCGTAGTACTCTATACATTTTGGTGCCAACAAGATGTACAGGGATCTGCAAGAGCATGTCTGGTGGTACGGGATAAATTGGGAGGTAGCTCGCTTCGTAGCTAGATGCTTGGTCTGTCAGCAGGTCAAGACAGAGAGACAGAGGCCCGGAGGGTTATTTCAGCCGTTGCCTATTTCAGAGTGGAAGTGGGAACATATCCCCATGGATTTCGTATCTGGGTTGCCGCGTACACTAGGAGGGAAAGATGCGATTTGGGTCATCATTGACAGGTTGACCAAATCGGCCCACTTCTTGCCATTCAAGGTGGGTACGTCTACAGAGAGGCTTGCAGAGTTGTACATACGACAGATAGTCAGGATTCACGGAGTTCCCGTCAGCATTATCTCAGATCAGCATAGTCACTTTACTTTCCATTTCTGGAGGAGTCTGCAGACTAGTTTGGGCACTCAGCTCAAGTTTAGTACTGCATACCACCCCCAGACGGACGGACAGTCAGAGAGGACTATTTAGATGCTTGAGGACATGCTGCGGACGTGGATCCTGGATTTTGGAGGTTCCTGGGAGGATCATCTATATTTGGTGGAGTTTGCTTACAACAACAGTTATCATGCCAGCATTGAGATGTCACCTTTTGAGGTTCTGTACGTACGTAGGTGTCGTACACCCTTATCTTGGGATGATGTTGGAGAGCGAGCTTTACTGGGACCAGAGATGGTTGTTGACGCAGCCGAGAAGGTGAAGCTCATCAGGGACAGACTTCGCGTGGCGCAGGACAGACATCGGCACTGGACCGATAGCCATCGGAGGCTGTTGGAGTTTGAGGTACAGATTTAGAGATAGGATTAGAAGTAGGTTGTATTTTGTTTTGTTTGACTGATCGTGTTTGATTTTTAGTAACTTGAGGCCTTGCTTGTGATTAGGTTGGAGACATAGTTTTTCTGCGGATATCTCCGACTCGTGGTACGATACGTTTTGGTGGAGGTAGGAAGCTTAGCCCGCGCTTCATCATGCATTTCGTTATCAGCGGGAGAGTCGGTAACGTGGCATACAGGCTAGACTTGCCACCTGCACTAGTGGGAGTTCACAACGTATTCCACGTATCACAGTTGAGACGGTACGTGGCGGACCCGAGCCATGTGCTTGATCATTCGGAGATTGAGGTTGGACCTACTCTCAGTTATCCAGAGCAGCCTGTGGAGATTCTGGATCGTCGAGAAAAGGTGCTGAGAAACCAGGTGATACCCTTGGTACGCGTCGTATAGAGGCATCATTCTCCAGGAGAGTCGACCTGGGAGCGGGAGGATGAGATGTGCGAGCGGTACCCCTATCTTTTTGGACCTTGAGGTATACTTTTCTATCCTTCTCAGCAGTTAGTTTCGCCTTTTAATTTCGAGGACGAAATTATTTTAAGGGGGGTAGATTTTTCACTACCATATTTCTAGCTTGAGGGTATTTTGGTCATTTTTAAAATTTTGGAATTATTTGAAATTAATTAGTATTAATTATAATTATAGAAATTTTAAGTAATTTTTAGTATAATTGATTTGGTGCTATTATTGACTTTGACTCAGGATGACTTAGGAGGCTGTCCTAGAAGCTAACCTAGGTCATGACTACTTGGTTAGAGTGTGTAACCCTAGCTTGACCTAAGTTAGTGATATCAAACTCATTAGAAATTATTAGGAGAAAATAGGAGTTATTAGGCTAGTTAATGGCTTGTGATTTCACAAGTCATGATTTATGACTTAGGCCCATAGAGGCCCATAGACCACTAGTGGAACCCTAACCTAGCCCAACACCCTCCCCATGGCCGGCCAACACTAATTCCCCCATTTATTTAATGCCTCCTCAAAGTTAGGGCTAGCCTCCTTTAGAAAGTTTCCAAGTTTAAAGAAGAGGTAAATCCCCAACTTCATTAATTCCTAGAAAATCCTATTTAATTCCTTTTCCATCCAAACCAATTGCAATAGGTTCTAAATTTCTTCTACTTGCTGTTTGTGGTGAGGAATTTCAGGGAATAAGCAATTTGGAAGAGTTTGGTAGCTTGAGGATCTACTCTCATTTGGGGCTTTTTGACCCATTGCAAACCCATATGTAATTTCTAATCCACACCATAAAATACTGTTATTAATGCATATTTAGGAAGCCCTAGGTCTACCATAACTGTAGGTATAGCTATCCCTAGGTTTCGTGTCCAATACGTGTCCGTATCGGACATGTATCAGTGGATACGTGTATGTGTTTGATGAAATGCCCCAAAGGGCATTTCGATTTGATTTCTGGAATATTTTTGAATAGAAAATTAGGGTTTAGGCTCGTTTATTATTTTCCAGTATTCTGAGGTCGTATTGGTGTCGTATCGTGTCGTAATGGACACGATAACACGCAGGATACCACGCGCGCGCGAGCAGTATTGCTTTCCCTGCTACTCGGGGTCTCCTGTGCACAACACACACCACGTGGACACAAAATATTAGACACACGTATTGGGGTCATGACTGACACGGGG
This sequence comes from Iris pallida, assembly GCA_029216955.1. Taxonomy (NCBI): domain Eukaryota; kingdom Viridiplantae; phylum Streptophyta; class Magnoliopsida; order Asparagales; family Iridaceae; genus Iris; species Iris pallida. Next base: position 2,605,790 of record JANAVB010006998.1, read on the forward strand.
TTCCCCATGTGACACGACCTCTCGTATCGTGTCAGACACGGTATCGTGCGTGCACGGGGTGTGCACTGTGCGTATACAGCCTATTGTTTGATTCACTATTTTAATTCAGTTTTAATGATTTAATTCATGTCTTTAATTGCTAAATAGATCCTAACATAATTAATGATATATGTTAGATTTAGTTTACATGTTAGTTTAGGTTGTTTGCTGTGGAATGGGAATTTGAATTTGAAGTTGGCAATCGGCTGACACCATGTTCTGATACATTGGGTTTTCAAAATTCTGAACTTTTAAATCCTATTTCTATTGATGTTTTTCACTGTTAATTACTCCATGATTGTTAGTTCATGTTAATACAATGTTACCATTCGATTAGGCTTATGATTTGAGAATGGGATTGGACTTGTATTCGACTGGTACTTATTCAGTTTTCCTAAAAACTGTTGAACCCATTTTTAAATCCCATTTGATCTAATGTTTCAACTGTCAATGGTTCCATTTCGATTGTAAATAGCTAATACATTGGTTGATTTGAGTTCAGCTCTATAGCTTGAACTGTGATTGAACTGATTCCTAAAACCTGAGATTTATGCTTCCTTAATGAGCTGAAATAGAACGGATTTTGTTTCATTGGTTAACTGATTTGAGTTTCATGTAAACTGTAAAACTGAGAAATTGGTTTCCTTTCCTTCTTAATGTAAACTGAGAATTGATTCTCTTAATATCTTGTCAACTGATATTGCCTATAACCTGAGATTTATTCATTCCTAATGAACTGAAATCGAATGACTCTTTAATAGTTGTGTACATGGTTGAGTTCAGTGTAGGTTTTGGTATTTAGTTACCTAAAAATCTGTTCATGTAAACTTTTAGCTCACTGTTGCTACTTCCCTATTTTGCTCACACACACAATGTATTAGCCACTGTTCTTCTCAATGCTTGAATTGATTTCCCTTCCCTCTTAACTGAAATGAATGTTGATTCATGTCTAACTGTCACAGGGATTGGGTAGTTAGCTCACTGTTTGCAGTTGACAGTGAACACTTTACTGATTTCAGGATATCACACAATGTATACACTGATTTCAGGAAACCACACACAGGTCTTTGCCATGCCACTATTCCTATACACACACAAGTGTCTCTCTAACACACACTCCTTGACACTTGAACACACACCCTCATGCCATGTCTTCATTCACACACACACACACACACATGTACACCACCACATTCCTTTCTCCTTATTCTCTATGCATATATGTAATGTATATATATAGTTAATATATGTATATTTATAGGTATACCTATATGTGAGTATCATGAATATATCTATATGTAATATTGAATGCCTATATGTATGTATCTAAATATGTATGTAGGTAGCTATATAGATGTATTGTAATGTAGATAGTGTAATGGTATAGCCTATATGTAAATGTGTGTAATGGCTTGGTCTAGGCTTGTATAGCCTTAGTAGACCTAGATAGATTAGTATAGACTTGATTGACCTAGTATGGACTTATTTAGGCCCAGTTGACCATAGTTGACCTAGTTTGACTTCTAGGGTTGACCAGAGTTGACCAAGAGTTGACTTTGGTCTAGATTGACCTAGATTCATGTAGAATGCATTGACTTGCATCTTATTATCATGTTAGACTCATAGTGACTTGTACTGTTCTATAGGAGACAGACACCACTCCTCGGACAGTAGATATTCTTCAGATTCTCAGGATACAGGCGCGTACATTCTCTGATCATTTCATATCCTGCATTAGGAGTATATTTTCTGCTTTAGATTACTTTATATGATGCTGACACGTTGGAAACACGGATTAGTACTATATGGATCTTGTCGTGCGATGTTATCCCCTTAGCGGATACATCGGGTATTTCGTATTCGTGTACTTTATCGCGAGCATCGTGTACTCTTTGTATTTGTGACATTCGTGTACAAATCGTGTGAAATTGTGTGAAATCGTGTGTATTCATGTATTCACATGATCTTCGTGTACGACCATTCTTCGTGTATAATAACATAACTTGGCTAGATCTTTGTGTATTGATTGGGGCGGGGGAGTAGAAGTGGTTATGTATTCAATCCAGTAGATTACTCGTGTACAACCTCTGTAGATTACTCTTGTACAACATCGTGCCGTTTACATAACCGTCTTGTGCTCTGAATCACTAGTCACTGATAGTTCTCTATATACTGTATCTATTTATTTACAGTCTTCCTTTTTATCATGTTATTCTTTCAGTTTCTTGTATCTTACTCTTTAGCATGATTATATATCCTGACCTGCTATGATTTGTTGAGATGTACTGTGCTCGCTCCTGTCCTGACTGGACCTGTTAAAATATTATAGAGGACGAGGCTGAGGCGTTCTGCCCTACATATTACGGTACGACCCTAGATGAGTGCTTGGACTTGGACCAGCAGCAGGACCCACTAGTAGTGGATGACACTCTCTTAGATTAGGATGTCTTTACTTTTCATGGATTACTGTATATGGATTTTGAGATATTGGGATATGTACTTATTTAGACACTTAGAATTCTGGATTGTATCTCTGTGTTTTCATTCTGGACATTTATCTATCTATCTATCTTTATCATGTTCTACCTTAGCTGTGATTGAGACTGTATTTGCTATGTCACCTCCATTCGGAGAGTATATACTTTACAGGTACCTTTATATTGTTAGATGTTGACCTAGGATAGCGTTCTTCCGCTGACACTACGGCGTAGGCTGGACGTACCCACGTTGTGCCCTTATTCTAGGGTACGGGTCGTGACAAAAAGATTTGCATCTCCCGTCATATGCCGCGAGCATCCACTATCGAGAATCCACTTACTCTTAGTTGAGGAGGAAAGGTCCACCTACATCAAGAGTAGATGTGACCTTTGGTACCCAATTGCTTGAGGGTCCTGAAAAGTTAGTTTTTGGCAACCATGCATATACATTCCTATCTACTAATCTTCTAACTCTACATTGTGGTGAGATGTGTCCACGTAATCCACAATAGGTACATATAGCATTCCTATTTATGTTAGGAGCATGTTGATGATTTCTATATGAAGCATGGTAAGAGTGACGTGGAGTAGCATAATAAGAGTGGTGTGGAGCAGTATGTTGATGACTATATGTTGCAGCAGGATAATGATTGTATCTATATGCAGTATGGTGGTGATTTTGTTTATGTGCAACATGGTGATGATTGTATCTATGTGTAGCATGGTGATTATGTGTCATATTTGCATGATGAGAAAAATATCTACGTGCATGTGGTTTGTGTGCTTTATGGAAGTGGATGTACATGTAAGCATGTTTGCGTACTGCAGGTGGATGTCGTGTTTGACTAGTTTGAGCAGTGTTGTGCCTTGTGTGTGTCTCATGTGATTGGGTTTGAGGTTGAACAACCTGTTTTCCCAATCTACTCTCTAATTTCTTAGAGGCAGCTTGTAGTTCACTAATCTTACCATTCAAACCATAGATTTTAGTAATAGAGATCTTGTGTCTATTCTTTTCTTCAGCAAGCTCAGTATTGAGTGCTATGATCTCTTGTGTTTGTTTTTTAATACGTGCTTCGGCATCATGTAGGCTTAATTTAAGCTTAGACACCTCATTTGTGACTTCCGTGGGTGAAGTGTCTCTAAAATTATCAAGCAATGAAGAGAGTCTTTGAATCTCGACTTCATAACTTTTGATCTTCTCCTTGGCGTGTTTATATTTACCAATGACTTTCTTGTGGTCACCGAGTAAATCATTGAATGCATCGCCAAGTTCATCAAAAGTGAAATCATCGAGAGTTTCGCTTGTTACCTTGTCGGATGTTGCCGTTAGGCATACATTGGCTGTATCTTGAGGAGAGTCATTTTCTTCCTCGGAGTCACTAGCTTCGCTTTCATGCCAAATGCTTGTGTTGGCATATTTCTTTGAGGAAACCTTCTTGTATGGTTTCTCATATCGGTTGCTCTTCTTTGCGAATGGACAGTCTTTTCGGACGTGTCCAGTCTTCTTGCAGCCGTAGCATGTTGGCTCTTCTTCGTCATCTTTTTGTGGTTTCTTCTTTCTTCGATTAAAGCGATAGAATTTCTTGAAGTTGCGGACAAGGAGAGCTTGATCATCACCTTCCGAGTTGTCGTCATCCGTCTCTTCAGGATCAGCCCTTCGACGGTGAGCTTTAAGGGCAATCTTCTTTTCCTTAGGAGCAGGCTCTTCAAAGTCTTTGAGGTCAAGCTCATAAGTCATCAGCTTTCCCATCAAAGTCTCTATGGACATTGTAGTGAGATCATTTCCTTCTATGATGGATGTCACCTTAGGGTTCCAAATCTTTGGTAGCCCCCGAAGTATCTTGCGGATCTTCTCGTAATTTGTATATTGTTTGCCGAGAGAAGACAAGGGATTAATGATGTTGAGGAATCTTGTAATCATTTGTGTGATCGTCTCATTTGGCTTCATCTTGAAAGCCTCATATTTTTGAGTGAGACGACTTATTTTTGACTCCTTGACTTGGGTGGTTCCTTCATGCGTCACTTCTAGAAGTCTCCATACTTCATGAGAGGTGGTGCATGTTGAGACCCTGTTAAACTCATTCCTGTCTATTGCACAAAATAAAGCATTAATAGCTCTCGCGTCTAGACTCGACTATTTCTTTTCCTCGTCAGAATATTTTTCATGAGGTTTCTCAATGAGATCACCATTGACAACTATCCTGGCGGGCTTTTTGTAACCATCGGTGACAATGGTCCACAGGTCGAAGTCTAGCGACCTGAGATAAAAACTCATCCTTGTTTTCCAATAGGTGTAGTTAGTTCCATCAAATAGGGGAGGCCTATGAGTGGACTGCCCTTCATCGTGATTGGAAAGCATGGGTTGAGTGGTTGCCGTGGATCAGCTCTTAGGATGTTAGTCCTTGACAAGAGAACAGAGCTCTGATACCAATTGAAGAACAAGTTGGCAACTCTAGAGGGGGGGGGGGTGAATAGAGTTTATATCAAAAAATGATCAATTAAAAATTAAACTCTCTTCACCAACTAAATAATCAGAGTAAAGTAAATGCGAAAATGAAGAGTAGAGAGCAAGCACAAACACAACAAGATTTTTAACCTGGTTTCTCTCGTGGAGGACTAGTCCAGGCCTGAGAACTCTAGCTCATGATTGAAATCCGCTATTCGTGAAATAGGGTTACAACCACGTGCCTTTTCACAGAAGAGCACGCCAAACTTCTTTCAATGATCGTTTTGGCGAAACTTGGACTTTTCCAAGTGGCTTACAACTTCTTGCATTTCAAACTTCTAGCTGGATCGTACCGAACAACTTGGACGGTTGGGAAGTTTGAATGCTAAGTGGATGAGAAGGTAAGGCTCTTGAATATATAGGCTATGTAAGAGAAGAAGAAGAGAAGAGTGGATAGTTTCAAATGAGAGAAACCAAGGCTTATTTATAGGGTTCGGGGTAGGCAGAATTCGGCCAGAATTCGGTATAAATAATTCAAATTTTTGGCCGTTGGACAACTAGCAGTGAGCAATACCTAAAAATCAGCATCCTGAATTTTAGGGGACCGAGTTCGGCCCGAACTCTATGTGAGGCAGAGTTCGGCCTGAACTCTGTCTTTTATGGACAAAATATTCTTTTGTGGGCTTTGGATGAATGGGTTGATTGGGATTTGGGCTAAGTGAACCTATAAAGCTATGGCTAGCCCAAAGTGCTCAGTATGACCCAACGTACATCATCCTATACTCAAGAATAATAAAAATATAGACTTCCAATATACACAAAATAGTAAAAAACTCCAAGCAGCTGTGATCTTGAACCAATGAGCTGAGTAGATTGATTTTGAGCCTGATGTGTCAAATTGGACTATAACAAATATTGTTTTGTTAATTGTCAAGATTAGGTTGACTGTGATCCGGTTTGGGTCAACAACCTTGCTTTACCTGTATAACTTGGCTTTGATACCAATTGTAGGAACGAGATGTAAAGCACTATACTCTAGAGGGGGTGGGGTGAATAGAGTAGGTAGTAAAAATTTAGCTATTAAAAATTATTAGTTGCAAGATCACAGAAATATATCACAGATATAGAAATGTAAAAATAGAGTATAGAGAGAAAACACAAACACAAGGGTGTATACTAGTTTCCCTCTTGTGAGGACTAATCCAGTCGGAAGAACTCCAGCTTCCAGTTGAAATCCACTATGAAAAAAATACAAGTTTTCATGCGAAGTCCTTACAACTTCTACAACACGAGCTTTGATCCGAAGCACTCGACCAACTTCAATTATGAAGTGTCTATCTTCAATCAAGCCTCTGATTACAATCACTCTGAAACTTCTAGACCGTACCACACTGGCAAATCCTAGAGGATTATAACTGGCTTGAGATTTGAAAATGAAAGCATAGAAGGCTTTGGAAGACCGTAGTACGCTTAGAGAGAAGAGAAGTAAGAATGAATTAGTGTGTTGAAATGGTAGAAGTTCTTATCTATTTATAAGTTTTTCAAAGGGAGAATTCGGGCAGAATTCTTTGAGAGAATCTCGGCAGATAGCCGTAACATCCATAACTACGGGAAGACTGGGTTTGAAAGCCAACGTTACACTAACCGAACTCGGACCGAATTTGGGCCAAACTCGGTCTGAATTATGTTGGTCCAGAATTGGTTTGGTTAGGGTTTTACAAATCGGGTTTTGGGCTTTTTGAGAATTCAAGCAGTTAGGAAGTAGTTTGGGCTTTTATAAATGGGACTTGTTTTCATATTTTGAAAACATTTATAGGTAGCCTATTTGCCAGTACAACTCGGTATATACTGTATTTCTAGACTCAATAAATTATGTAAAATACATTGATAATGACAATACAGACTCAATGACAAAACGACTTCAAGTCTTGAACGGTAGCAATAGCAGTTTGAGCAGATCGTCCAAGTTGCCCTTATATCGAGACAGGGTTAGATCAATTGTCAAAATTAGGTTTGACCATGACCAATGGGCCAACAAAACTGATGTCGCTCCGTGAAGATTTGGTAAACCACCTGTCGCCAAAACTGAATCCGTAGAGCAACCCCCACCTGGAGACCGACCAGCTGTCATGGGACCGATAGTCGCTTTGTCTCGATGAACCAAATCCTCTGTTTTCCTTAAAGCATCTATAATCCCCGCCTCAGCAAGTTTTCGACGATCCGCCTCCTGTCGTACACCCCTCGAGCCTCCTTCCGGTGTCTGTGGTCTGTCTGTACAGCTCAGTGACTTGAACCTGTACATGCCACAACATAACTCTCCCTGCGCTAGTGTAACACCCCAGTCCCAAAATACGTATAGGACCAGGATACGGTACAGGCCAGCAGCACTTCACCAGTGGGCCAAATCTCAAAGTAAGCCCATTAGCGAAATGCTTAAGCTGTAAATTATGATAACAACCCAGTAATATAATAAAGTCACAGATCACAGCTAATCTCATCCACACATAAATAAGACACGAGATATCAAGTCTAATAAAATAATAATAATGATAAAGATCTGTCCAACATGAAATAGAAATAATAACTGTGTAGGTAAGACATATCAAAACTACAGTAATAAGAAACGAATAATCAACTACATGTCCACTGATGAAAAGAAAGAAAATAATGTATCAAGTCTAAAATAAAGAGATATGTCTCAAGAGAAGTCCTCGACCACTATCTCGTCCTCCTGCGAAGGTACGTCACCAGTCTCGACGCCAGAGCCATAAACCTCCGGGTACTCCTCGTCTCTACTAAGCCAAGAGAGATCACTAGGTCCTCAGGGACTAGCAAGACACATAATATACAAGCCTACTGTACAATAAATAACATGCGAGAAAAATAGAAAAATGGTACAAGGAAACAATATGAGACTAATGAATAAGTATAAATGGCATGCCGTCAAGGATAGTGCTATCAAGCGTGACTAATAGTAAGTCGGGGTAACCGCAGCCCGATGGGAGCTCACAGTCCTATAATTAGTAGCCGATGGGGAATCCCAAACTATATTAAGGCTCATTCGCACTCGATAGGAGCTCACGAACGAGGTGGTCAGGTATAGTCACGTCTAATAACAAGTCAGGGTCAAGTGAAAACAATCACGATCAGGTCAAGTCAATCCAGTACGGTAATCGGATCAAGATAAGGTCAAGTCCAAGTCAAACAGGCCAGGGGATCATGGTATAGGCATAGAAATAGTATCACTAGACATGAACAAGATTAGAAAAATAAAACAAAAAATATGGAAAAAGAGAGTAACAATCTACGTGCACGTAAAACTAGAAGTAACCATGACATGAATCAGGAGAGAAATATGTACCAAGTAAGACATAAAAGAATAGCAGCATAGAAAAGCATATAAATACTGTAAAGTTTGACAAGGTGTACTTTCCTGTTTCTGTGATGTGAAGATGAAGTCTCGCTCCCGTGTCCACGCCTCCTGAATCCAATGCTCCTAAATAATTTATTTAACTACTTATGAAACTTATAACAGAACTTAATTAATTGAACTAGTATTTTAAACTACTTTAACTATATTCAAATATCTTGTAGAACTACTTAAATTGTATAACATACATACGTGTCCAACGAGACCTCGGAACACAATTTTAGGATTTTTGACCTTCCAATTAATCGGTTATAACCCCACGTCAATAACACACTTAAAAATCATAAAAAATTCCTAAAAATAATATTTAAAACTATTTTCTATAGTATTAACTCTGAAATTCTAGAATTACGATTTATAAAGAATTATGTGACTAGTTGACTACTACGTCAGCTAGTCTACCCGAAACTCGTCCTAAATATGGCCAATTACTCAAAATAGCCAAAATACCCAAAATATATTTTATACAGAATTTAAAGTATATTATATCTCAGAATTAAGATATGAATACAAAAGTTAAGTTATGCTACTAATTTGGAACATTCTAAGTCGGCAGATTACCCTAAAAAGATAGTTTTGACCTATAATGTTTTCGATCAGATTTGAGTTTCTAAATTCATGGAAAAATACTTAAAAATCCTAATTTCTATATATGAACACACATAAAATTTAGTTTCAAAAATAACCATCAATAACTGATAGTTCCTTCACAACGGGGTTAAAGTTGATCCTACCGAAGCATGAATAGTACGACTATAAATCATAAAACTTTTTTGGGTGAAAATACATAACAAAAGGTACCAAAATACTATTTTTACAGATTTAATAATAGAATTTCTACAGAATTATAGCATAGGTTTGAGATGAAAAAATTAGGGTTTCTTACCAAAAGTCCTTGCTAGTTGGGTTGTGGAGGCTTCTTCTTGCCAAAGCTTCCACCTTTATTGCTATCCTTTCTTGATGAGTTTGGAGGAGTTGGCAATGGCTCTAGATAGTTGGATGGAGAAGATGGAGTTTTTAGGATTTGTTTGGTGGAGTTTGGATGGAAGAAAGATGAAAGAAGGAGTTTTTATGGAGGAGAAAGAATTGTATGATGGAGGGGATGAAGATGATGGGTTTGGATGGAGGAGATGCTGCCAATATTTGGAGAGGGAGAGGGGGTTGGTCGGCTATGGAGAGGACGAGGAAGGGAGAATTAAGTTAGGGTTTGGGTTTGGCTAAAAGTAGGTATATATATGGACTTTTTTTGGGTTGCATGCATGTAGTATAATAGAAAACCTATTCCTATTAGGATGTTGGCTGATTATACATGGGGGAGGGCTGTTTTGGTCAGCCAAGAGTGGTCCTCTTTGATTTGTTTGGGCTGTTGGTGAGTTGGCTAATTGATTTGATTGAGGATTAAAAATGTCTTTCCTAATATAGACTAATTAAATATATCTTATATAAATACAATTAAATCTGAATTAAATATAAAATATATATTTATTAATATATATTAATTCCAAAATGTCTACATAGGTTTGGGTTTGGCTTGGAAGAGGTTTGGGAGGTTTGGTGCGACCGGGTCTCCTAAAAAGTCATAAAGGATTTATTAACTAATTAATTAAATAAAAGTTTGACTTGTGCCATAATTTGAATTGTTAACATGCAAGAGACTACAATATGACCATGACATTCCTAACATTGCTAGGATACTAGTTAAAGCACACAAGTACACTATCCGTGTCACAATTCTTGGTCGTCTTGTACTCTAAATCTTAACCATGGCTAAGGTCATCTATAATAATAACTATTTAATCAAAAATATTCATAAATTTCATAAAATCCTATTTAAATCAAATAAATAATAAAAAAATAATTCCAAAAATTTAGGGGTGTTACATTCTACCCCCCCCTTAAAAGAATTTCATCCTCGAAATTAAAATAACTCACTAAGGTAAAGAAAAACATGTCTATGGTTCTAAGATGTCTCTAAAATGTGCTTTGTCTCTATGGTTATTCCTATGCAAACATGCACCAAACTAGCGTAAAATAATAACCTACTTCTATTATTAACACAAAATCAAGTTATTACCTTCCGTTGCCTCTTGTGTCGTTGTTTTGTCTTCAATCCTCATGGCAAAGGCCTGTCTTGGTTGTTGGGCTCCTGCCAGCTGTCTGGCTTGCAAAAACTGCATCGCCTGGTCGGGAAGCGGTCCACACGGATACCCTCCCTCAAACAAAAGGGTTTGTCTTCCCGGAATATGTGAAGACATAAAATAATAGAGAGTTCAAGGGTCGAATACAATTGCGGGGTTTCAAAGGTGATTGAATAGTTCGAAAAAAGAGAGTTATTAAGGTAGTTGTGGATGAAATCCTAGAGGGCAAGTATTTGTTAACTATATCTCAATCCACGTAGAATAACCATAAGAAGAGCGAACCAAGTGTACTAGGTTGATCAGACCATAATACACTGATTCTAAATAGACAATATGTTAGTGGGCGTCCTCAATAAAACATATGTCCTGAACAAGCTCGATAAAGAATAAGCTTACAAAAAATAGGCTATAAAAGAAGCATCAGTCAAGATAGTTAAATAATATAAGTACGCGAGAATATGATTTGAAAGAAAGCACAAGTAGTTCAAGTTCATCAAGGTCTAAGACTCGTCTGGTGTTTGTGTCTCTATAGTTTCCCTACCATCATTTTGTCTAAGGGTTTGGTCATCCAATTAGGGTATGAGCCTCTAAGACTCTAGAGTCTAGGTAAGCCTATCCTTCTACACTATCTTATATTTAGTGTCATTCAACTATACTTTATTAATTGGATCATAAGGACATTGGAAGCTACTTGGTGAGGCTTTCTACCCAACTTTCAAGAGTTTAACTAATAGTGTAACTGAATTGATAGAGCATATATACCTAGGATGAGTCATCTTGCTAAATTCTATCGTACGAGAAATAAGATTCACGGTAGGAAAGGAATCAAGCAAGATGCAATTCATGGCAATCAAAAGAGAATTCAAAAATGGAATAAAAAAAGGAGGTCAAGTATGTGGATGAGTTCCTATATGTCCTTTCTATCCTATTCGCAGGCTCACGTCGGTACAGTAACGTAACTGAAGTGATTAACGTAGACCTGCATGGACCACCACAAAAACATGTAACGCCCCAGTCCCAAAATACGTATAGGACCAGGATACGGTAGATGCCAGCAGCACTTCACCAGTGGGCCAAATCTCAAAGTAAACCCATTAGCGAAATGCTTAAGCTGCAAATCATGATAACAATCCAGCAATACAATACAAGTCACAGGTCACAGCTAATCTCATCCACACATAAATAAGACACAAGATATCAAGTCCAATAAAATAATAATAATGATAAAGATCTGTCCAACATGAAATAGAAATAATAACTGTGTGGGTAAGACATCCCGAAACTACAGTAATAAGAAACAAATAATCAACTACATGTCCACTGATGAAAAAAAAGAAAATAATGTATCAAGTCTAAAATAAAGAGACATGTCTCAAGAGAAGTCCTCGGCCACTATTTCGTCCTCCTACGAAGGTACGTCACCAGTCTCGACGCCAGAGCCATAAACCTCCGGGTACTCCTCGTCTCTAACTAAGGCTGGAGAGATCACCAGGTCCTCAGGGGACTAGCAAGACAGATAATATACATGGATGCTGTACAATAAATAACATGTGAGAAAAATAGAAAAATGGTACAAGGAAACAATATGAGACTAAAGAATAAGTGTAAATGGCATACCGTCAAGGATAGTGCTATCAAGCGTGACTAATAGTAAGTCGGGGTAACCGCAGCCCGATGGGAGCTTACAGTCCTGTAATTAGTAGCCGATGGAGAATCCCTAACTATAGTAAGACTCATTCGCACTAGATGGGAGCTCATGAACGAGGTGGTCAGGTATAGTCGCGTCTAATAACAAGTTAGGATCAAGTGAAAACAATCACGACCAGGTTAAGTCAATCCAGTACGGTAATCGGATCAAAATAAGGTCAAGTCCAAGTCAAACAGGTCAGGGGATCATGGTATAGGCATAGCAATAGTATCAATAGACATGAACAGTATTAGGAAAATAGAACAAGCAATATGGAAAAAGAGAGTAACAATCTACGTGCACGTAAAACTTGAAATAACCATGACATGAATCAGGAGAAAAATATGTACCAAGTGAGATATAAAAGAATAGCAGCATAGAAAAGCATGTAAGTACTATAAAGTTTGGCAAAGTGTACTTGCCTGGTTTCGTGATGTGAAGATGAAGTCTCGCTCCCGTGTCTACGCCTCCGGAATCTAATGCTCCTAAATAATTTATTTAACTACTTATGAAACTTATAACAAAACTTAATTAATTAAATTAGTGTTTTAGACTACTTTAACTATATTCAAATATCTCGTAGACTACTTCAATGGTATAACATACATACGTGTCCAACGAGACCTCGGAACACAGTTTTAGGATTTTCGACCTACCAATTAATCGGTTATGGCCCCATGTCAATAACACACTTAAAAATCATAAAAAATTCCTAAAAATAATATTTAAAACTATTTTCTACAGTATTAACTCTGAAATTCCAGAATTACGATTTATAAAGAATTATGTGACTAGTTGACTACTACGTCAGTTAGTCTACCCGAAACTCGTCCTGATCATGGCAATTACTCAAAATAGCTAAAATACCCAAAATATATTTTATACAGAATTTAAAGTACATTATATCTCAAAATTAAGACATGAATACAAGAGTTAAGTTATGCTACTAATTTGGAACATTCTAAGTCGGCAGATTACCTGAAAAATCTAGTTTGACCTATAATTTTTTTGATCAGATTTGAGTTGCTAAATTCGTGAAAAAATACTTAAAAATCCTAATTTCTATATATGAACACACGTAAAATTTAGTTTCAAAAATAACCACCAATAACTTATAGTTCCTTCATAATGAGGGTTAAATTTGATCCTACCGAAGCATGAATATTACGACTATAAATCATGAAACTTTTATGGATAAAAATACATAAGAAAAGGTACCAAAATACTATTTTTATTAATTTAATAATAGAATTTCTACAGAATTATAGCATAGATTTGAGATAGAAAAATTAGGGTTTCTTACCAAAAGTCCTTGCTAGTTGGGTTGTGGAGACTTCTCTTTGCCAAAGCTCTCACCTTTATTGATATCCTTGCTTGTTAATCCTCTATTGATGAGTTTGGAGGAGTTTGCAATGGCTCTAGATAGTTGGATGGAGAAGATGGAGTTTTTAGGGTTTGTTTGGTGGAGTTTGGATGGAAGAAAGATGAAAGAAGGAGTTTTTATGGAGGAGAAAGAATTGTATGATGGAGGGGATGAAGATGATAGGTTTGGATGGAGGAGGTGCTGCCAAAATTTGGAGAGGGATAGCGGTTGGTCGGCTATGGAGAGGAAGAGGAAGGAAGAATTAAGTTAGGGTTTGGGTTTGGCTAAAAGTAGGTATATATATATGGGTTTTTTTTGGGTTGCTTGCATGTAGTATAATAGGAAACCTATTCCTAATGGGATGTTGGCTGAATATACATGGGGGAGGGCTATTTTGGTCAATTAAGAGTGGCCCCCTTTGATTTGTTTGGGTTGTTGGTGAGTTGGCTAATTGATTTGATTGAGGATTAAAAAGGTCTTTCCTAATATAGACTAATTAAATCTATCTTATATAAATACAATTAAATCTAAATTAAATATAATATATATATTTATTAATATATATTAATGCCAAAATGTCTACATAGGTTTGGGTTTGGCTTGGAATAGGTTTGGGAAGGTTTGGTGCGACCGGATCTCCTAAAAAGTCATAAAGGATTTATTAACTAATTAATTAAATAAAAGTATGACTTGTGCCATAATTTGAATTGTTAACATGCAAGAGACTACAATATGACCATGACATTCCTAACATGGCTAGGATACTAGTTAAAGCACACAAGTACACTATCCGTGTCACAATTCTTAGTCGTCTTGTACTCCAAATCTTAACCATGGTTAAGGTCATCTATAATAATAACTATTTAATCAAAAATATTCATAAATTCCACAAAATCCTATTTAAATCAAATAAATTATAAAAAAATAATTCCAAAAACTTAGGGGTGTTACAACTAGCTATTGAGAACCCTTCACAAGCATCTAATCTTTGCTCCCAAATAGATTACGAGAACCATCATCTGCCAGCCTCCCTAATGAAACCAAGTTGCAGCACAAACTCGGTACATGTCACACACCCCTGAGGACGAGCTTCTCACCAAACTCTATCGTCAAGTGCACATTACCGATGCCTACAACTACAGTCGTTCCTTTGTCGCCCATCTTCATCTGTCCAAACCAGCTACCGCGGTATGACGTAAAGATCCTCCTATATGGAATGGCATGGTACGACACCCCCGTATCCATAACCCAATCGCCATCATGACACATGCCACAAGGTTTCTCTGCGTCGGTCGCTGCGATGATGATATCTCTAAACGTCGTGAGATCCTCCTGATCGTCCTTGCCTTTGGCCTTTTCAGCTTTGAGCTTCATGTAGTTCCTCTTGATATGACCCCTTTCACCACAGTTGTAACATCCCTCCTTGCAATCCACAATCGTAAGATCCCGAGAACTCCCTCCTGTCCTCGTATGTGACTTGGGTTTTTCCTTCCCGTAGAAAGCCACCAGAGCGGACTCCTGCGACGATTTCACTTGCTTGCGTCGGACCTCCTCATTCAACAAACTACTTTTAACTGCCTCCATCGTGACAACTCTATCAGACGTAGAGTTGCTCACCGACACCACCAACGTCTTCCAGCTTTCCGGTAGAGAACTTAAGAGAAATAGGGCTTGAAGCTCATTATCAATCATCATCTTCATCGCAGATAGTTGATTGATCATACCCTGAACCTCGTTCAGATGTTGTGCCACTGAGGCGCCCTCCGTACTTCGAGTTGACGAGTTGGCAAATAAGAAACTCTTTGTTTCTATCCGTCTTCCTTTCGTACAACAGATGCAACTTCTTCCACAATACTTTTGTCGAACTCTTCATGGATACGTGGTAAAATACCTAGTCGTCCAGCCATTGGCGGATGAATCCAACGTCCTCCCGATCCAGTTATTTCCAGTCTTCAACAGCTTTGTCTGATGGCTTTGCGCTGTCGCCCTCCAACGGACCATACAAATCCTTGCACTAGAGTAGATCCCCCATCCTTGGCTTCCAAATCGCCCAGTTTCCTCCTGTGAGGGTGATCATACGAGTGTTCATCTGCTCCGTAGACATGTTACCAGAACCTCCAAAGCTCTGATATTAATTGCTGGTATCAGATCAGAACGAACGAACCTCGCTCTGATACCACTTGTTGGGAACGTGGTGTGACTCGAACTGGAGTTGGACCATGAGGTCCGATATTGAATTGGGCCCATATGCCTTAAAAGAGAAGTCTTATGTAACGCCTGAACCAATCCCAATTATCTACACCATATGATCCTACCTTGTAGTCGATGTGGGACTAAATTACCAACTCCATTGTCATCCCCCATTTTTGAGCACTCAACCGGAAACGAGATACAACCCAACAATACTTCACTATCCAAGACAGAAGGAAGAAGAAGATCTAATCGAAGAGTCGTCAACTTCGGTTAGGAAGATTGCTACGGGTTGGTAAGTGATCTCAATTGTAATCTTCTATTTTTCTTCTTGAGAGTGGTGAGGGAGTTGAACCTATTAGGGCAAAAGGTTCAACTTTTATCAATCTTGTAATTTAATCTGAGTTATTAAACGTGGAGATTTGTTCAGGTGACGTACGTCACCGCCATATACTTGTCTTTATCTGTGCTTGGTGTTCATTAGATGGGAGTTGGTTTTGATCAGGTGGGTTGGCAAACGCTTCCGTACGCGTCCAATAATTGGTATCAGAGCGAGGTTTGTTCGTTCTGGTCTGATACCAACAAATAGAAATTGCATTGTTATTTTAGTGAGTAGTTAGTTGTTTTCATCTTACTGTTTATGCAAATTCAATGATTGTAAAACCTCAATTTTCAACTTCAAAATTTTAGATAGATTTTAAAATTCTTTATAGAAAAAGTGGGACATGCAAATGCATTATAAAACCTCAATTTTTAGCTGCAAATTCCTAAGTATATTTTAAAATTTGGGATGTGAAGGAGAAAAGATTGAATTTTTCTTTTAGGAATTTGTGATTCAATTATAATAAACTAAGAATTTCCAAGAATATTTACTATTGGCCATCAATTCAGCATTTGGAAGAGAAGTAGCTATTCTTCTTCTTTATAATATACTAATATTATATACTATATATTACTCATTTTTGGGCCTTGCTGCTTTGGACCCAGGGGTCCCAGGGTCTTGTTTGCCCCAATACAACAGATTCGTTGGTGATGCATTTAACAGGATCCACAAGTAATTTTGGGACTGAGATTGATGCCTCGTTTGGTGCACTGTAATGTAATCGTAATCGTAATGTAATCAAATAAAAAAAAATATTTGATTACATTGGGATTACGATTACATTACAGTGAACCAAACGGGGTCTGAGTAGCATGCCAGAGAATAGATAGAAGGCTACTTAGCAACTCGGTGCCCCATTTGGCTTGGGTCTTGCCATCGCCGTAACGCAAGTCTTAGCTCCGGCATCAGGATTAGGGAATCAAAACGACATGGGAGTAGAAGTGGTAACGTAACTTGTGCACTATCACTAGGTTTAACTTTTCATTATTGTGGGGTTGGACACAAATTATAAGCAGTTTCTTATCTGTGTGTGTGCATGTTTGTTTCTATAAGATCGCAAAAGTGTCATAGATGTTACTTGAAGTCCAACTTTTCCTCTTGGTTGTTACATTCTGCCATGGTTTTATTTTGTTTACGAGACTACAAGAATATGACAATATCGTGTATATGTAACTACAGATGCGTTGGTAATTAGTTTCTTTAGTTGGAGCTAAAGGAGCCAGCCGTCTTGACTAATATTAGCAAGTAGACCCCAGGATCGAAGAGAAAATAATTTTACAATTGCTACATATTCTTAATTGGTCCTACAGACATATTTCCCTGAAACTCAATACTTCAAGTACATCTCATGTGTGTAATGGGTCGGGCTGGCCTACAGCCTGATTTGATCGGATTTGATCGGGTTCGGAACGGATAAGCTTGGGAGAGTAAGCGGGACGGTCGGAGAAGGGGCAGGCAGGGCTACTGGCCCGGCCGTTTAAAAAAAAAAACTTTGACTCCCTTTATTTAGAAGAAAAAAAATTGGACCAATTTTATTAATGTCGTTATAATTAAAATCTAGTATAACATTTTTTATAACTAACAAAAGAAAAAAAAGAAATTGAGATTTTATTTCCACAAAATTTGTAATAAAATATACAGTCTTTTCTTTTGTTTTACGTCGTCATCTGTCTTCCGTCCATGTTTATTGCTTAGCTCTTCCTTCAGTAGCTTCGTCCAAAGTAAGAGATTAAAAGTCCAGCTTATTGATGTCGGCAGTTTTATCTCTTAAACTCAATCTTAAGCATTGTTTATTTTTTTACACGAACCCAATATTGAACGCAGATGCAGACTTCTAAAATATCTGACACATCCTGCTCCTCTTCTTTGTTTGACATTCTTGAACCTGCACTAAAATAAGATTCCGATGCTATCGTGGACACCATGACCATTAGATGATCATGTGCTAAAGAATAAAGTAAATGATACGTTAGAAGAAACTATAGGATACGTTAAAAGAAAGTATAGGATACATATTTTCGTGTCTTTTTCACCATTCTAAAATTGAAAAATACGATCCAAATCATCATCTTCTAAAATTGATTTTTTTTCTTGCATTGTGTACCTTTAACTATTGGTTTTTGATCTTTTGGATCTAAAACCCTCATTATTTCCACAAAATTCTTGCCTTAGATTTCTTAGTTAACTCCATATAACTGACATGTATGAGCATTGTCATATGGAAATGGAAAAAGAATTTGTATTATAGTACAATTTTCTATAGGAGTGTAACTCCAAGGTCAGGGCTCAAAGCAATCATCCGTTAAGCTTGCTTCTACCCCTTGAACCTTATTCATGGAAATCCAATCACAAAGATTCGAATGCCATTGTCAATGACCCTCTTATGGGCTAAATCTCATCTCCCTCAATTAACCTAGAACTATCCTCATTGACAGACCATACACATAAGAGTTCAAATTGTTTTTTCTTTGCAATTGCAACTCCATGTCTCATATGAAGATCCAAGATGACTTATCCTTCAAATAGTACAATGTCAATCACGAAGACTAGTTCACAAGGAGTGTCAATGAATGTTAGCTCCAAATGGTGTAATGATTTTATGTAGAAAGGAGAGAGATTAAAAAATGTGAACTTCACTGAGCACTACGGATAATAATAATTGCTATAAAAATAATGAACCTCTGTTAGGTTCATCCTATAGTTGGTGTAGGTAGTATATGTAGAGAACCAGATAATAAATATTATTATTATTTTCAGTCAACTTAAAACATAAGCACTAAAATTTGCAACCATTTTATTACTTGAAAGAATATAGGGGCGTTTGTTTCAAGTTTTGGAGGCTCAGGAATGGATTTTGAATTCTTCACCCATGTTTGGTATGTCTAGGATTCGAAATTAGGGTAAATATAAGGGGCTTCATATTCCTATTGATGTGGAAAAACTATTCCCAAGCACCCCCCTTTGAGAATAATTTTGCTTTCGTAGGAATGTTGTTTGGGTATTTCGTTTGGACGATAGTACTCTCCATTTACTTTCAAAATTTCAAATTCTATTCCAAACATGTAAATTTAGGTAATAGTAGCATCATAAAATTAATGAAAGGATATTTATGAAAAACTAAAAAATATATTAAGGTTTCTACCTCTGTGTGAACCAAACATGGAAATAAAATTTTTGAATTTTTTGGACTACATATTTCCATCCTAACTACATATTTCCAACCTAACTAAACATGGATATAAAAATGATGAATTCATTTTCCATAGAAAAAGAATACAAAATGAATTGCTAAGGAATACAAAAATTTGAACTCATATTGTTTCAGAACAACATAACAAATTAGTGATTAAGTCAGCTAAGCATAGGAAAGGACACAAGTATATTGTTCCACATTGAAATTCACTCACATGCTAATAAGCATTGAAGTAAAATTTAGGAGAGAAGTTGACATATGAACAAATATAATGTATTTCCAAAAATAAGCCAATATTTGAGACGTATATTCCTTCATCATTTTACTTAATCTTAATAATGTAACATGTTGATAAAGTTGTTTTCCTATTTTTGAAGATAGAAAACTTGTATTGATGAAGAAAATTATAAAGAATAGTCGCAGTGGAGACAGTTTACAATTAATCTCCTACAAATGGTTCCAGAAAAGTGTGCTGATAGAAGTGTGGTCAGTATGTAATCACTTTGTTCTATTAACCATCCGATGACAAGATGCATATCTTCTTCTGCCTCTTAATAATCTTCTAGCATAGCGCTTGACATAGTACTAGATGTAGCATGCAACATGGCACGAGACGTGTCTTGCGACGTAGAAGCTTGATTTAGCTAAGAATCCTTAAAGGGATCAGGATGCTTGGGACTGATCCTCCTCCAGCGAAAAATAAAACCAAACCCTAGAGGGGGTTGGGTGAATATGATTTTATAAGTAACTATCACAGAGCAAATACAAGGTAAATTTGCAGAAAATTTGAGAGAAGCAAATGCTCGATGTATTATGGCCTCCTTTTGAAGGCAATTTAGTCCTGAAATTAAACTCTCTTCGTCTTTAATCCACTATTGAGAATAGCTTACAAACACGAGCTTTGATCTGAAATACTTGTCAACTTTTTACATTCGAGATTTGATAGAAATAGCTCGATGACTTCAACCTCAAGTAAGAAAAGTTTATCTTCTAAAAACTTTGAAGATCTCATGTTACAACACTTAATTACTCTAGCAAAATGGTAGTTGGCAATTGAAAGCTTT
Source organism: Iris pallida (assembly GCA_029216955.1). Lineage (NCBI taxonomy): Eukaryota > Viridiplantae > Streptophyta > Magnoliopsida > Asparagales > Iridaceae > Iris > Iris pallida. Next base: position 2,626,199 of record JANAVB010006998.1, read on the forward strand.
GAGAGTGGGAGGCTTCGGTTGAGTGGTTGAGAGAATTTATGGTTGTAACCCCGCTTTCCTTGTTTCAAAGAATTATATTTTTTTAATAAAAATTATTAGGGTTTTTGATATGGTTTAAGTTTTAAATATATTTTATTTACATTGCATTTATTTGCTTGGGCTCGATTAGACCAATCTATTGGGCTTCTCAGCTAGCCCACTACTTTCCCCCTTTAATTTTGGGTTTTGTCTTTGTTTTAGGAGAAAGAGTTCAAATTTTGTAACTGTTATTCAAACTCTCCAACTAACTCTCAAATTTTCTTTTCTAAACTTTCCCTCCGAAAACCCCTTAGTTGGTTAGAGCATGTGCTGGCCTTCATCAGGATTTTTGGCTTATTTAAACGTTCCTTTCCTTTATTTTTTCCTTTTATTTTTTTTCAGAGCTCATTTCCCCCTCTTCTCTCCTCATTATCCCCGCAAATTTCTCGAGCGAGCATGACAACAATGGCAATTCTCCTTCTCGACGACGAGCAGTAGATCAGAGCGACAGATCTCGATGGTGAGCTTTCGTCCAACGGCAAGACGAGTGCATCAACAATTGGAAGGACACTCCTCGATGACATTCCGGCGGTGGCAACGACCGTGCAGTTCATTTTGTCAAGCTCGATCCCAGTAAGCACATCGACAATTCGATCGAACTCAATTTCTTGATCACACGAACTAATTTTTGATCCTTTTCCTCGTTGATCAAATTCTGTGTAGGAAGCTTGATCTGTGATGGAACAAGAGCAGTCGGTGAGTACTTGACCTAAATTGTTTGGATCTTAAATTTTGAGTGCTTTGAATACAGTAGTGATTGAATTTTTCTTAGAATACCCTGTATGTTAGATCGACGGATCATTGGTTCCATCGGAGATCTATTTTGGATTTGAATTGAGTCCTTCTCGTAAGTGCAATCTCATTTTCTTGATGCTTCCTGAAGAACTCAGTAAGGACATACTAATCTCTTTCCATTCTTTTATACCATGTGTGTTCGTCATAATGCATGATCAGAGTTGTGATTTATTCTTGGACCAAAGAGACTGTATCCGCTTCTTGAATCCGTGATTCTTCTTCAGGACACGACCTTATATCCAGGTATTACTCTGCTCCCTCTTTTACTGTGATGCTGTGGTGAATTTGGAATTTAATCCAGTTAAATATCAATCAGTGTGGTTTGTTCGATTTTTGTTATGTTTTGAAATAGAAGCCGTTAGCTCCTACAGATTTCAACTTAGGTTCTTTTGTAATATGGAGAGAGTGCTGTTATATTTCATTTTTTGTTGTGTTTTGGAATGACAAACAGTAGTGTTGGCCAGACTTTACTTTGCAAGTTTTTGGAACATTTATTTAGAACTGTTGGGTTATCTGGATTCCAAGAAGAAGGTAATTGTTATACGGGTTTAGGATGATGGGTGGATTTGCATGACTAGTTTGGACACGAATTTGGTTGCTGTGTCGGATAGGTATCAAGATCTTGGAGAGGGGTTGCAGACTAGTGCAGTACACTAGTTGTCGAGTTCCTCTTTTTGCTATGTTCCTTCTTAGCCTTGTGAGGCATAGCTGATGCTTTAGAGTTTGAATTCTTTTGTCTGGGACATATTATTTTACAAGGACTATTGTTTGGACTTGTAGGGAGATTGGACTATCTGATATGGATAAAATCTTCTTCCTTTTTTGTCACGCTCCAGATCCAGAATACTGGAGAGCGGGGGACAGACACAGCCAGCTACGTACGTTGAAGTGAATTTCTACCTCGCAATACGGTCACGGCTGTCTAGTTGCATGAGGGTTTACTACAAGCCATCAGTCTCTTAGGGTCAAGAACAAGCCTAGTGTCTCAATCTCAAGCAAGCAAGTAAATGTAATAAGATGGTAGATCACCAGACATACAAAGTAAGGCATCCCATACATTACATATTCAGATGATCATGAAGCTAGTCATACAAAATGCGAAGACTAACAAGAGTTTAAGTCATACATGATCAACCCTAGGATTTGTCAATTATGTTACAGCCCGTAGGCAGACAGTAAGTAAAGTTGCAAACGAGCTAACACTTGCTCGGCGGCTAAACGCCTCAAAAGAATATTTTTACAATAGAGTGGAAGAGCAAAATAAAACCCACTCGTTGTCAGGTTTTCTTCTAGTGGTCACCATCTGGCAGGAAGGCTGGAAGATCCTCGAAAGCTGCTCCAAAATTTGGCCATACAAAACCAGTTGGGTCAGACCCCAGAAAGAGCAAGCGCCACAAAGGAGGCTTCACTTAAGAACTAAAAACCAGCATATCAGCACATAAATTCATAGAAGAAATTGCATAAGACATAAGTAAAGAGAACAGGGTGATAAACGATAATCTAGCTAAAGGACTATTCCGGTAACCAAGTTACAACCCGTAAACCAAACAAGGACCGGGGTTGTAACCCTTCGCCTGAACAGAACTTAGCCTCTAACCAATTATCGATAGAGTAAAGCATAAACAATCATGTCCAGAGATAGCCACGTACTGGGTCTAGACAAGACTAGACAAGGTGGGACTCCATCTAACATTCACGACCAAGCAAGAGTACGGCTTGATAGTTAACTAGCTAGGGTTATCACAAGCCTAGTTACTAGCAAGATGCAATGAGGATTCCTACGACCACAAGCCCTGCAGACTATCCAGGCGCAAGGTTCATATAAGAGTTGGTAGCGGATACATCGCCCAGGAGACAAATGTATCCCTTGTTCATATAATAGTGGGTACATCGCCCAGGAGACAAATGTACCCTATTAGTTGACTTGGGGGTACAATACATGACAGTGTGCATATTACTTATTTCAAGGAGTGCCCCACATGACAGTGGACTGGAAATGTGCCCTACTCGTCGGCAGGCTACAAGTCCATCAAAGAAGACGCCCAGATAACGGGATTGCCTGTAGCCAAAATACCTCTCTATATGCTCTACCTGATTAATCTAGTCATTAACCTAGTCAGATTCAGTATGAATCCATGACCGTGGTAACCAGGGATACATGTCGTAGACATGATGCGTGACAAGACTAGTAGCTTATACAAGCACATTCAATACAATCACCCACGGTGTTCAAGAAGAGTATTTACTAGCGTATCAAGTTACCCGTCGCAACAGCGTTCATGGATTATATGTCAAGGTTACTTGCCAGGGGTGCACCACAACTGGTCACCATTATGTCATGTTACTTGTCATGTTCTTGTCTGGAGTGTGCCATGACGGGCCACTATCATGGTTCATTACATGTCATTGATCATTTCGTGTTCACACTTCATGGTTATGATCATAGCAGATCATCATGTAAGCAAAGAGACATATCCTGAGTGCACCCAACGGGCCACCGATGTAAGGAAGACAACATAGCTTAGAGCACATATAGAGGAAAGTACATGTCATGACAAAAGAGAAAATGCCAAATCATTGCTAAGCCGTGCCACGGCTTGCAGAAGTCGTGCCACGATTTTCTATTTAGCAAAAACATAGAAAGCCGTACCACGATTAAACAAAATCGTGCAAAATCGTGCCAAGTCGTACTGCGAATTGCACAAGTCATGTCGGGTCAAGTCGTGCCATGCCTAGCCATGGCACGCACAAGTCATGTCGTGTCATGAAGATCAATAGCGAGAAAATCACATAAAATCACAAGTCGTAAAAGATGCGATAAGCCGAAACAATGCAAAACCAAAGCATAAGGATCATGGGCATCCATGTGCCCAAGTGAAGGGGACTTATGCACCCACATGGGGGTTCCTATGCGCCCACATGAGGGTGGCTATGTGCCTAAACATGGGTGCCTACAAGGCCAAGGCACTTGCATGGCCAAGTGCCAAGGAATGGAGAAGGGGTTTGTGTATTACGGGTGAAGGCCCTGTGCTATACCCAAGTCATACACGCACACTGGTTACATAGTATGCACCCACTAGGAGGGGGAACACACCCTATGCGCCCAAGGAGGGGTGTCCTATGCGCCCAAGTCATGAGTTGGACCCTTGTGGCCAAAGGCTAAGGGTGAATGAATGCAAAGGAGACAAGTCGTGAAGGCTTATGCGCCAACACAAGACTATGCTCCCACATGTGGCAATCTATGCGCCCACATGAAGGCATATGCGCCCACATGAGTGGGGGAAATGCTTTGGGCGCATGATAGGTCCATGCGCCCAGCAGTGCACTGTTCGTCTTCCCGACGAATCCCAGAAGAACGAACCATGGCCGAAAACTTCAAAACTCCGCCATTTCTCCGTCCGGAGTCCAAATTCGAACTTCCTTAGGTCAAAATGGGGTAGAACGAAATTCTCTACCACATGGAGCCATCAAAACATGCAAATAAAGAATTTAAATAGATCAAAACTTCAAGTTTCCAAAAAAGGCAATTTTTTAGATCTATAAAAATCCATGCTCCAAAATGAAAAATTCTAAGTTCTAAAGTGGAAGAGAATCATGCTAGGAAACCATTGGAACCATACAATTGGGTTCTGGAGTGAGAGCAAGGTGCACTTGCCTATGGAGGAGTAAAGGTTTTTAATGGAGGAGAAGAAGAAGAAGTTATGAGGAATTATGAGAAGAGACAAAAGTAGGTGGCTTTATAAAGGAGGATGGTGGTAGGTAGGGTGGTTTAGCATATAGAACCAAAATAAACCAAGCCAACCAAAATAAACCAAGTTAAACCATGATGAACCTAAACAAGATTAAATCAAAATCAGCTAGCAAGACAAGACAAGTAAAAATACTGGACATGATCCCGTACACGTATACTGGAAATATGTATACGGAAAACGGAGGTGACAACTCTACCCACCTTAAAAGAATTCTATCCTCGGAATTTAATCAAGAGGCTAGAGATGTCGAGCAAGCTATACTAGTCACAGGCAAGTTATAACTAAGCAATCAATCAAGCAATCATTCATGCAAGCAAGGAAGTTGAAGGAGTAAGGTACAAGAAGACATTATACCTTACGAGTCAAACAGGTTGGGATATCGCGATCGGATATCATCCTCATGCTCCCACGTTGACTCACCTAAAGAGTGATGACCCCAAGCAACACGAACTATCTTGATTGTCTTGTTCTTGAGTATCTTCTCTCTTCGGTCCAATATGGATACGGGTCTCTCCTCATACGAAAGGTTGGTACCAACAACCAATTCCGAATGATCATGGACATAACTCGGATCCGAGATATATCGTCGTAATTAGGATACATGAAAGACATCATGTACCTCACGTAACGACGGTGGAAGAGCGAGACGATAGGACACATCACCTACTTACTCCAAGATGTCGAACATTCCTATATACCAAGGACTAAGCTTTCTCCGTACGCCGAAACGAATGGCACCACGGGTAGGCGAGATCCTAAGGAATTGTCACGACCCGCACCCACTGTAAGGGTACGAGCACATAACAACGCCCAGCCTACGCCGCAGTGTCGGCGGTAGAACGCTGTTCTAGGTCACTATCTAACCATCAACTCACACAATAAATAATGTACTCATCATGATCAACTTCGAACGGAGGACAAGTATAAGATATCGTAACTCAATCACAGTCTAAGCACGATAAGATAACATAAAAAATAACTAAGAATAGAAGACAACTACTAAAATAACAACTCTCAACAATCTCAAATACTACACAAGTCTCAATCCACTACAACAAGTTTAACATAGAAAAACATATGCTAGTCTACTAAACTAAATCTCGATCACTCCTGAGTGTCGGGGCCAAAGGTAGCCATCCTGTCTCCGGGTCCATAATATGTAGGCAAGTGTCCTCAGGGCAATCATCTGTAAAATTTTCAACAGGTCCAGTCAGGACAGGAACGAGTACAACTCATCAAGAAAACCCAAGTAATGACAGAGAACTATAAAGCAGTTATAAACAGTTTTATTGATGAATATGACAGTTTATATTTAGGTAGTAGTATAGAGAAGCAGTAAGATACAAGGAAAGTAAAGTAATTAAAACAAGAGAAGAATGATGGCAATAAAGACTGTAAAATAAATCTAGCTGAACTAAAGTAACATAATAAGTCCAGACAGCAAATATAACAAGTGTAAAATCTATGTAAATCCAGTACGGGATGAATCTAATACAAGATAAATCCAGTACAAGATAATTCTAGGTTGTGATCAAGAATCCAGGTGAGACCAGCTATACTCTAATAGTGTGTTTTAAAATACTGAGATCGACATGTAAACGGCTGTAGGTATCAGGCACATCTCTCACTGATCAGGCGAGAGATGGCTATGCTTCCAGTAGATTCCAGTTTGGAGATTCCAGATTTGGGGTATGTCTACATGTCTTACTCAATATTTCCCTGCCCCGTAATACAAATGAATCCAAAATTCGACACGAGAATCGAGATGAGTCCAGCCAAAATATGATGATTCCAGAAATAGATTCCGAAATGATTCCAGTGATTCCAGTAATAGAGGCCAGATAAGTATGGTATGTGTGTCGCATACATGAATCCAGAAATATCCATACGTGTGGTATCAGAGAATCACATAAAACTAAATAGAACTGAAGTACAGTAACTGAAAAATAAATGAGAGAACTATCAAAGAATGTACTCGCCTGATACTCTGAAAAGAGTAGTATAATATCAGATGTCTGCATATGAGTCACAATATCCTAAATAGAGCAGTATAGGTTATAATGTGTTTAAAATAAGACAGATGAAGTTTATGATGCATCTATATGATTTCTAGGCCAATCTAGGTCAAAGTCAACTCTAAGTCAAACCTGGTCAACTGTTTAGGTCAAACTAGGTCCAAGTCAAACTTTGGTCAACCTTGGTCAATTACACTAGTCAACTAGGTCAATCCTAGTCCAGGCAAGTCTCGCTGGGCCTAACCAAGTTTACACTAGCAACCAAGCAACAATCACCAAGCCACAAGCATCACACATTATATATATCATATATATAAATACACATGGCTATACTACAATATGGATACATTATATACATATCTATTCATAGGGAGAGAGCAATTGTGAGTGCCAAAGTACAAGGTGAAAGTGTGTGTGTTGAGATATAAGGCAATGCAATACAAGGTCACCTACATACATTACTTGGATATGCATTTCATTTACATTTACACTATGTATACAATACTAGCATTCACTACATCTTGCATATCTATATGGCTACATGGGTATGTATACATAGATGCTTGCATCTACATAGCAATCATTAAACATTTATTCCACAACATCATTAACTAGCATATTGCCTATTATTATGAAATCAACATGCATATATAGGTGTGATAGGTTTAGGGTGATGTGTGGGTGTACATCTCTGGACCCAGAGATCAGAAAAAAAGGAAAGGGTTATAGGCATGTGTGTATGGAGTGTAGGTAAGTAGGTTTCATGCAAGGGTTAATAGGGGTATGTGCAAGAGGATAGGTTTATGTGAGGGTAGGAAGAACATGTGTAGTTGAGTGTGTGTGTGTGGTAAACAAGGGCACTTGTGTGTGGCTGTGCTAAACATGACATAGTGTTCAGTAGAAGGAAAACAATTCAGATTTGTATGTGTATATGTAATCTGGAAAACAGTGGAAAGCATGGTAATGACAGTTCATAAATCAGTGAGTGAGTGAGTGAGTGAGTGAGAATGTTCTCAGGAATGTTAGGAACAAGTGACATAAAACAAATGTGTGTGTGTGTGTATAATCTGAAAACTAAGATGTGTGTGTGACATGAACATTAGAGGGTGACACAAGGGTGTTAAAGTGTGTGTGCTAGTGTGGTATCAGTTCCCAGAATTTAATGAGGTGTTCTCAGTCCTCATATTTCGATTTGTGTGTGGACTAAATAATGTACATAATCAATAGAGTGTGTGATACAAGGGGTTAACAGGAATTAAAATAGGAAAATGTGTTAGTGTCTAGGTGTTCATGTGTGTGTGCTCTCAGAAATTTGAGAGTGCCACCAACTCGGATTGGTTTCCAGGGAAGGAAAGAACCCAATGACAGTGTACAAAAGTGTCAAGGTCCAGGAATGTCTCAGGAAAACACAATATAAGGTGGCATCTACATGATTTCTCAGGTTGGGACACAATGTTCTCAGTTTAGACCTATATTTCAGTTTAAAAGTAATAGTGAATCACTATATATCAATCAACATTTATCTCAACATGAATCCCAATTTCAATCAAAAAACCCAACACAACCTAGTAATCTAACATGGAATCAAACTGGCAGTATTTAACACACTTGTAGATGATTCAAATATGATAGTAACATCAAAACTAAGTTGAAATTGGAAAAATGATATCAGGATCTCAGTTTGACAGCGAATTAATGCATCAGTTCAACGTTCTAAACCACATTTGACAACCACAAACCTAACACCAGTTATTAATCAACATTGCAGTAACCTTATACACGCGTACATGAATTAATTCATGGGTATTAAACATTGAAATCCAGTTTAAAAAGAATAAAAATTGAGTTTAGAATTAGAAATTAGGAACACGTATCAGTAAAATAGGAAATATGGAAATCGAACATCAAACCATGTTAATTCACATTTTAAATGGTTGGTAAAACATAATACAAGTGTACAAGTGTCAAGCAAAGTATTCGTGTCCAACCAAGTGGACACGAGCGTGTCCAAACCACTCAAACACTCACAGACGTACAGGGCAGTGCGCTGCGTCGTGCACGCATGCACGTGTGTCCCGCGCGCGACACAGGGCACGACACGACTCGTGCTCATGCCCACGTGTTCGCCACATATAGGGCTACACGTGTATGCCCCTGCACCGTGTCGAAGACACGTGTCGTGTCCGTGCCAAACGTGTATCAGATGCGTTCCAGTGCGCGCAACGACAGCTCGCGCGTGTCCCGTGCGACCAGTGCGAGGAGGATTTCTTCTCGCACACAAGACAAAATGCTCCCAAAATTTGGGAGCATGGTGGCAGTCACTGCCCCAACAGTCACACAAAATTTGGTGTGTCCATGTGTCCTGTGTCGGGAGTTCTCAGCCCCGTGATGCAGGACACAGTGTACGTGTGTGCACAGCGTGTCCAACATGAATTTCTGACACAATAGGACACTAAAATACCAGACACTCTTCACAGAAAATAACCTACACACCTAGATCTTGGACTCTATTCAAATAGATTTGTAAAATTTGCAAATCGAATCGGTTCGGGCATTTCGTCGAACACCTAGCTATTAGGTTCGATACGTGTCCGATACGGACACGTAACCTAATACAAATAACACAAAATTCCTCCAGAAATTAGGGGACACCTATTCCTAAACCATCATGCAAGGAAATCAAGATAATAATGCAATTTAAAGGGTTTTACCTATAGGTGCAAATTGCATAAAAAAGCTCCAAATGGGGGGTGTTCCTCTTAATGGCCAAATGCTCCAAATGAGCCCAAAACTGAGATTAAACTCCAGAAATATTAAATATACAAAAATTAGAACCTAATGCAAAAGACTAGGATGAAAAAGGAGATCAAATGAATAAATGAGAATTTTTTGAAGGAGGAAAAATACCTTTCTTTTCTCCAAGTGTTGGAATGATAAAAAGAGGCAAGCCCTAATGAATAAGTGTTTAAATAGGGTGGGGATCCCTATGTAGCTGGTCATAAGCTCAAAAATTAGGGTTAGGGTTCACTAAATGGCCCATAGGCTTAAGTCATGATCAATTAAATAATTAAGCCATAAGTCATTTCATGAAACCACAAGCCATGACTTAAATACACTTAAACTAATCCTCCTAATCCAAAATTAGTTTTTAATGACTAAAAGTAGGTTAACCTAAGTTAGACTAGGGTCACCATGGCTAGGGTTAACTTCTAGGCTAGTCCACTAGGTCTCAACAAGTCAAGGTCAACTAGAACTCACCAATTCGACAAATCACCAAATAATTCAAATAAGTCAAAATGACCAAATTACCCCTAGGCTAAAAATGATAATTAAATCATCCTAATGACATGGTTAGGCTCTAGGTCATGCAGTCTCTAGGGTTTTACTAGCAGCACGTCAAAATCACAAGTCATGACTTAAACCAATTTTTAAATAGTTTAAAAATTATTAAAAATCATAAAAAATCATATCATGAAGTAAATATCAATAATTAATAATTATAATTACAAAATTTCAAAATTACCCTCATCTGGAAAATTGGGTGTTACAATCCTACCCCCCTTAGAAAAATTTCGTCCTCGAAATTAAGATGATCGTACCCCTACTAGGTCAAACCCCCAACAATCAAAGTCAACGATAACACGCAACACAGTCCTACCGGTCGTGATTTCACAGTCTCGAATAGGGTAGCTACACTATCTAGCAATCACAACTATATCCTGGCAGGTAATAATGGTATCACACAACAAGATGGAAAGAAGAACAGGAAGACAGACCTGCTAACCCGTCACCTGTAGCGTCGGTCTACTCGACTGTCAGCGCAAAAGCCCTGCCCCTCTGGGGTGTATCCCTCTGATGGTGCAGGGCACGGTGCTGCGCTACAGGTGGCCTAGCTCCCTCTATCTAATCCATGACACTCAAGTAATATCCACCCTGATATTCCACTCAATTATACTAGGGCACCATCTATATGGTATCTATTCTGCAATCTGATAATCATACCCGTCTATCCAGAACCATATCACCAGAATCCTTGTCACACCAATAAGTATGGCTGCGATAATCCATAGAGTCCACAACTAATGTACATACATCTAGAATCATGGTATTTAAAATTTTTGTATTGCCGCTAGCTTGGCTGCAAAAACTTTAAATTTCCACACCCGAGAAATACATCCAAAATCAGACTCTATCTCATCGCCCAACCAACTGATATGGCCGTAGAAGACTCTAGATTCCATGACTGAGGCAACCTAGCCCATAATGTTATCTTGGTAGAAAATCAAGTCAATAATGAATACCAAGAATCAAATTCAACGATGAATCAAGGAAGATAGACAGATACTGTCAGAATCGAATTTCGGGATAGTTATAATGAGATTCTCAAGGGTCATTCTAGGAATCTTCTCAAGTAGTCCTAACTGTGATTGAGTACCTCTCCGTTGAAACCTATCGCTTAATCCTATCGCAGGCTCGCAGCAGTACAACTAAGTCGTCGTACTACCACGATATCGTACTAATGCGACTCTCGACCTGCATGGGCCACCACTAAAAACGTGTCAAGCAAAGTTTTCGTGTCCAACCAAGTTGACACGAGCGTGTCCAAACCACTCAAACACTCACAGACGCACAGGGCAGTGCGCTACGTCGTGCACGCATGCACGCGTGTCCCGCGTACGACACAGGGCACGACACGACTCGTGCTCGTGCCCACGTGTTCACCACATATAGGGCTACACGTGTATGCCCCTGTACCGTGTCCAAGACACGTGTCGTGTTCGTGCCAAACGTGTATCAAATGCGTTCCAGTACGCGCAACGACAGCTCGTGCGTGTCCCGTACGACCAGTGCGGGGAGGATTTCTCCTCGCACACAAAACGAAATGCTTCCAAATTTTGGGAGCATGGTGGCAGTCATTGCCCCAACACTCACAAAAAATTTGGTGTGTCCACGTGTCCTATGTCGGGAGTTCTCAGCCCCGTGATGTAGGACACATTATACGTGTGTGCACAGCGTGTCCAACACGAATTTCCGACACAATAGGACACTAAAATACCAGACACTCTTTACCGAAAATAACCTACACACCTAGATCTAGGACTCTATTCAAATAGATTTGCAAAATTTGCAAATCGAATCGGTTCGGGCATTTCGTCGAACACCTAGCTATTAGGTTCGATACGTGTCCGATACGGACATGTAACCTAATGCAAATGACACAAAATTCCTCCAGAAATTAGGGGACACCTATTCCTAAACCATCATGCAAGGAAATCAAAATAATAATGCAATTTAAAGGGTTTTACCTATAGATACAAATTGCATAAAAAAGTTCCAAATGAGGGGTATTCCTCTTGATGGCCAAATGCTCCAAATGAGCCCAAAACTGAGATTAAACCTCCAGAAATATTAAATGTACAAAAAATAGAACCTAATGCAAAAGACTAGGATGAAAAAGAAGATCAAATGAATAAATAGAAATTTTTGGAAGGGAAAAAATACCTTTCTTTTCTCCAAGTGTTGGAATGATAAAAAGAGGCAAGCCCTAATGAATAAGTGTTTAAATAGGGTGGGGATCCCTATGTGGCTGGTCATAAGCTCAAAAATTAGGGTTCGGGTTCACTAAATGGCCCATGGGCTTAAGTCATGATCAATTAAATAATTAAGCCATAAGTCATTTCATGAAACCACAAGCCATGACTTAAATTCACTTAAATTAATCCTCCTAATCCAAAATTAGTTTTTAATGACTAAAAGTAGGTTAACCTAAGTTGGACTAGGGTCACCATGCCTAGGGTTAACTACTAGGCTAGTCCACTAGGTCTCAACAAGTCATGGTCAACTAGAACTCACCAATTCAAAAAATCACCAAATAATTCAAATAAGTCAAAATGACCAAATTATCCCTAGGATAAAAATGATAATTAAATCATCCTAATGACATGGTTAGGCTCTAGGTCATGCAGTCTCTAGGGTTTCACTAGCAGCACGTCAAAATCACAAGTCATGACTTAAACCAGTTTTTAAATAGTTTAAAAATTATTAAAAATCATCAAAAATCATATCATAAAGTAAATATAAATAATTAATAATTATAATTACAAAATTTCAAAATTACCCTCATCTGGAAAACTTGGTGTTACAGGAATACATGGTCGCCGACAGAAAATTCAAGGGGACGCCGATGAGAATCGGCCCAATTGTAGGCCTTAAAAATTGAAAGTCACGCTGAGTTGTTCAGAACAAAGTCTCAAAGTCACGCTGAGTTGATCAAGACAAATGTTTAAAAATCACGCTAGAGACAGCTCATCATTTGTTAGAAATGTCATTATGACTGACAGCACGACAGTCGAAGAATGTCTCCTCGTTTGCCACGTATGCACGGAACTCGAGAGATCACAGCCGACTTTGGCGTGATTTTTGAAATCTTCTTCAACAAGACTCAGCCTTCATCAAGTTGGCGTAGCAAAAGAGTTTCTTGTCATTTAATGCGACTGACAAAGTAATCACTGTCAGAGATTTTGTGTCAGTCGAGGCACGTCGAATCAAGACAGCTGGCAGTCCTGCCTCAAGCTTGCGTATATTTTGAGCCTTCTGGCTTAAGTTTGCGTGTATTTTGAACTTCTATGTTCCTTCATCAAGTTTGCGTAGATTTTGAAGTTTTTTGCCCCAAGTATGCGTGGATTCTGAAGCTTCCTGCCCCAAGTCTGCGTGGATTTTGAAGCTTTTTGCCCCAAGTCTGCGTGGATTCTGAAGCTTCCTGCCCCAAGTCTGCGTGGATTTTGAAGCTTTCTGACCCAAGTCTGCGTGGATTTCGTCCTCAACGAGCCTGCGTGGATTTTATCAAATTGGAGTACGTGGCAGCCATGCCACTGATCTCTCGCTTGCATGTCCTGTAACTTGCACACGACTTATGCATGATTGCCATGTGTCCAACAGTTACAGGCCACGTCCAGTAACTGCTCACAACCTTGCGTATGTTAGATCCTGCGTGATTTTCAACTATGCACAGGCTGTGAAGACAGTTATCCTTTCAGTTATGTTTGACTCTATAAATAGGGTTCTTTTTCATTGTACAGATACATAGTGATCTAAATTACTGTCAAAATTTTGAGAGCTTTTCTTCTTCGCATCGTCCATGGGATAAAGCGATCGTCTTCTAGATCGGATTCCTACAGTTATAATTTTCCTAGATACACAATAAATAAAGTGAATTTATTTATGGAAACCAAATTGGCGACTCTGTTGGGGAAAACCATCTCCTCTTCTGAGATGGCAAAAACTCAATACGACACTTCGTCAGTCGGCTCGACGAAGCAGGTGATATCGATCCAATTCGATCAACTCGCCTACGAAGAAATGTAGCGGGCTAAGGGTGGCAAGCCCACTTCAGCCTCCATCACTACTGCCAAGTCGAAGGGACGATCTGTCTATGTCCCTAAGAATCAGTTGGTAACCAATGGTGACTCTTCTGCCACAGTGTCTACTCCTAACACTGGCAAGGATTCTACTGCAAACACGCATACTCTTGTGTGTTCGAAGACAACAGCAGCCAAAAGTCACGCTGGCAGCACTGGCTCCTTAGCCAAGCCTGTTCCAGTGTGCAATCTTAATTTCAAAAATCACGCTGGCAGCACTGGCTCCTTAGCCAAATCTGTTCCAGCGTGTATTTCTAAATCCAAAAGTCATGCTGACAGCACTGGCTCCTTAGCCAAGCCTGTTCCTGCGTGTATTTCTAAATTCAAAAGTCACGCTGGCAGCACTGGCTCCTTAGCCAAATCTGTTCCAGCGTGTATTTCACCAAAATCTGGCTCTTTAGCCAAAACTTTATACACTGACAATACTGGCTCTTTAGTCAAGTTGTCACCTGCATACTCCAAGAAGAATAGCTCTTTAGCTATCTCTTCTTCTTTGCCAAGTTCTACTAGAACTGGGGGTGGTCTTGCTAAAACTCCTCCACACAAAGTCCCTTCGAAAGGAAATAACTCTTTAGTTGTTTCTTCTGCTCCTGTAGTTTTTACTTCAGGAACAACTTTGACTGACAATTTTGTTAGTCAAAGAAAGGGAGATGGTCTTTTGACTACTCTTCCTTCTGGACATTCTATGTCTCAAAACTTGAATAAGTCTAAGAAGAAACATTTCTTAATGTCTTCTTCTACGACTTCTTCGAATTGGACACAGAATTTGTCTATAAAAGAGGGTCTGTTACCAACTCCTAATCAAGGAATGGCTCAACTCTTCCTTCTCTGCAAATATCCAGATCAATGGAAGGAAAACTCCAAGTTTCAAAAACCAATATGTTACCTCCAACTGATCTAAGAGCAAAACTTGATCAAATCCGTTTAGGAAGCACTTTTGGTGTCAAAAAACCATACCAATCGGGAACAAAAGAAGAGATCCAGATGAAGAGTATGCTAGAAATTATGTGGCTCACATTAATCACTCTCTATATAACCAAGAGCCATCAAGACCCAAGAACCGAAAATATATTCCTAAAAATGCACAAAGAATATTCTCTGATGTACCTCAATCTTCACAGACAGATCTACGAGAACATCTTCAACAGAAGAGAAGGAATAATTCTGTGTCAATGGACCATGCTGAATGTGACTTCCAGCCAAGAGTCATAATTCAATACAGATGTCAATCAATGGATCAGAACTATGTTGATCATGAATGTGACTTCCAGTCGAGAGTCACAATGCAATGCAGATGTCAAATTAAATGACAATCTGTCTTCAATCGGATTCAGTGTGAACCTATGCCTGATGAAGATGAACCTCTGTATGCTTATGTCAATATGACCTCTCAGGATACTGGGGGTAGAAATGATAGTCCAGATGGAGTATATAGAGGCACCAGATCAAGAGTCCTGGCTTCTATTCAAAGGACTTTGATTTCTGAAGATGATTCTGAATTTCTTAGGGAATCTAACTTCCCACCTCTTCCTACTGGGGGTAGTTCTCCTATAACTGACTTTGATACACAAAGCAGTGATTCAGAACAAACAACATCCACCAGTTCATCAATAATCCCTCGTACAGTCACAACATATATGGTCGATGGGAATACTGATGAATCTTCTTCTTCCATGACTCCTCAAGAACAAAGAATTGCTTCTTTGGAACAGCAAATGAAGTCTATGGCTGATAATATGAAGTCGATGTATGAACTCATGGCAGCCCAACTACAAAATCGACAGACTGTACCAGAAGCTATACCAATTGACACTGGTGTCAGTCTAGTACATGTTCCTCTAGCAGTCCAGTCCAATACTCCTGGGCAAGCTCAACCAGTTCCTAGTCACTCTGGAGCTGGGGGTAGTACTTATAATGCTGTTCCTCCTCCCAACTATTCTCTACAAGCTACAACTCCACAATCCTCCGGAGTTGTTACTGAAGAATTAAGGAATCTCCGAACTCAATTTGAGGCATTCAAACAGAAGGATGGTTTACAAAGGTTAGGCATTAAGCAACCTTATCCGATAGAATGGAAGCAAGTATCATACCCTCCTAAATACAAGCCTCCTACTATCTCATTCAATGATGGAACCACTTCTCCAAGTCAATTTATTAATCACTTTGAAGTGATGACTGACCAGCTGCAACCAAGCGACGCCCTCCTTACTCGGGTGTTTGTTGGATGTCTCAAAGGAACGGCTTATGAATGGTATAGAAGTCTCCCAGATGGGTGTATTACCTCGTTTGCCGGTTTCAAACAAATGTTTCTTGAACGGTTCTATGAAGGGCTCAATGACATGACTATGTCTGCTCTTATAAGAATCAAGCAGAAAAATAATGAAACTACAGAGGAATTCATTGAACGGTTTCGAAGAGAAGCTCTGAAGATGCCTCTTGGGACTCCTGATGCTATCACCATTGACACATGCAAATCAAATTTGTTGCCAATAATCAGCATGTGGACATGATCTACCCAATTTCAAGATTGGCCTTCTTTTATAGTCAGTGCCAAAGCTGCAGAAATCAGTGTTGAAACTTTCAAAGGTTTAGGAGTGCAGATGAATCCTAAAAAAACAGGCCAAAGCAATAATAATAATACTAAATTCAATAAAAGCAAGGGAAAAGAAACCCTTGAAGTTAATCTTCAGAGTAAAGATGCATCGACTGTTCAAACTCCCACTGCCTCTACGACTCAACAACCAAGAGCACCTCGCCCCAAAGAAGAATATTCTTTTGATGACGATGATGTCCTTGGTATCTTTGAATGTCTGCTGAAAAGTAATAAAATACAATTACCTGAAATCAAGAAACCTGATGAAGCTGGTAAGACAGATCATCCTAAATACTGTCCGTACCACAGAATGTTGGGTCACACAATTCGTACATGTTATGTACTGAAAGGAAAGATCCAAGAAATGATTAAATCTGGAGCTATCTCTCTTACTCCGAATGAGAAGACCGTCACATCCAATGTCGTCTCTATGCAATTCGGAGATTTCCCCCCTCAACTCCTTGAAAGCGGGATTATTCCTATCCCCAAGGCAACTCTTGAGATAGTGAATATTCCTCCTCCACAGTCTGAAGGGTTAGTACCAATCACTATGGAAACAGGAGAAATCATGTGGATTCATCCTGATCTAGTGGCAGACTTTGAATCTCCTCCTCTTCAAAAGACTACATCCCGAAAGTCTAAGAAGGCTGGAAAGATTAAGTCATGTCATATGACTTCTCTCGGATCTACTCCCGACATAGAATCAAAAGATAAAGAAGAAGCACTTGCTGGTGCTACTCAAACAGGGAAATCTTATCTAAAAGATTATTCCAAAAGTCCCGAGGATACTCCTGATATCTCTTCTGTTGACAAAGATGTTCCTAATGTTCCTCTTGAAGAAGAATCATCCGCTGTACCTATTCCTTCCACCGCACCAGTTGAGCCTGCTCCTTCCAAGCCCACAACTCTTGAGAAAGGCAAACAACAGGCTCGGTTTGATAAGCCTATCAAGAAGTCCCCTCCTCTTGGGCTTCAAAAACCTTATAACTTCGACATTCTAGCTCAACTTGCTAATACTCCAGCTATAATGTCCCTATTTAAACTTCTACGTCTTTCCAAAGAGACTCGGGAGACGTTAAGTGAAGCACTTCTTCAGGCAGACTCTTGTCTTGCACAATTAAAGAAGCCAGGTGAAGAACCTGCCACTTGCTTACATTGCAACAGTGTATTGGAGATTATCCCAAATATCACCTTTACATAAGACGACATGCTATTGGAGGATAATCGACATGATCGGCCTCTTTACTACATCGGTTATATCGATACAATGAAGATAGATCGTATCCTTATTGATCCAGGGTCTGCTATAAGTATAATACCAAAGAGTCTGTTGGATGAATTGAAAATCCCTCTTCACAAGCTTTCCAAGACGGTTACTACTATCCTGGGATTCAATCAGAGCCGAAGCGAGCCTCTGGGAAAGATTCATCTGAAACTTCAGATTGGAGATTTCAGATCTAAAGTCACTTTCTATGTGATAGAGATCGTGGGATCTTATAATCTTCTTCTGGGGAGTCCCTTTCTTCATGAAAATAATGTGGTGCCTTCTACTATTCATCAGTGTTTTAAATACATTGATAGCAATGGAAGAGTACAAAAAGAAGTTGCTGATATAAATCCCTTCCATGGGGTTGAAGCTTATTTCAATGATTCCCGAATGTATAAAGAAGAGTATACAAGGATGATACAAGCTATGGAGAAAGAGGATTCACAAAGTAAGACTTTAATAATCCCTGTTAAAGGTCGAACTACTCAGCAATAATCCCCCAAACCCTCTGGAGAAGGTTCTTTCATCATTCCAGTGAGCGGACGGATCTCTCCATTACCTCAGTCGTCTACTCAAGATACACTGATCATTCCTGTTAGTGGGCGTACTACAGTTCCTGTATCTTCACATATGAAACATGATACTCTAGTAATCCCAGTTGGAGGGCGGACTACTCTTCCATCTCAGACTTCAAGGAAGCTCACCTCTTCTGAGCCATTTATTATCGATCTTAATCAAAACAAAACTTCTTCTCGTTCTTTTTCTCCTCCTTTAGTCATTGATTTGGCTAAGATCTCTAAGGCTCAGCCTTCTTCCAATGTAAATACTGCTACTTTTAAATTTAATGAAAAGTCTCCATCTTTGCAGTATATTGATGTGTGTAATCATGTTCATAGTTATTTATATTTGTTAGATGACTTGAGAACAATAACTATAGGAGTTGTACAGACTTTCTATACAGATGTATCCCTAGAATCAGCACAAACTTCACACTTTCTGGTTCCCAGCAGAAGACCAGGAGACATTCCAATAGTCTTTTACAAAGGGCCCCAAAATCCTTCTAACCCTGAAGATGATGACAAAAACGTTGATACTGGAAGATTACAACTACGTCGTTATAGTCAGCAATCTAAAGACATCATTAAAAATATGGGTTATGACTTCAGAACTGGCCTTAGTAATGGGAGAGGAAGAAGAATGCCTGTTCGAATTCCTCCTCTGAAATATGGAAGGATGAAATGCGGATTAGGTTATATTGCTCCTACTCCCTTTATCAATACTATCCATGAAGATCCCGAATCTGACAAAGATAAGAGATCTGATTCTTCTAGTACTACCTCTTGGGATTCTGATACAAGTATCGGTGAATTCCACTACAACATTCTGTCTTCCAACATGGTCTCCGTTGACCGTTCTGAAGAAAGTGATGAAGACGAAGATGGGTTTGAAATCTCACCTGAATCAGAACAATGGGCCCAAAGGTTAGATAATCAATGGGAGTTCCGATTCGAACAAAAAGAACCTCCGACTGAAGAGAAACTTGTTCAAATAGATGTTGGTGAAGAGGGATCCCCCAAACCAATATTCATCAGTGAAAGTCTTTCAGAAACTGATAAGCAAGACATGATCAAACTTATTCGTGAATACATCGATGTGTTCGCTTGGAGTTATGAAGATATGCCAGGACTTGATCCACAGATAGCAACTCATAAACTCAATATCATGCCGAATGCTAAACCGGTCAAGCAACAACAGCGACGATTTCGTCCAGACATTATGGATGCAATTGAAGCTGAAGTCAATAAACTCATGGCCTCTGGGTTTATTAGAGAGGAACAACATCCTGATTGGGTGGCTAATATAGTTCCTGTCCTTAAAAAGACTGGCAAGATCAGAGTATGCATAGACTTTCGCGATCTCAATGCGGCATGTCCTAAAGACGAATTCCCTCTACCAATTACTGATGTTATGATCGATAATACCTGTGGGTTTTAACGGATGTCATTCATGGAGGGGTATTCTGGGTATAATCAAATCAAAATGTTTCCAGATGATGAGAAGCACACTTCTTTCAGAACGCCGATCGGTACATACTGTTATACAGTGATGCCATTCTGTCTCAAGAATACGGGAGCAACTTATCAACGAGCTATGAGCACTATATTTTGTGAACATTTACGGAAAACAGTCGAATGCTACGTTGATGATATTGCAGTCAAAAGTCGACAAAAAGAGGATCACATCCAAGATTTGAAGACTATTTTTGATCTAATGCGTAAGCATCAATTAAAGATGAACCCTACTAAGTCCTTCTTAGGCGTCTCTAGTGGCAAATTTCTCGGCTTCGTCATTACCGCTAAAGGTATACACGTGGATCCCGAGAAGATCAAAGCCATCCAAGAGATGCGTCCTCCACGCACCTTAAAAGAGCTACGAGGATTTCAAAGAAGGATCGCTTATATCAGGAGATTCATCTCTAATCTTTCAGGACACTACAGACCATTCAATAAACTTATGAAGAAAGGTGTCTCTTTTGTCTGGCATGATGAATGTCAGAAGGCATTCAATGATATAAAACAATATCTGATGAGCCCTCCAGTATTGGTACCTCCTGTCTCAAGAATACCGTTCATCTTATATACCCGAGCAATGAGTCATTCACTGGGTGCATTGCTCGCTCAAAAGAATAACAATGGTCATGAACTAGCCATTTACTATCTCAGTCGTACTATGACCGGAGCTGAACCTCGATATTCACCGGTCGAAAAAGAATGTCTAGCCTTGATGTTCGCTGTCCAAAAAACACGACATTATATCATTGGTCAGACTATTCATGTCATTTTCAGGATCAATCCTATACGGGTCATGATGAAGAAACCCAGTATTTTGAATTCTCGATTGGCTAACTGAGGAATCTTACTTGCTCAGTATGATATGCACTACATTCCTCAGAAATCAGTCAAAGGACATGCTTTAGCTGATTTTCTGGCTGCTCATTCAATTCCAGAAAATTCAAAACTCTATGATGAAATCCCAGATGAAGTCCTAGATTCAAACCAAATTGCTGAAGAAGATCCTACTTGGCGCCTATTCTTTGACGGAGCTTCGAGAATAGATCCTAATGGTGATATTGTCGCTGGAGTTGGAATCGTTCTTGTGTCGCCGGAAGGTCTTGCTAACCAAAGAGCTTATTCTCTCGATCAACCATGTTCAAATAACGTAGCTGAGTACAATGCACTGCTTATTGGTCTTCAACTCGCTAAACACCTGAATATTCAACATTTGGAAGCGTATGGAGATTCTAAACTCATTGTCAATCAGATAAGGGGTACTTATGAAGTTCGCCATCAAGATCTGGTTTCTTATCATAGATCGACTATATATATGGCTTCTTTATTTGAAAAGTTCTTCATCGAGCATGTTAGGCGAGCATGTAACACAGAAGCTGATGCTCTTGCTAATCTTACGGCGGTGTTGGCTATTCCAATTAGACGTCAACAAATGATTGTTGTTTGCAATCGAGAATTATTTCATCTCGAAAACAATCTAACTCTAGGACTTCCAGCTGATATTAAAGAATCAACATCTCATGATGTCAACACAACAAGAGGATTTGGATTTAGTCATAAATCATTATCATCTTCATCTGATTCTAGCATAGAATTCATCTTCAGTAATTCAGCTGAAACTCAGAATACGGATAAAGATTGGAGACTTTCTTTCTTAGATTTCGTATTGTATGATATTCTTTCAGATAATCCGAGTGAAGCGGCATCTATCAGACGACGATCACTCAGATTCTATTACAATCATACCACAAGAACCTTATATCGTCGAGCTTATGATGGTTTACTTCTTCGATGTGTTGCCGGTGATGAGGCTCAACAAATTATTCGCGAAGCACATGATGGAATTTGTGGAGCACATCAGCCTGGACCAAAACTTCAAGACCGTATTCGACGTATGGGTTATTACTGGTCCACTATGGTATCAGATACCATTAAATATGCAAGAAAGTGTAAAGCTTGTCAAATCTATGCGGATTTTATTCATCAACCCTCAGAATTTCTGCATCCAACGACAGCATCATGGCCCTTCGAAGCTTGGGGCATGGACATTATTGGTCCGATCAATCCGCCGTCATCAAAAGGTCATCGGTTTATTCTCGCAATAACCGATTATTTCTCCAAATGGGCTGAAGCTATTCCGTTATCTGAAGTCAAGACTTCCAATGTCATCAACTTTATCAAACATCATGTCATCTACAGATTTGGTGTTCCCCGACGCATTATTCATGATAATGGTCCACAGTTCGTCAGTCAGAAATTTACTCGATTCTGTGATGATCATCGGATCAACAATGTGGCTTCTACCGCATATAATCCGACAGCTAACGGATTAGCAGAAGCTTTCAACAAGACCATTATCAAACTCTTAAAGAAGTTTGTTTCTACTAACAAACGTAATTGGAGCGAGAAACTTGGTGAGTGTTTGTGGGCTTACCGGACTACAGTTCGTAATGCTACTAAATGTACACCTTTCTCTCTAGTGTACGGATGCGAAGCTGTTCTTCCATTAGAGATTCAAATTCCTTCTTTAAGGATAGCAATCGCTAATGAACTTACTGCCGAGAATAATGACCGTCTTCGACTTCAGGAGTTAGAAGCTCTGGATGAAAAGCGATTGTCTGCTCAACAGAATATCGAATTCTATCAAGCTAGAATTTCAAGAGCTTTTAACAAGAAAGTCAGAGTTCGAGCATATCAAAAAGGAGAACTTGTTCTAACAGTCAGACGTCCTATGACTATGACTCATATGAGCAAAGGCAAATTTGACGCAAAGTGGGAAGGTCCATATATTGTGAGCAAAGTTTTCTCAAATGGAGCTTATCAACTTTCAGAACTTGATGGTCGAAAAGTTATGATGCCTATCAATGGCAAATTCCTTAAAAAGTATTATATATAAATATAAATATTTGTAAATCATCAGACAAGTTCATGCATATAAATAAAATTTTATTTTATTTTAATCATGAATGATAGTACATGATATTAAGGAAGATCACTATCATCCTTCTCTACATTTGGACGCGGACCGCTGCCATCCTTCTCGAAAACGCGATCAGCAAAAGAACTGAGAACTTTTTTGCTGGAGCCCACGAGAAATTTGCAGGCTGCCATCCTCATGGCTTCCTCTTCTTCAGTCCTTCCTGGATCAAGTAGAAAGTCCAGAATATCTCGTGGCGGCTTGGGTGCAGACGAACCTTCGCTTGCTTCTACTTTCTTCGGCTGAACTGGATCGGCAGGGCATTCTTCAGTGTCCTTCTGAACTTTCGAGACGATTTTAGCCTTCTTGGATGCTTCTTCAGACGACATTTTTATGTTGAAGAGTAGAAGTGTTCGTTCTTGTTAGATTTTTGCTATATTTATAGACAAAAGTTTCTCGAATAATGAAACGACACATTCATCCGATGGTTCGCCCGTTCATTAATGCTTGACGGTTCATCCATTCATTTATTACATTCATCCGACGGTTCGTCCGTTCATTAATGCCTGACGGTTCATCCGTTCATTTATCACATTCATCCGACGGTTTGTCCGTTCATTAATATTTGACGGTTTATCCGTTCATGAAAGATCGAGTTCAAAGATATTTTTATGTCTGAATTCTATTTTTTCTAATCAGTATTAAACTAAGATCATTTCTGGCTTAATATCATCTGATAGAATTACAAAGCTTGTTTGTATATTCTATTCTATTGAAATATGTCATGTATTATTTACCTCTGAACATATTTTCTATACCAAAACAACAAAATCAAAAATCAGATCAAGAATTCTCATTCATTTTCATTCATAATCAAAACATTGGATACAAGTGAGAATAAAAAAAGATTCACTTATTAGGAGTTATTAACTCCCTGATACGTTCAAGAACAGCATTCATTTTATCTTCATGAGCTTTCTTAACTCTTTCAGCTGCTTCAACTGTGACATTCTGTTCATCAAAGATGATAATAGCAGTTTGGAGACGGTTAGCTTCTTCAATCTGTTCCGCCTGCATCTGCTCTCTCTCCTTTTGAAGAGTTTTACAGCGTTCAGCTTCAGAAATATAAGCAGCAGTAGCCTCAGCTTGCTCTGTCTCTATAACAGCAATTCGCTCTTGAAGGCGAGCCAACTCCTCTTTCAAATTCTTCAGCTTTTCAGCTTTGGATGCTTTTTCTTTCTCCAGAAGCTCTACTCTTTGACGAGTAGATAATATTTCTTCGCCCTTTTCTACTAATTTCTCAGAAGAAGAGGCAAGAAATGCTTCCAATGCAGCTTGCTGGGACTGAGCTTCATGCTCTAGTTGACTAATCTCAGCCGCAGTTAAAGATTGAATGTCTTCTTTCTGAGTCTCCCAGTATTTTTGGATAGTTATTTCCAACTCATCCAGAAGATGTTCGAAGAAGATGTACTGAGATTCGCAACCGGCATGTCGCAACGCCATGAGCGGGAACTTGACCATAGTTCGAAGATCAGAAAATGGCATAGCTTCATCCTTCAAGAAACGTCTGGAATATGTATCTAGGTATGAGTAAATGATCTCTGAATACATTCCCAGAGTTCTTGCTAGTCCAGTCTCAAAACCCGGTGTCGCTGTCATCATTGAAGAAGAAGCTTGAATGTTCTCTACCCTGGGAACAGAAGTAGGTGCTACTGGAGAAGTTGGCAAGTGTGAACTCCCTTCATCAGCATCAGCCTGGATAAGCGGAGCATGAGTCGAACTCATCGCTGCAGCAGTTCCTACAATCAAAGAAAATAATAATAATCAGCATATAAAAAAAAGAAACAGCAGAAACAGAATTTGAAATAAAGTTCTACCAGGCTGAGGTTCATATTCAATATGTTGGGGGAGTCTGGCATCTTCTCGTAGTCTGTCCATGATAGTATCCGATACCTGCTTCATATGGCTGCTTCCAGCTCCAGAATTACTGGGTGCTGGAGCGTTATCCGGAGACTGAGCAGGCTCGGGGCTAAGTTCCATTCTGTTCCCCTTGACTTTATCCTCATCATAAGGAGTAGAAGTGCCAGTATGCCAATCTTCTCCTCCTTCAGTTTCTGCTTCTTCTTCTTCATCTCCAGCTTCAGGATGAGTTTCTGATCCAGAGTCTATGATATTCACATCTTCATCAATCTCAGGAACAGCGATGACAGCTAGCTCAGTATTGACTGCCGGTTCAGTCTTCTCTGAAATGTCAGTTCGAAGAATGATGTCTTGACAAACATTCTTCAACAAATCATCAGCAGCTGATAGCTCGGACGCCGGCACGTCTTCATCGCCTTTGGTCAAAGAAATATTCTCTTCAGCTTGGGTTTTAGGGACTTCTGGCTGTTCTGTAACCTCTGCCAGAGCTGGTTCTTCTTCAGAATAATCAATTTGGTCATCCAGTGCCTGGATCACGCCTTTTGTCCCATGCTCAAATGGGATCATCCTCATCTCCGAGGATTCAATAGCTACTCCGCTTGTTGTGGGAGCAGTTGTTTCCTGAACTTGAGCAGATTCTACCTCAGTCTGTTCAGTTGAAACTGCTGGAAGATGAATATCACCAGACTCTGTTTGTTCAGTAGAAGCCGTTTCATTGATTTCCGGCAAAACTTCTCTACTCATAATTGTTTCTAGGAGTTCATTGCCTTTCATCTTGCTGACGGTCTTCTTAACATACTTTCCTCTCGACCTCCTTGTTATCAAAGGAGCGTCGTCTTCATCAGTCTTCTCGTCTTTGTCGGCGGCATCATCTTCATCAACCGAGATGCCACCTAAAGATGAAGTAGCAGTTATTGATACTCCTTTCTTCTTCTTAGATGTCTGAGACTTAGTGCTCCTTTTAGAGACGGTCTCAGATTCATCACTTCTCTTTCTCTTGGAAAGGGATACAAATATAGGAGGAAGAACCTCATCAGAAAAATTTCCCTCCTGGAATAATTCATATAGAGGCTCCACCTCTGCTGTCTCATCTACGGGTTCCGGAGAAAATTGCTGAATAATAGTCTTCTTCTTTGACCTCTTCGACGGAGCTAGGTCGTCCTCCGCAACAAAAGTCTTCAGATTGAAAGTCGGCTTGAAGGTGCCCGATGAGACATAGAAGCGAGCATAGGTATAAAGCATTTTCGTCCCTGTGCTTGATAAAGGATTAGGCATAGAGAATACAGCTTTCGTATCTCTAGCCGCAAAATATCTCCAAGCACGAGCTCCGTCGATAAGCCCTCCACGAGCAGAAAGGCAAGTGGTGGCGTTCCCAACGTGAAGTTGGTCATATCCGAATTGTCTAGCAAATCGGCTTGGCAAATATAGCTCTAGATATGTCATATCTTCATGACGGTACACTAGATGAGAAGGCCGAATTCTCTGTAACCACTGAAAGGCTACATCATCTAATCTGTTCCCCATATCTCCGTCCATCATATTTAAGGGCATGCTCTCATAGCCCAG
This sequence comes from Iris pallida, assembly GCA_029216955.1. Classification (NCBI taxonomy): domain Eukaryota; kingdom Viridiplantae; phylum Streptophyta; class Magnoliopsida; order Asparagales; family Iridaceae; genus Iris; species Iris pallida. Next base: position 2,652,589 of record JANAVB010006998.1, read on the forward strand.
TGGTGGAGGAACACATTGAATGGACCAATGTGACGCTCTATTCAGGACATTTCTGCATTCTGGAAAGGTGTGAACCTTCCAGAAAGTCTCTCCAGAGTACCTCTCTAAAAAGAGACTGCCACTTCCTCCTGCCCCTGGAGGTATCAAGCCATCATGATGGAGGAGGAGCCAGCCATATAGATATGTAAAAGGCATCTCTATCCGTGGGAACTCCTCAGTCATCCTCCTTTGATCAGAAAGCATGTTGGTCATAAAATTCTGAAGACCTATATTCAGTCTACAGGTCATCGCTGATAAAAGATCTAACTTGTAACCATATATAAGGCGCACCGCTGCAAAGATAACGCCTCTATGTATCCTGTCCAGAGAACTGGAGCCAGGAACAATGAATCTTCTTAACCACAGAGATAAGAATCCGGCCAAATGACCGTTCCTTGACAGCATCTTCCCACTCTGTCTCACGTACGAGTTGAAAGTAGTTCCAGCTTTGAACTCGTACCAGTCTTCAGTGATTATGAAATCCTTGCAGTCATATTTCTCCAGCAAATAAGTGATTTCACTCTCAGAGAGAGGCTTGAAGTTGCTAATCTGATACCACCTCTTCTCGTTTATCTTCTTATCATCCTTTTCACGGTTCATGAAAAGGTAGGACATCCACTTCTGGATGTGGTTGTCGGCTTCATCTTTAGAACTCTTGTAATATAGAGTACATGTGCCAAAATGACACATTATCTCTTCAAATAGATGTACCATCTCTGGGTTCTTCTCTGATAGAAAGTTCAGCTCTTCAGTCGTAGGCACGTACTCCTCATACGGCAGCGAGCCTGAAGGCAAATGTGAGATGTATTCCATCTCATGAAGGGCAAAGCCCATCTCTCCTTTCGGAGTCATAAATGTCCCCGTCCTGTGATTGTATCTCTCAATCAAGGCCAGGAACAGAGAGGGGTTAGGCCTGAAGCCGTAGGATGAATTGACGACTGTATCATAGAGGTTTATTTTCTTCAGCTCAGTCTCAAAATTCTCCAAAGCCCAGTGGACCAAAGTCCTCCATCTAACGTTCTCCTGATTCATAAGCTGTTCATCCTCGGCGTTGAATCGGTGGGGTAGAACGCATTCTTGTTTGCCATAAATTCGTTTATGAAAATGGGCATTCTGAATGGCATCAATATGGATGAGTCTTCAGGTGGTATGCATCCAGGCTTCAAACCCCGAAACACTGATACGTGATTTTCTGGGGCACTGAAAAATCCCTCCTTCCTGTAAATGATGCGGCTTGCCTTCGCCTGCTGGTATTCTGTTAAATGCCAGGACATCTTTCTCGGGTAACTGGCATGCATGAATCTCATGATGGACAAGCCCCTGGAAACCTTCGGCCAGTACATTGGTTGATTTACATCACCTTCGAAGTAAAAGCAGACTTTCTCTCTAATACTCTTTGGCTGTGATTTTTGTGCTATGGCATCTCCGAACAAAAATGCTGGAGATTTGTGGGACACCAAGTCAAGACTCTGAAAAGGTTGACCATTCATCAGACAAAGTAGGGTTGTATGATCTTGATTGGCCAACAATGATAGTCTGGCTTCTGGAAGATCAAATTGAGAAAATTTCACATGAGATAAATCATGTTTAAATGTGAAACTCAAGTGCCCCTCATAATCTGCTTTCTCACTTCGGATGTTCACTGAAGAAAATAAAAGAAAACAAGGTCAGATATGTCTACGAGCCTTGTGCGTGTATAGCAGTGTTCGAAGGAAGTTTCAAAAGTCACGCAGACTTCAGATAGATATACTATCAAGACACGTTGAATGATTTATTCATACAGGTGTTTAATTCATGCAAAGTTTAGACAGATTAGAATGAAAGTCACGCATCATTGCCAGAATCATATTTAAGTGAAGATGACAAAGACACGCTGACAGATCAAGACTAATCTATCCAGAAGATGACTCTCAAAAGTCTGCGTGACTATTTCAACATCAACATCAACATCTCTGTCAACATATGAAAAATCACGCGGAGTCATCATGAAAGCTGCGTGACTATTTCAACATCAACATTTCTATCAATATATAAAAAATCACGCAGAGTCGTCATGAAAGCTGCGTGACTATTTCAACATCAACATTTCTGTCAATATATGAAAAATTATGCAGAGTTATCATGAAAGCTGCGTGACTATTTCAAACATCGACATTTCTGCCAACATGAAAAATCACGCAGAGTCATGAGAGTCATGCTCATTTGCGTGAAACACAGAGCTTCGTAAACACGAAGATGTGAAGTATGGCCGACCCTAAAGAGGGGGCATACTTTATTAATATCCTTTGCCCTAAGAAGGGGGGATATATTTCTGAAGTTCATTTCTTGTTTTAAATCCTAAAATTTCTATGTGGAGTTCATCTTCATCTTCATCTTCAACAGTTCGTATTCCCCCATTACTTACGTTGAATAGGGGGATGCGTGACTTCTTGTCGAGGAAGTCTATCAGTGGTCGCACGAGAGGAAGTCACAGGGGCTTTCCCCTTGGCCTGAGAGTCGGCTTTCTTGGGAGCCATTGCTGTTGAGAAAGGGAAGAGGAAGTCGGAGAAGATGAAGTTCGTCGGAGGAGGGAAGTTTTCTCTTCTGTGGATTCTCTCTCTAAAAGCAAGTAAAGAATGAAAGAAGTGGATTATGGTTTATTTATAGGCTCGTGAAGAATTCTAAACGACACATCATTATTTGCCTCGATTTAGGAGTCTGATACGGGATCCTAACTGCACAGAATCCCAACAGTCCAATCATTAAGGAATAAATATCTCTTTAAAAAGTCATCTTAGCGTGACTAAATTCATTTTATCATCTTAATTTTAAAGTATTTCGAAATAATTTATCATTTTTCGAAAACTTTGAAGGGGGTTTTGTAGGCCTTAAAAAATGAAAGTCACGCTGAGTTGTTCAGAACAAAGTCTCAAAGTCACGCTGAGTTGATCAAGACAAATGTTTAAAAATCACGCTAGAGACAGCTCATCATTTGTCAGAAATGTCATTATGACTGACAGCACGACAGTCGAAGAATGTCTCCTCGTATGCCACGTATGCACGGAACTCGAGAGATCACAGCCGACTTTGGCGTGATTTTTGAAATCTTCTTCAACAAGACTCAGCCTTCATCAAGTTGGCGTAGCAAAAGAGTTTCTTGTCATTTAATGCGACTGACAAAGTAATCACTGTCAGAGATTTTGTGTCAGTCGAGGCACGTCGAATCAAGACAGCTGGCAGTCCTGCCTCAAGCTTGCGTATATTTTGAGCCTTCTGGCTCAAGTTTGCGTGTATTTTGAACTTCTATGTTCCTTCATCAAGTTTGCGTAGATTTTGAAGCTTTTTGCCCCAAGTCTGCATGGATTCTGAAGCTTCCTGCCCCAAGTCTGCGTGGATTTTGAAGCTTTTTGCCCCAAGTCTGCGTGGATTCTGAAGCTTCCTACCCCAAGTCTGCATGGATTTTGAAGCTTTCTGACCCAAGTCTGCGTGGATTTCGTCCTCAACGAGCCTGCGTGGATTTTATCAAATTGGAGTACGTGGCAGCCATGCCACTGATCTCTCGCTTGCGTGTCCTGTAACTTGCACACGACTCATGCATGATTGCCATGTGTCCAACAGTTACAGGCCACGTCCAGTAACTGCTCACAACCTTGCGTATGTTAGATCCTGCGTGATTTTTAACTATGCACAGGCTGTGAAGACAGTTATCCTTTCAGTTATGTTTGACTCTATAAATAGGGTTCTTTTTCATTGTACAGATACATAGTGATCTAAATTACTGTCAAAATTTTGAGAGCTTTTCTTCTTCGCATCGTCCAAGGGATAAAGCGATCGTCTTCTAGATCGGATTCCTACAGTTGTAATTTTCCCAGATACACAATAAATAAAGTGAATTTATTTATGGAAAACACCAATAACGCTGACGATCTTGTGCAACTTGAAGACGATCTCTGACTTGTCTGACCACCTCAACAGTCTGCGTCACCATCTCTGGTCCAAGCATTTGCCTCTCTCCGATATTATCCCAAGCCAAGGGAGATCTGTACTTTCTGCCGTACAAGGCTTCAAAGGGGGCCATCTGGATACTGGCCTGGAAACTGTTATTGTAGGAGAACTCCATAAGATGCAGGTGATCTTTCCATGAACCACCGAAGTCGAGTGTACATGACCGTAGCATATCTTCAAGAGTCTGGATCGTGTGTTCTAACTGACTATCTGTCTGCGGATGGTAGGCTGTACTGAACTTGAGGCGAATCCCCAAACTTTCTTGAAGACTCTGCCAAAAGTGCGAGGTGAATCTTGAATCTCTGTCGAACATAATACTGACTGGCACTCCATATAATTTGACTATCTGCTTGAGGTACATTTCTGTAAGCTGATTCGTCGACTGACCGATTCTGAAAGGGATAAAATGAGCTACCTTCGTGAGTCTATCGACTATAACTGTCACGCCCCAGAACCAGAATACTGGAGAGCGGGGGCAGACATAGCCAGCTACGTATATTGAAATGGAAACCACCTCGATATACGGTCACGGCTGTCTAGATATGTGAGGGTTTTCTACAAGCCAACAGTCTCTTATGGTCATGAACAAGCCTAGTGTCTCAATCACCACAAGTAAGTAAGGTTGCAAGATGTATGATCATTAAATATACAATAATAAGGCGTCCCAAATATTACATATTCAGCTGATCATGAAGCTAGTCGTTACAAAATGTTAGGACTAGCAAGAGTTTAGTCATACATGATCAACCCTAGGATTTGTCAATCATGTTTACAGCCCGTAGATAGACAGTAAGTAAAAGTGCTCCGAGCTAACAGGTGCTCGTCGGCTAAATGCTTCAAAAGAATAATTTTTAGAATAGAGTGAGCGAAACAAAAATAGAAAACCCACTCTTGGCCCGGATTCCGTCTAGTGATCACCATTGGGCTGGAAGCTTGGTAGATCCTCGGGAGCTGCTCCGAAATCTGGCCACACAAAACCAGTTGGGTCAACCCCAGAAAGAGCAAGTGCCACAAGGGGGCCACGAAATAAAAACAAAAGCCAGCATTCAGCACAGAAAATCTAATATTAAAGCTAAAATTACGAAAACATGCCAGGATGATATACGACGAGATAACCATGGAACTATTCCGATAGCCAGGTTACAACCCGTAAACCAAACAAGGACCGGGGTTGTAACCCTTCATCTGAACAGAGCTTGGTTTCCCACCATTTATCGGAAAGATAATAATGTAAGTAATCAAGACAGGAAGCAATCTTGTACTGGATCAAGACATGGCTAACTGGTTATACCTCATTCAATCAATCACGGCCAAGCAGATACTACGGCTTACTACTTTAACTAACTAGGGTTATCACAGGCCTGATTACTAACAAGATGCAGTGAGATTGTTCCACAGCCACAAGCGCTGCAGACCATCCAGGCTACCCAGGACGAAAGATTAGGGTTGAATTCAGGTGGGTACATCGTCCAGGAGACACATGTACCCTTAGGTGACTTAGAGGGTGCAACACGTGACGGTGTGCTGAAAATGTGCCCTACTCGACGGCAGGCTACAGATCCCAAGAGCGCCCAGGTAACGGAATTGCCCGTAGCTGTGTCAATCTCTTCATGACTACTGTGTTATTCTAGTTATTAACCTTAATCCATTTTAGTAGGTACTCCTGACCGTGGTACTCAGGAGTCCCATCCTAGACATGATGCAAGACAGGACAAGTGGATTAACAAGCAAGCAAGAAAGAACCACCCACGGTGTCAAGACAGGTCAAGTTAAGTTATCAAGTCATGTCAAGTCAGGAGTACGCCGCCACGGGCCATTATCAAGTTATCAAGATAAATCATGTCAGGTGGGTCATGTCGGGAGTGCACCACTATGGGTCACTGTCGTGTTGTGCTAGTTTCTGGTCATACCATGTCATGTGCAATAGTCATTCCAAACATGTTAAGTAAAATCAAGTTCATGACAAAAGGCGTAAGGATATAAAATGGGCATAAAACATCTAATAAAAATATCAATATACAGGACCATAGAAAAGCCAAGCTTAAAGAAATAAAACCAAAACTCCAAGAACCAATGGGTTAAGCAAGGGTCAGGGGAGCAGCGTATGAAAAGTCACGCACGCTACATAGAGCAGCGTGGGTAAAAGTCACGCACGCTACAGGGAGCAGCGTGGGTAAAAGTCACTCACGCTGAGAGAGCAGCGTGGATGAAAAGTCACGCACGCTACAGGAGCAGCGTAGGTGAAAAGTCACGCACGCTGAGAGAGCAGCGTGGGTGAAAAAGTCACGCACTCTACAGGAGCAGCGTAGGTGAAAGTCACGCACGCTGAGAGAGCAGCGTGGGTGAAAAGTCACGCACGCTACATGAGCAGCGTAGGTGAAAGTCACGCACGCTGAGAGAGCAGCGTGGGTGAAAAGTCACGCACACTATAGGAGCAGTGTTGGTGAAAAGTCACACACGCTGAGAGAGCAGCGTGGGTGAAAAGTCACGCACGCTCAAGGGAGCAGTGTGTGAAAAGTCACGCACGCTGAAGGGAGCAGTGTGTGAAAGTCACGCACGCTCAAGGGAGCAGTGTGTGAAAGTCACGCACGCTCAAGGAGGCACGTTTTCAACAGGAAGCGTACTCAAGCGTGCGTACGCAGCGCTAAAGAGCACGCGTAGCCCAGTGTGCGTAAGCTAAACAGCTCTGCACACTGCTCACTGTCTTCTCCAAACAGCAAGAACACCATGGATGAACCCAAAGCTTCCAAGTATCATAACTTGGCCATCCGAACTCCAAATCCGGATTTCCAAAGCTCCAACTTGGGTGAAACTGAAGGCTCTTCCACATGGAAGCATCAAAAACCCATAAAATCCAACTAAAGTAGATCAAACCATACAAAATCCAAAAATAGCAAAACTTAGATCTAGGACAAGGGAAGCTCCAAATCACAAAATGCCAAGAACTAATGTTGATCACCATGTCCTAGTCTAGCTAATGGACAAAGAAAATATGGTTCTCATGTGGTGGCAAGATGCACTTGCCTAGGGTTGGGAGTGTTGTGTAGAGGAAGGAGAAGAAGAAGAAGAAGAAAATTTATGGAGGAAGTAATGAAGAGAGAGAGTGGTAGGTGGAGTTTTAATGGTGGAGGTTGTGGTGTGTTGAGGGTGGAGTGTAGGCTAATGGTGATCCAATGCTCAAATAAACCAAACCAAACCAAACCAACCCAATCCAAATTAAAACCGTGCCATGACAAAACCCGAAATACGAGAAATACCAAAATTCCACAAGTTAAGAAAAAAATAAAAATACATGCCAAAATCCATATACGAGTATAAATACAAAATACGGGAAATACGGGAAATGAGGGTGACAACTCTACCCACCTTAAAAGAATTCTGTCCTCAGAATTTAATCAAGGAGCTAGAGATTGCCACGACAAGCTACACTAAGCACATGCAAGCTACACTAAGCAGTCCAATCATACAATCATACAATGCAAGCAAGGAAGGAAAAATATAAGGCATAAGAAAGACATTATACCTCACAAGTCAAACAGGTAGGGATATCGCGATCGGATGTCGTCCTCACGCTCCCACGTTGACTCACCCAGAGAGTGATGACCCCAAGCAACACGGACTAATTTAATAGTCTTGTTCTTGAGTATCTTCTCCCTCCGGTCCAATATAGACACGGGCCTCTCCTCATACAGAAGGTTGGTACCAACAACCAATTCTGAATGGTCTAGGACGTGGCTCGGGTCCGGGATATATCGTCGTAATTGGGACACATGGAATACATCATGCACATCACTTAGCGACGGCGGAAGACCGAGACGATAGGATACATCTCCTACTCGCTCTAGAATATCGAACGACCCTATATACCTAGGACTAAGCTTTTCCCGCACGCCGAAGCGAATGACGCCGCGGTTAGGCGAGATCCTAAGGAAAATATGGTCGCCGACAGCAAATTCTAAAGGACGCCGATGAGCATCGGCCCAATGGCGCTGGCGGTCCTGGGCAACTCGGAGGTGATCTCTGACCTTCCGGACCACTTCAACCGTCTTGGAAATCAATTCGGGTCCGAGCATCTGCCTCTCTCCGACATCGTCCCATGCTAGCGGGGATCTGCACTTCCTGCCATAAAGTGCCTCGAAGGGTGCCATCTGGATACTGGCCTGATAACTGTTATTGTACGAGAATTCTACCAGGTGCAGATGATTCTTCCATGAACCACCGAAGTCAAGGGTACAGGATCTCAACATATCTTCAAGAGTCTGGATTGTGCGCTCTGATTGACCATCCGTCTGCGGGTGATAAGCTGAGCTGAACTGAAGATGAGTCTCCAAACTCTTCTGCAAGCTGTGCCAAAAGTGTGATGTGAATCTTGAATCCCTGTCTGAGGTGATGCTGACTGGCACACCGTGAAGCCTGACGATCTGCCTGAGATACATCTCTGCTAGCTGCGCCGTCGACTGTCCAACTCTGAATGAGAGAAAGTGTGCCACCTTGGTAAGCCTGTCCACAATTACCCAAATAACATCTTTGTCGGCCGGAGATCTGGACAATCCGGTCACGAAATCCATGGTTATATGCTCCCATTTCCATTCTGGGATCGGTAAGGGTTGAAGAAGTCCAGCGGGCCTCTGATGTTCAGCTTTAACCTGTTGGCAAACCAAACACCGAGAGACAAACCGGGCTATCTCCCTCTTCATGCCATTCTACCAGAAATGCTGACGAATATCACGGTACATCTTTGTACCACCCGGATGAATAGAATACTGTGAACTATGGGCTTCTGCCATGACTTTTTGTCTGATATCTCCACTGGGTACACAAAGACGAGTGCCATGCCGAAGTGTACCGTCTTCATGGATACATAACTCTGGCCTTCTTCCTGCTTCACACTCTGCTCGGAGTCGCTGGATCTTGGAATCTGCTGACTGCGCCATCCGGATCCTCTCAACTATGCTGGACTGAACCTGTAGGCTGGCCATCAATGCCACACTGGTAGGAAGAACCACTTCAACTTCCATCTTCTGAAGATCTGCCAATAATTCTGGTTGTGCCGTCAGGAAATAAACTCTGGCTCTCCTGCTCAATGCATCTGCTACAACGTTGGCCTTCCCGGGATGATACTGCAAATCCACATTATAGTCCACCAGTAGCTCGAGCCATCTTCTCTGCCGCATATTAAGGTCCTTCTGGGTGAAAACATACTTCAGGCTCTTATGATCAGTAAAGATCTCCACTCTATCTCCGTACAAGTAGTGTCTCCACAATTTTAAAGCAAACACTACCGTCGCCAATTCCAAGTCGTGGGTCGGGTAATTCTTCTCATGACCATGTAGTTGACGTGACGCATAAGATATTATCTTTCCATGCTGCATCAAGACACACCCCAATCCTCTGCCTAAAGCGTCGTAATAAACTGTGAATCCTCCGGTCTCATCTGGAAGGGTGAGAATGGGAGCCGTTATCAAACCTCGCTTCAACTTCTCAAATGATTCCTGGCACTCTGCTGTCCAAACAAACGGCACATCCTTGCGGGTCAACTGGGTCATCGGTGCTGAAATCCTTGCGAAATATGAAACGAACCGCCGGTAGTAGCCGGCCAATCCAAGAAAGCTGCGAACCTCTGCCACTGAGCTGGGTACCGACCATGACTCGATAGCCACAATCTTCTGGGGATCCACTTCCACTCCTCCTCGGGTAATGATGTGACCCAAATATGAAATGCGATCGAGCCAGAACTCGCATTTACTGAACTTGGCGTACAACTGATGCTCCCTAAGCGTCTGAAGGACGACTCTGAGATGCTGCTCATGCTCTGCTTCACTCTTGCTGTAGACCAGGATGTCATCTAGGAACACGATCACAAATTGGTCCAAGTAAGGCATGAAAATGCGATTCATGAGGTCCATGAATACGGCCGGCACATTGGTCGCTCCAAAGGGCATAACAAGGAACTCCCAATGTCCATACCTCGATCTGAAGGCTGTCTTCGGGATGTCCTGCTCTCTGAATCTGATCTGGTGGTATCCTGACCGCAAGTCGATCTTCGAGAACACTGAAGCCCCTCTGAGCTGATCAAACAAGTCATCTATCCTCGGAAGAGGGTATCTGTTCTTGATTGTCACCGAATTCAAGGTACGATAATCAACACATAGCCTGGACGTACCATCCTTCTTTTTCACCAGAAGCATCGGGACTCCCCAAGGCGATCCATTTGCACGGATGAATCCCTTGGTCCTCAGTTCTTCAATCATCTTGTACAAAATCTCCAACTCTGAAGGTGCCATCCTGTAGACTCGCTCTGACACTGGTGCTGTCCCGGGAATCAAGTCTATAGTGAACTCAATCTCCAGTTCCGGCGGCATCCCTGGAAGCTCCTCTGGAAAGATATCTGGAAACTCTTCAACTATCCGGGGTAACTGCACTGCTGCTACTGCCATCCGCAATGCTGGGGAAGATGGCTCCACTGTGCCTCTGGAAAACGAAAACTCTGGCTCGCCGGGGATACTAAAGACGACTCTGCCAATATGGCAGTCTATCCTAGCATACTGGTTCCTCAACCAATCCATGCCTAGGACTACATCATAGTCTGCCATAGGAAACTCTATGAATCTAGCGGAGAACTCCCTACCGCTAACTACGATCCGAGACGAGGAAAATACTCGATCTACTCCCACAAGACCATTACCAGTAAGTATATTGAGCCTCACTGATAATGACTCGGGATCCAATCCTATCCGTGTCACGAATCGTGCAGACATGAATGAATGCGATGCACCAGAATCAAACAATACCAAAGCTGGAAAGGAGTTGACGAGAATAGTACCTGCCACTACCTCACCTGGTGCAACTTCTTCCTCCATAGCCATCATCATGGCCTGACCTTATCCTCTGGCTGCTGGTCCCCTCTGCTGGAAACCTCTCTGCCTATTCTGGGTCTGAGCTTGGGCTTGTGTATACTGCTGGGGGTGTTGTTGCTGGAATGCCTGAGACTGAGGCGGCAAGGGCCTCGAAGAGTGATACTGCTGCTGCTGAACCGGTGCTGGGGCCGGTCCTCTCACCGAAGAGCTAGAAGGGTTAGATGCTGATGAACCACCCCTATTCGGGCAAGCCCCTATCCTATGATCTGCTGCTCCACAAGCCAGGCACAATCCCTGTGTCCTACGACAATCTGCCACCACATGCCCTGGCTTCCCGCAATGAGAACATCCCATCGCGGAAGTCTGCTTCTGCTTCTGCTGCTGCGGGTACTGTCACGCCCCGATCCCGCAGAGTCCTTTTCGTCCTCGCTTCGGGCTCTTTGGGACCGTTCGTCCTCGCTAAGGCGTGATGCCGTGCAAGCCTAAGTTGCGCTTGCACAAGTCCAAGACCTGAAACAAGACAAGATAGACAAGTTTGACAATACGCAGCGGAACGTATCACAGATAATTGAAGCAGCAGCGGACATATTTCAGAATACAAGTATTGAACACAATGGTAACAAGAACATTTCTCTTTATTGATTTCATTTGAACAGATTACAAGCTCTCGATTCTCTCTGATACAATATTATAATCTCTCAGAACTTTACAGATTACAATGATCCCGTTCCCATACATTACATCCTTTTATATACAAAACCAAACTCTTGCACAGATGTCATCTCTTGGCATCTCTTCTGATTTCTGGCTCCTGAGGATGAGGCACGGGCTATCGCTTAGGGCTATCCTTCTCGATGCATGGTGCACCTGCATGCAGACTGATGATGGGTCAGTATATCAGCATACTGGTGAATGTGTGAACAAAGGAGCTACATTTTTCTGAAACGATCACTGTTCATTTAGTGAGAAAATATTTTCTTGTGATGTGATCTTGCTAGTTTTACCTAGATTCATTCCATGCATACAGAGTCAGTTTACATATCTTTTGAAAACACATCTTTGAAAAGCCACAGTTCATATTATTTCAAGCATACAAGGGACTATTCAATTCTAGCACGATGACTATTCCTTTCATGCGCAGTGCGCAGCGTGTTTCATGAGCATATTCATTTCATTAGGGACAACAACTTTAGCATTCTTTTCTCTTGTTCAAGACAAACTTAGGGTCAGATTACAAGCATGATATTATATCCTTTCTCTTAGTGGAACATAGCATTTCTTGGTAACAGATTAATCTCTGCAAGCATTTATATATCAAACTCAAGCAATACAGTTTTATCACTCTTTTTAGTGATTCTTACCATAGCCGACCGTCCATCCCTGCACAAGACAAGGATTAGCATAACATTATAAAACCAATATTGTTATTCCCTGTTCGTCTCTGCATCGTTAGCTCTTAGCAAAACATATGATAGACACATGCAGACCGATTGGCAGCTGTGACTCTCCGGTTCAGCTTTGCACCAATCCACACCTATCTATATGATGGTCCATGGGAAACCCATGATTAGCCGCTGTGACGCTCTTGGGTTCAGCTCGTCGCTAAGGACACAGATAACGGCTACACTTTTAACATGGGTCCTTGCACCCAGTGTGCTCATAATCTCTCCTAGGTCGAGCGGTTCCAGGCGCCCCCAGATACCACCCGAGAGACAAATTTTTACTCGTGCACGAGTTGTCCGAGACTATATGCATGCTCTAGCAGGATTCTATCAGATGAAACAGATTTCAGATCAGATGTACGACATGTTCTTTTCATGCCTTTGCAGATATACGACACGTTCAATTCGTGCCTTTCTTTTATTCAGGTCAACATGTACAAGTCCGTCTGTACATGTCTATAATTCTCAAGCATACAAGCAGCAAGCAATGATCAAGCATTCAATTCGATTCATTTGTTTTCTCTTATCCTATCAAGCATGACAAGCATCATTTCAGTTCTTATTAGCAGGCAACGAGTCTTCTTATTAGCATGCTGATTATTTCTTTTCTTGTTCTTAGCATGGCATGGTTCTCTTTATCAAGGCAACATTCAAATCTTAGCGAGGCAACATGTGAATTCTCTTAAAGCATACTCAAGGATTTACCATCTTATTATTAACAAAAGCATTCAATCAAAAATTCAGATTCTTAAGGCGTAAGCGAATCAGCAAATGAGACTTCGTCCACTCACCCAGATTAATCGTCTTCTGTTGCAGAGCCAGCAATCCGATCTTTCTGTTTATCTAGTGCCTTCGCGGAGCGGGGCACTACATAATTACCCACCGAAAAGAAGTTTCGTCCTCGAAACTTAAGGAGAAACTTACGATATCCTTAGCAGCGATAGTCCTCATCCTTCGCCATCATCAATCCATGAAATCACAATTCAGATCATATCAAAACTCTTGTTCAATCAAGCATTTCAATCTCAATCAATCAAATCGGTAAAACATTGCCGGCATCATAAAAATATTTACGGACTTATTGTATGGAACGTTCATCTCATTATTGATATCGAGTAGGCAACGGAATTTCGATCAGAAGACATGTACAAATTCAATCGAATCAAAATTGGCCAGAGGATCGTGTTGCTCTGATACCATTTTGTCACGCCCCGATCCCGCAGAGTCCTTTTCGTCCTCGCTTCGGGCTCTTTGGGACCGTTCGTCCTCGCTAAGGCGTGATGCCGTGCAAGCCTAAGTTGCGCTTGCACAAGGCCAAGACCTGAAACAAGACAAGATAGACAAGTTTGACAATACGCAGCGGAACGTATCGCAGATAATTGAAGCAGCAGCGGACATATTTCAGAATACAAGTATTGAACACAATGGTAACAAGAACATTTCTCTTTATTGATTTCATTTGAACAGATTACAAGCTCTCGATTCTCTCTGATACAATATTTTAATCTCTCAGAACTTTACAGGTACGTCGGGGTCGAATGCTGAACCGACGTTACTGAGGCCGCCCGCCTCGGAGTTCCAATGGTCAATCCCCTAGATGTCGGGGCTGGAGCTGATGATTGGTGCATCTGACTGTGGGACCGCTTTCTGCCTCCGGTCCTATCCACGATCCTCTGGGAGGTGTACTCTTGCCTCCTAGCTGCTCTCAAGACTGCATCGAACATCTGGTGCTCGAACTGCTCAACCGCCAATAAGATCTCCAAATGCAGTCCCTGCTGGAATTGCTGGGCCCTATCAAACTCGGTCACCACCAAGGTGGGGGCAAACATACTGAGTCTAGAAAACTCCGATGCATAACTGTCGACTGTTCTGCCTCCTTGCTTCAAGTTGGTAAATCTGGATTGCAGGTCATACCGTGCTACAGCATCAAAGTACTTCGTCTGGAATCTCTCTCTAAATACTGCCCAAGCAATAGGTGCCACTAATCCCATGGCTTGTGTCGCCCACCAACTGTGAGCCAAATCCAACAACTGCAGGCGTACCACCGCCACCTTCTCATTCTCGGGTGTCCTGGCTGCTTCCAGAATCACCTCGGTATCCTGAAGCCATGCATCCGCGGCAATCGCATCCTCGCTGCCGTCGAAGAAAGGAGGGTTCAATCGCTTGAAGCTATTGGCCGTCTGGTTCCCTGGATGTCCGCCTCTGGCCAAAGTATCTTGAACTGTCTGGTACAGGGCGTCGCTTCGACGATCCTGGGAAGCTATCAAGGTTCTGACGAGGCCTACTAAGGTACCATCATCTGGCTTCGTGGGTTGGACGGGCCGAACTGGTGACTCTCCTCCAGTAGGCACAACTCTAGAGGCTGCCCCGGAATGCTGGGCTTGATCTCCGGGTTGCTGCTGATCCACTGGATGTGCTCTACCTCGTCGATCGGTAAGACCATGTACAGTATCGCTGAAGAAGACGACACAGGGATCATTAAGGAAAGGACCAGGACAGATCAATGATATAAGCACAGGATCAGGGCAAGAATCCAGGGATTCAAAGGATACGAACAGAGATCAAGGACGAGTACTGATTGAGACATCTATCTGGTAAACCCCCCACACATCTTGATTTACAAGACCTGCATGGGCCACCACTTAAACCATGTCACGCCCCAGAACCAGAATACTGGAGAGCGGGGGCAGATATAGCCAGCTACGTATATTGAAATGGAAACCACCTCGATATACGGTCACGGCTGTCTAGATATGTGAGGGTTTTCTACAAGCCAACAGTCTCTTATGGTCATGAACAAGCCTAGTGTCTCAATCACCACAAGTAAGTAAGGTCGCAAGATGTATGATCATTAAATATACAATAATAAGGCATCCCAAATATTACGTATTCAGCTGATCATGAAGCTAGTCGTTACAAAATGTTAGGACTAGCAAGAGTTTAGTCATACATGATCAACCCTAGGATTTGTCAATCATGTTTACAGCCCGTAGGCAGACAGTAAGTAAAAGTGCTCCGAGCTAACAGGTGCTCGTCGGCTAAACGCCTCAAAAGAATAATTTTTATAATAGAGTGAGTGAAACAAAAATAGAAAACCCACTCTTGGCCCGAATTCCGTCTAGTATTCACCATTGGGCTGGAAGCCTGGTAGATCCTCGAGAGCTGCTCCGAAATCTGGCCACACAAAACCAGCTGGATCAACCCCAGAAAGAGCAAGTGCCACAAGGGGGCCACGAAATAAGAACAAAAGCCAGCATTCAGCACAGAAAATCTAATATTAAAGCTAAAATTACGAAAACATGCCAGGATGATATACGACGAGATAACCGTAGAACTATTCCGATAGCCAGGTTACAACCCGTAAACCAAACAAGGATCGAGGTTGTAACCCTTCATCTGAACAGAGCTTGGTTTCCCACCATTTATCGAAAAGATAATAATGTAAGTAATCAAGACAGGAAGCAATCTTGTACTGGATCAAGACATGGCTAACTGGTTATACCTCATTCAATCAATCACGGCCAAGCAGATACTATGGCTTACTACTTTAACTAACTAGGGTTATCACAGGCCTAATGACTAACAAGATGCAGTGAGATTGTTCCACAGCCACAAGCCCTGCAGACCATCCAGGCTACCCAGGACGAAAGATTAGGGTTGAATTCAGGTGGGTACATTGTCCAGGAGACACATGTACCCTTAGGTGACTTAGAGGGTGCAACACGCAACGGTGTGCTAGAAATGTGCCCTACTCGACGGCAGGCTACAGATCCCAAGAGCGCCCAGGTAACGGGATTGCCCGTAGCTGTGTCAATCTCTTCATGACTACTGTGTTATTCTAGTTATTAACCTTAATCCATTTTAGTAGGTACTCCTGACCGTGGTACTCAGGAGTCCCATCCTAGACATGGTGCAAGACAGGAGAAGTGGATTAACAAGCAAGCAAGAAAGAACCATCCACGGTGTCAAGACAGGTCAAGTTAAGTTATCAAGTCATGTCAAGTCAGGAGTGCGCCGCCACGGGCCATTATCAAGTTATCAAGATAAATCATGTCAGGTGGGTCATGTCGGGAGTGCACCACTACGGGTCACTGTCGTGTTGTGCTAGTTTCTGGTCATACCATGCCATGTACAATAGTCGTTCCAAACATGTTAAGTAACATCAAGTTCATGACAAAAGGCGTAAGGATATAAAATGGGCAGAAAATATCTAATAAAAATATCAATATACAGGACCATAGAAAAGCCAAGCTTAAAGAAATAAAACCAAAACTCCAAGAACCAATGGGTTAAGCAAGGGTCAGGGGAGCAGCGTATGAAAAGTCAAGCACGCTGAAAGAGCTGCGTACGTGAAAAGTCACGCACGCTACAGAGAGCAGCGTGGGTAAAAGTCACGCACGCTGAGAGAGCAGCGTGGATGAAAAGTCACGCACGCTACAGGAGCAGCGTAGGTGAAAAGTCACGCACGCTGAGAGAGCAGCGTGGGTGAAAAAGTCACGCACGCTACAGGAGCAGCATAGGTGAAAGTCACGCACGCTGAGAGAGCAGCGTGGGGGAAAAGTCACGCACGCTACAGGAGCAGCGTAGGTGAAAGTCACGCACGCTGAGAGAGCAGCGTGGGTGAAAAGTCACGTACGCTACAGGAGCAGTGTAGGTGAAAAGTCACGCACGCTGAGAGAGCAGCGTGGGTGAAAAGTCACGCACGCTCAAGGGAGCAGTGTGTGAAAAGTCATGCACGCTGAAGGGAGCAGTGTGTGAAAGTCACGCCCGCTCAAGGGAGCAGTGTGTGAAAGTCACGCACGCTCAAGGAGACACGCTTCCAACAGGAAGCGTAGTCAAGCCTGCGTACGCAGCGCTAAAGAGCGCGCGTAGCCCAGTGTGCATAAGCTAAACAGCTCTGCACACTGCTCACTGTCTTCTCCAAACAGCAAGAACACCATGGATGAACCCAAAGCTTCCAAGTATCATAACTTGGCCATCCGAACTCCAAATCCGGATTTCCAAAGCTCCAACTTGGGTGAAACTGAAGGCTCTTCCACATGGAAGCATCAAAAACCCATAAAATCCAACTAAAGTAGATCAAACCATGCAAAATCCAAAAATAGCAAAACTTAGATCTAGGACAAGGGAAGCTCCAAATCATAAAATGCCAAGAACTAATGTTGATCACCATGTCCTAGTCTAGCGAATGGATAAAGAAAATATGGTTCTCATGTGGTGGCAAGATGCACTTGCCTAGGGTTGGGAGTGTTGTGTAGAGGAAGGAGAAGAAGAAGAAGAAGAAAATTTATAGAGGAAGTAATGAAGAGAGAGAGTGGTAGGTGGAGTTTTAATGGTGGAGGTTGTGGTGTGTTGAGGGTGGAGTGTAGGCTAATGGTGATCCAATGCTCAAATAAACTGAACCAAACCAAACCAACCCAATCCAAATTAAAACCGTGCCATGACAAAACCCAAAATACAAGAAATACCAAAATTCCACAAGTTGAGAAAAAAATAAAAATACATGCCAAAATCCATATACGAGTATAAATACAAAATACGGGAAATACGGGAAATGAGGGTGACAATAACCCAGATAGTATCTCTTCCAGCTAGGGATCTAGGTAATCCAGTCACAAAATCCATGGTAATATGCTCCTATTTCTATTCTGGGATCGGTAAAGGTTGAAGAAGTCTAGCTGGTCTCTGATGTTCTGCTTTAACTTGCTGACAAACCAAACAATAAAAGACAAACCGAGCTATCTCCCTCTTCATTCTATTCCACCAAAAATGCTGACGGATATCTCGGTACATCTTCGTACTACCGGGGTGAATCGAATACTGAGAACTGTGAGTTTCTGTCATGATCTTATGTCTGATATCTCCACTGGGTACACAAAGACGCCTTCCATGTCAGAGTGTACCATCTTCATGAATACATAGCTCTGGTCTCCATCCTGCTACACATTCTGCCCTAAGCCGCTGAAGCTTAGAATCTACTGACTGAGCTAACTTGATCCTCTCTACTATACTGGACTGAACTTGCATACTGGCCATCAATGCCACACTGGAAGGAAGAACAACTTCAATACCCATCTTCTGAAGATCTGGTAACAACTCAGGCTGCGCTGTTAGAAAATAAACTCCGGCTCTCTTGCTCAACGCATCTGCTACAACGTTGGCCTTTCCAGGATGATAATGCAAGTTGATGTCATAATCCACAAGTAGCTCTAGCCATCTCTTCTGACGCATGTTAAGGTCCTTCTGGGTGAACACATACTTAAGACTCTTGTGGTCGGTGAAAATCTTCACCCGATCTCCATATAAATAATGTCACCACAACTTCAATGTAAACACTACTGCTGCTAACACCAAGTCATGGGTAGGATAATTTCTCTCATGGTCACGAAGCTGACGAGACGCATAAGCGACTACCTTACTATGCTGCATCAATACGCATCCTAATCCTCTGCCGGAAGCATCACAATAAACTAAAAATCCTCCACTCCCATCGGGAAGAGTGAGAATAGGGACCGTCAGCAATCTTTGCTTCAACTTCTCGAATGAACGCTGACACTCTGCTGTCTAAGCAAACTTCACATCCTTACGGGTCAACTGCATCAATGGCATTGAAATCCGAGCAAAGTCTAGATGGAACTGGGGATTTCCAGGACCCTTCCTTTGGTGTACGTATTGATCGATAGAAAGTTAAACAGATCTAAAATACGTGTTCTAACCCTTCATAGACGGAAACTAGGGTTCACGAATTATACCTGCGGCGGAAAGGAGACAAGTAATTCCTGGCAATCTCGAGCGGACGACCCCAAGATCTTCTGTACGTATTCCTTCCTCGAGTTGGACGTCGTGTGGGCGACGATCTTCCAACATTTTCTTCTCCTTAGCAGCCCTATCTATTTTTTTTCTTATGTGAATCACAAATTTAGAGAAAGTTTCAGATTTTTGATCAGTAATCTGGCGGCCAGAGAATAGAGGATATATATAGGCTACGGCAGGGACTATGAGAAGAAATTAGGGTTAGGCCTCCTAACGGATCTGGATATCCCGTGTTCAGTCCGAACACACAATCTACGCCCATTAACAATAGCTCGGTCCACTAATGAGCTATTGTTGCACTACCTCCCTAATCCCAAATTATGGTTGTGGGCTCCTTTTATTATATGCTTCTTTGGCTCTCCATGTTAAGATATCGTATGTCCGTCGAACAAATTAAGTTACTGACAACTATATTGATTCGACATCTTTTATCCTTAAGTAGTACCGCTCAACTTTATTTGTCATGTCGGATATAATCCACCTGCAAGGTTTACATGACAATCCTTATGAGCTTCTTAAGGGGACATCATCAACCCGATGTATCGGGACATAGATTCTGTTTATAATCAACAGCCTATCATACATACAATATTATTATCCAATTCATAGAGGTTGCTGATCCATAATGAATCTCACTCTTTTATGAGTCAAAGTAATGCACACTGTATATACATGTCCGTTATTATATACGGATTAAGAGCACAAGCATCCATAATAACAGAAGTGTTTGTTCTCTTATCTAGCCAGTACGAAGAGAACAACCTCAAGTGGTCCTGTTCAATACACACAAAGTGTACTAGTGTAAACCTTTAGTCAAGATAGACTAATACCAGATTATACTACAACCTTTTTAATAGATTGTCCAAGTCCATCTAGGTTGTGAACTATTTATATATTTCATAGGGAACTGATAATATGATCTTCTGTGTGACACCACACACCATATTATCTATATATAGAATATCAGACATTTGCATTAACACTTGCAACAAATACAATATGTAAACATTTGCCCATATGATTCTCATTCAAAATTTAAGAAAATAAGGTTACTACAAAAGCGATGCTTTTAGTATATAACCCTAACAATCTCCTACTTATACTCAAAGCATTGCTCTTTCGTATACTGTTACAAATCTCCCACTTATACTTAAAGCCCTGCTGCTACACATCTGACTCCCATTCCCTCAACATGACTATCAAAAGCCTTAGCTGGTAATCTCTTTGTAAAGGGATCAGCTAGGTTGTCGGCTGATGCTATCTTGATCACAACAACTTTTCCTTTCTTTATGAAATCTCGTATCCGGTGGTACTTGCACTCAATGTGTTTGCCTGTCTTATGGGCTCATGGTTCCTTCGAGTTTGCAAATGCACCACTATTATCACAATAAAGTGTAATAGACTTAGGCAAACTAGGTACCACATCCAAGTCAAAACGAAAGTTTCTGAGCCAAATCGCTTCTTTGGCTGCCTTAGAGGCTGCCACATACTCGACTTCCATGGTAGAATCAGCAATACATTTTTGCTTGATACTCCTCCACACAATGGCTCTACCTCCCAAAGTAAACACATAACCTGAGGTAGATTTTCTGGAATCCCTATATGACTGAAAATTTGAGTCTGTATACCCCAAGGGAACTAAACTATCTGCCTGGTAAACTAGCATATACTCTTTAGTCCTTTTCAGGTACTTCAAAATATACTTTACGGCAGTCCAGTGCTCTTGTCCTGGGTTAGACTGATATCTGCTGACCATGCCTACGGCAAAGCAGATGTCTGGTCTCGTACATAGCATTGTATACATTAAGCTTCCTACTGCTGAAGCATAAGGAACTGCCTTTATGTTCTCTATCTCTTTAGGTGTCCTCGGACACTGCTCATTTGATAGAGCAATTCCATGTCTAAAAGGTAAGAAACCTTTCTTAGAATTTTGCATACTAAAACGAGTTAGTATAGTATCGATATAGGAAGCTTGGGATAAACCCAACATCCTTTTCTTACGATCTCGTAGAACTTTGATCCCAAGGATGTGGCCTACTTCTCCCAAGTCCTTCATATCAAATTGTTTGGATAACCATACCCTTATATCAGTTAACACCTTCATATTGTTTCCAATGAGCAAGATCTCATCCACATAAAGTACTAGGAACACCACCACATTTCCGTCACACTTTTTGTATACACATGATTCATTCTGACATTGATCAAATCTATAGGATTTTATCACCTGATCAAAATATATATTCCAAGATCTGGAAGCTTGCTTAAGTCCATAAATGGACTTCTTGAGCTTACAAACAAGATACTTCTGGCCCTTTTCAATGAACCCGTCTGGTTGCTTCATATAGATGTCTTCCTCAAGACTTCTATTATGGAAAGCTGTCTTGACATCCATTTGCCAAATCTCATAATCGAGATGAGCTGCAATAGATAAAAGAATTCGGACAGACTTAAGCATGGCTACAGGAGAAACGGTTTCCTCATAATCGATACCCTCTCTTTGAGTAAAACCTTTTGCTACAAGCCGAGCTTTAAAGAATTCAACCTTACCGTCTGATCCTCTTTTTCTCTTATAGACCCACTTGCATCCAATAGCTTTTACACCAACGGGTGGTTCTACAAGCTCCCAGACCTGATTAGAATCCATAGATTCTATTTCAAATATCATTGCTTTTTGCCAAGACTCTGCATCTTTATCTTGGAGTGCTTTATTGTAGGTACAAGGATCATAATCTTGTTCCTCAGGGACGAAGTCTGACGACTCTTCCAAGAACATATATCTATCAGGTTGTATCACAACCCTCCCACTACGACGAGGCACTATCGGTTGTGGTGTAACATTTGTGACATGTTGTGCAGTTATTTGTGGTTCATCCTCTTGTACTGTTGGTACTGAAGTACTTGGTGTCTCATGTCTCAGTTCTTCTAGAACAACTTTACTTGTGGGTTTATGGTTCATCACATAGTCTTCTTCTAAGAATCGGGCACTGGTGCTAACAATGACCTTATGATCCTTAGGACTATAAAATAAACCTCCTTTCGTTCCTCTTGGATAGCCTACAAACAAGCATACTTATGTATGAGATTCCAACTTATCTGCTTTCCCATTCAGCACATGTGCTGGACTACCCCAAATGCGAACATGTTTCAGACTAGGCTTACGCCCAATCCACAGCTCTGTGGGAGTAAGAGGTACTGACTTAGAAGGAACCAAGTTCAAAATATAAGCTGCAGTCTCTAAGACATATCCCCAAAATGAATCTGGCAAATCCGAATAACTCATCATTGATCTAACCATCTCCATAAGAGTTCTATTCCTTCTTTCGGCTACACCATTATGCCGGGGCGTTCCAGGTGCAGTCAATTGGGATGCAATCCCAGCCTCTGATAAATAGTCCATAAACTCTCCAAAGAGGTACTCGCCACCATGATCTGATCGTAATAACTTGATACATTTTCTATGACGTTTCTCCGTTTCAGCCTTGTACTCTTTGAATTTCTCAAAGTACTCAGACTTACGGTACATCAAATAAATGTATCCATACCTTGAATAATCGTTAATAAATATGACAAAATATTCAAAGCCACCTCTAGCTTGGATAGTCATGGGTCCACACAAATTAGAATGAACCAATTCCAACACATCTTTGGCCCTATACCCCTTTGCCGTAAAAGGCCTTTTGGTCATTTTACCTTTCAAACAGGATTCACGGACTGGTAGTGCCTCCACTTTCAATGAACTCAAAGGTCTATTTTCAACCAGTCTTTGAATCCTTCTTAGGTTAATATGCCCCAATCGCAAGTGCCAAAGATTTGTTTGGTTCATACAAGAAGGTTCTTTTCTCTTATTTAAGTTAGATGACATATTATTCATTTCCATAAGTTACATTGTGGGCGAAATAGGATTAATGACATACAAATTATCAACCAATGCACCAGAACAGATAAAATATTTATTCTTTCTAATAACAATATTGTCATTAAAATAAACTGAATATCCATCCTTAACTAACATAGAAACAGAAACTAAATTCCTTCTAAGTGAAGGTGCATGAAGACAATCTCTCAATGTCAAAGACTTATTTCTACCAAAAGATAAAGTAACATTCTCTAATGCAACGACCGATACTTTTGTAGCATCATCCATGAACAAGCATATCTCTCCATCACTGAGCCGTCTGGTTTTCTGGAACACCTGCAATGTATTACAGACATGATTAGTGGATCCTGTATCTACACACCAGGTGCCAGTAGATAACACCGCTAAACATGTTTTAACTATTAGTAAATGAGATATACCTTCTTTGTTCCCTTGTTTGAGAAGTGGACAGTCAGTCTTCCAATGTCCTGACCTTTTGCACTTGAAATATTTGTCTTTCGGCTTTTTTACCGCGCCTTGAGGTCCCATGCCCTTCTTTGCTGAATTTACCTGTTTCTGAATGTTATTCTTCTTCTTACCGCCTTTTGGCTTAGAAGTAGAAGCCTTTTCAGAAACAAAAATATGACCACTCTGTCTAAAGAGAGATTCAGCATCCTGTAGCTTTTTTGCAAGTTCTGCCAAACTATACAACCTTTTGTTCATGTTGTAATTAAGGCAGAAATTGTCAAAACTTTTAGGCAGAGTCCCGAGAATGATATCGAGCTGGGATTCTCCATCGATTTTAGCTCCAAGGATCTCCATCTCATTCAGATGACCCATCAACTTGAGAACATGATCCCTTACTGGTGTACCCTCAGCCATTTTTGTATTCATTAAATATTTCATAGCAAACTGCCTAGCTACTCTACTATGATGTCCAAGAGTTTCTTGAGGTTATACATCATGTCATAAGCAGTGGCCATGGCCTGATACTGATGTTGCAGTACATTTGACATAGATGCCAGAATGTAACACCGCGCCATCTTATCTGCCTTTTTCTACTTCTTATAAGCCTCTTTGACCTCTTCATCAGAGTTAGCATCAGGCTTAGGTAGGCATTTCTCAACAAGTATATATTTGTACTCTTCAGCAGTCAGAACAATGTCCAAATTACGTTTCCAGTTAATATAATTAGGTCCAGTAAGTTTATTTTCTTTAAGAATCACCATAAGTGGACTAAAAGAACCCATTTTTTAAAATCCTGACAATCACATAAATAAAATTATGTAGGGCAAAAAAACTTTTTGAATTAACTAAATATTGATTCCCTCAAAACAATAATAAGAAATTCACCAACACCTTGAACACCATGAATTTAGCAT
Organism: Iris pallida; assembly: GCA_029216955.1. Lineage (NCBI taxonomy): Eukaryota > Viridiplantae > Streptophyta > Magnoliopsida > Asparagales > Iridaceae > Iris > Iris pallida. Next base: position 2,676,965 of record JANAVB010006998.1, read on the forward strand.
GCCACGATAGTGTGGACGTATACAAATTCAACTTTGTTTAAGTAGGTTTTTTTATTAATTTTACTATCATGTCAACATAACTTTATGACAAATAAAATTAATATGCTGGTCTTGCTCTGGTCATACAAATAATAGCACTGACTTCGATGGAGAGGATACCATTATTTGTATCTAAGTGTATACCATTACTTAATACTAAGTCCATTACCTTGTAATGAGTTCCTTCAGATGGAGAAGTGAACACATACTAGGTAACTTTCTATAATTATCCCTAAGGAATTTTGTACTGGTGATCCATAATTATTCTCATCCGATATGGAGGAAAGCACTAAAGCCAACACGCAAGTATAATTACATAACCCAAACCAGTAATGAAGACCATAGGATTTATACTAAATAAATATCCTCTCCCACTTAGTTATTTAACAATGAGGGTTTTTTTACTAGTTGATATTATGTCCATGTTGTCTATTATTAACGTAGGCTTGGTTTTTTAAAAAAAACAACCACACAATAATAAACATGCATAATCAGAAAAAGTAAAATGACAAAAATAAGAGAAAATATTCAACTATTATGGTCATCTTTGCTGCTCCATCCTCAGCTATCCGAATCCAAAATCTGCCGCTGCGCAGTTATTCGAGGTTCGACCTGCCCGATCAGGTCGCGGGGTTCGGGGCAGCGCCCCAATTTTTTTATTATGGGTTTTGACTGTCGATTCCTTCATTAAAAATCATCTGTCTGCCTCTGGACTGCTTAAAACCAGCATCTCGTCCGGCGTCAGAAACAACAACCACCGCCATCACGATTGATCAAAAATAATTAAAATTATATTAATCCTATGCCTCTCGAAGGAGTTCACACATAACCTAGATTGAAAAATTAAAATAATAAGCACGATCAACCCTCGTGATTTTAATAACATCCACAACAACAAGAACATCCACGACATGTCCGTGGTTTAACCAACACAATCAAAAACATGCATTGGACCATAATAGTTGGATCTAAGATGTCTGCAAAACTGAGTTAGAACAGATCTACATCTACCGACTATTACACAGCATTGGTTTTATTGGACAATATAGACGTATCAATTAATACGTAGATCCAACCTGGATCTGATACCAATTGATGGAACTGGGGATTTCCAGGACCCTTTTTTTAGTGTGCGTATTGATCGATAGAAAGTTAAACAGATCTAATACGTGTTCTAACCCTTCATAGGCGGAAACTAGGGCTCACGAATTATACATACGACGGAAAGGAGACAAGTAATTTCTGGCAATCTCGAGCGAACGACCCCAAGATCTTCTGAACGTATTCCTTTCTCGAGTTGGACGTCGTATGGGCGACGATCTCCCAACCTTTTCTTCTCCTTGGCAGCCCTCTCTTTCTCTCCTTACGTGAATCACGAATTTAGAGAAAGTTTCAGATTTCTAATCAGTAATCTAGCGGCCAGAGAATAGATGATATATATATAGGCTACGACAGGGACCATGAAGAGAAATTAGGGTTAGGCCTCCTAACGGATCTGGATATCCCGTGTTCAGCCCGGACACACAATCCAGGCCCATTAACAATAGCTCGGTCCACTAATGAGCTATTGTTGCACTACCTCCCTAATTCCAAATTATGTTTGTGGGCTCCTTTTATTATATGCTCGTTTTGCTCCCTATGTTAAGATATCGTATGTCCGTCGATCAAATTAAGTTACTGACAACTATATTGATTCGACATTTTTATCCTTAAGTAGTACCGCTCAACTTTATTTGTCATGTCGGATATAATCCACCTACAGGGTTTATATGACAATCCTTATGAGCTCCTTAAGGGGACATCATCAACCCGATGTATCGGGACATTGATTCCATTTTTAATCAACAGCCCATCATACATATAATATAATTACCCAATTCATATAGGTTGTTGATCCATAATGAATCTTACTCTTTTATGATTCAAAGTAATATACACTGCATATACATGTCCATTATTATATACGGATTAAGAGCACAAGCATCCATAATAACAGAAGTGTTTGTTCTCTTATCTAGCCAGTACGAAGAGAACAACCTCAAGTGGTCCTGTTCAATACACACAAAGTGTACTAGTGTAAACCTATAGTCAAGATAGACTAATACCAGATTACACTACAACCTTTCCAATAGATTGTCCAAGTCCATCTAGGTTGTGAACTATTTATATACTCCATAGAAAATTGATAATATGATCTTCTGTGTGACACCACACACCATATTATCTACAATATAGAATATCAGACATTTGTATTAACACTTGCAATAAATACAATATGCAAACATTTATCCATATGATTCTTATTCAAAATTTTAGGAAATAAGGTTACTACAAAAGTGATGCTTTTAGTATATAACCCTAACAATCTGACACAAACCGACGGTAATAACCGGCCAATCCAAGGAAACTCTGAACTTCCACGATAGTGCTAGGTACTGGCCATGTCTCCATGGCAACTATCTTCCGGGGTCCACTTCCACTCCATCTCTGGTGATGATGTGACCTAAGTACGAGATACGATCCAACCAAAACTCGTACATACTGAACTTCGCATACAACTGGTACTTCCTGAGAATCTGAAGAACCACACGGAGATGCTGCTCATGCTCTGCCTCATTCTTGCTATAGACTAAGATGTCATCTATAAACACTATCACAAACTGGTCCAAATAGGGCATGAAGATACGATTCATGAGGTCCATGAATATGGCTGGCACATTGGTCGCTCCAAATGGCATAACAAGGAACTTCCAATGTCTATACCTCAATCTGAATGCTATCTTCAGAATGTCCTGCTCTCTGACTCTGATCTGATGGTACCCCGACCGTAAATCAATCTTCGAGAATACATAATACTGCTGCTCCTCTGAGTTGATCAAATAAGTCATCTATCCTTGGTAGAGGATATCTGTTCTTGATTGTTACAGAGTTCAAGGTACGATAATCAACACATAATCTTGACGTACCATCCTTCATTTTCACAAGAAGCATCGGGCCTCCCCAAGGTGATCCGCTAGCACGAATGAAACCCTTGGTTCTAAGTTCTTCAATCATCTTGTACAAGATCTCCAACTCTGAAGGCGCCATCCTATAGACCCTCTCTGACACTGGTTCTGATCCGGGAATCAAATTAGTAGTGAACTCGATCTCTCTCTCTGGGGGCATACTTGGAAGCTCTTCGAAAAATACGTCAGGAAACTCTTCTACAACTCTGGGAAACTAAACTGCTGCTACTGCCATCCGTAATGCTGGGGAAGAAGGTTCTACTCTGCCTCGAAGAAATAAAAACTTTGGCTCACCAGGAATACTAAAAATAATCTTGTGGATATGGCAATCAATTTTAGCATACTGGTCCCTCAACTAATCCATCCCTAGGACCACATCATAATCGGCTATCGGGAATTCTATTAACCTAGTAGAAAACTCTCTACCGCTAACTACGATATAACACGAGGAAAACACTCTATCTACTCCCACAAGACCGTTACCAGTAAGTATTTTGAGCCTTACTGATAATGACTCGGGCTCTAGTCCTATCCGTGTTGCGAATCGTGCAGACATAAATGAATACGATGCATCTGAATCAAATAATACTGATACAGGAAAAGAGTTGACAAGAATGGTACCTGCCACCACCTCACCTGATGCCAACTCCTCCTCTACGGTCAAAGCCATCACCTAACCTTGCCCTTTGTGTGCTGGTCCCCTTTGTTGGAAACCTTTCTGGCGTCGGTTCTGATTCTGAGCCTAGGCCTGGGCATACTGCTGTGGTTGCTGCTGCAGGAATGCTTGGGCCTGAGACAGCAATAGCCTTGGAGGCTGGTACTGCTGCTGCTGCACTGGTGCTGGTCCCCTCACCGAGGGACTAGTCTGGGCCGATGAGGATGAACCAGCTCTCCGTGGGCAGGACCCTATCATGTGATCCGATGCCCCACAAGCCAAACACAATCCTTGTGCTCGGCGACATTCTGATACAACATGCCCTGGCTGCCCACAATGAGTGCAGCCCATTGTGGAAGACTGCCTCCGCTTCTGCTGTTGAGGGTACGTTGGGGTCGAGTGCTGAACCAACGTAACTAATGCTGCCCTCCTCGGAGCTCCAATGGTTAAGGCCTGAGCTGCCGGGGCTGGGGCTAAAGACTGGTTCATCTGACCATGGGACCGCTTCCGTCCCCCAGTTCTGTCCACAATCCTCTGCGAAGTATACTCATGCCTCTTCGCTGCTCGTAAGACGACATTAAAAGTCAGATGTTCAAACTGCTCTACTGCTAGAATGATCTCAAGGTGGAGTCCCTGCTAGAACCACTGCGCTCGATCGAACTCGGTTGCTACCAAGGTGGGAGCAAACCGACTCAGTCTCGAAAACTCGGTCGCATATCCATCAACTGTCCTGCTCATCTGTCTGAGATTGGTGAACCTCGTCTGTAGGTCGTACCGAGCTACAACATCGAAGTACTTGATCTGGAACTTATCACTGAATACCGCCCATGGAACAGGCGTCACCAACCCAACTGCTATCATCGCCCACCAGGCACGGGCTAGGTCCAATAACTGTAGCCGTACCACAGCTACCTTCTTTCCTTCTGGAGTCTTGGCTGCATCTAAGATAATCTCGATGTCCTGGAGCCACGTATCAGCTACAATAGCGTCCTCACTACCGTCGAAGAAAGGAGGGTTCAGATGCTTGAAACTGCTAGCCATACTGTTTCTTTGATAACCAACACGGCCCATGGCATCCTGTACTACCTGGTGCAGGGCATCGCCCTGACGATCCAGAGTTACAAACAATATCCTGATGAGACCCGCCAAGGTGCCATCGTCAGGCTCTGCAGGCTGGACGGGCTAAACTGTTAGTTCTTGACCCCCAGTAGGCATAACTCTGGAGGCTACTTCTGAATGTTGGGCTTGATCTCCAGGTTGCTGCAGGTCCATGGGAGGTGCTCCACCTTGCCGATCGGTAGGACCAGGAACAATGCTCTGAAAAAACGACATAGGGAACAATAAGGAAGGACCATGATAGATCAAGGATATAAGCATGTGATCAGATCAAAATTTTAGAAAGATTAGGAGGCACGAGTAGAGATCAAAGACAAGTGCTGATTGAGACATCTATCCAGTAAAACCCTCACACATCTTGATTTTCAAGACCTGCATGGGCTACCACTCAAACCGTGTCACGCCCCAGATCAAGAATACTGGAGAGCGGAGGACAGACACAGCCAGCTACGTACGTTGAAGTGAATTTCCACCTCGCAATACGGTCACGGCTATCTAGATGCATGAGAGTTAACTACAAGCCATCAAGCCATCAGTCTCTTAGGGTCAAGAACAAGCCTAGTGTCTCAATCTCAAGCAAGCAAGTAAATGTAACAAGATGGTAGATCATCAGACATACAAAGTAAGACATCCAATACATTACATATTCAGATGATCATGAAGCTAGTCATACAAAATATGAAGACTAGCAAGAGTTTAAGTCATACATGATCAACCCTAGGATTTGTCAATCATGTTACAGCCCGTAGACAGACAGTAAGTAAAGTTGCAAACGAGCTAACACTTGCTCGGCGGCTAAACGCCTCAAAAGAATATTTTTGTAATTGAGTGGGAGAGCAAAATAAAACCCACTCGTTGCTAGAATTCCTTCTAGTAGTCACCATCTGGCAGAAAGGCTGGGCGATCCACGGAAGCTGCTCCAAAATCTGGCCATACATAACCAGCTGGGTCAGACCCCAGAAAGAGCAAGCGCCATAAAGGAGGCTTCACTTAAGAACTAAAAACCAGAATATCAGCACATAAAATCATAGAAGAAATTGCATAAGATATAAGTAAAGAGAACAGGGTGATAAACGATAAGATAGCTAAAGGACTATTCCGGTAACCAAGTTACAACCTGAAAACCAAACGAGGACCGGGGTTATAACCTTTCGCCTGAACAGAACTTAGCCTCTAACCAATTATCGATAGAGTAAAGCATAAACAATCATGTCCAGAGATAGCCACATACTGGGTCTAGACAAGACTAGACAAGATGGGACTCCATCCAACATTCACGGCCAAGCAAGAGTACAGCTTGATAGTTAACTAGCTAGGATTATCACAAGCCTAGTTACTAGCAAGATGCAATGAGGATTCCTATGGCCACTAGCCCTGCAGACTATCTAGGTTATCCAGGCACAAGGTTCATATAAGAGTTGGTAGCGGATACATCGCCCAGGAGACAAATGTATCCCTTGTTCATATAATAGTGGGTACATCGCCCAGGAGATAAATATACCCTGTTAAGTGACTTGGGGGTGCAACACATGACATTGTGCATATTATTTATTTTAAGGAGTGCCCCACATGACAGTGAGCTGTAAATATGCCCTACTTGTCGGCAGACTACAAGTCCATCAAAGAAGATACCCAGATAACATGATTGCCTGTAGTCAAAATACCTCTCTATATGCTCTACTTGATCAATCTAGTCATTAACCTAGTCAGATTCAATATGAATCCCTGACCGTGGTAACCAGGGATACATGTCCTAGACATGATGCGAGATAAGACTAGTAGCTTATACAAGCACATTCAATACAATCATACAAGGTGTTCAAGAAGAGAATTTACTAGCCTATCAAGTTAGCCATCGCAACAGCATTCATGGATTACATGTCAAGGTTACTTGCCAGGGGTGCACTGTTTGCTATTAAAATTCTTTGATTGCAAATTTTAATACAAACAGAACAGTGTTACAATATAGAACTTAGACGTAGTCCTAGGAGTACACTTTTATTTAATCTGGGTCCCTTGTGCAGATGGAATGAGTGGTAATGCGTTGACTCCGTTGACGATCTGACGACGGTTATCGGTTCTCTGAAGGTCTGGATTACTCTGGGTGCTGGAGCTTGCTGAGAGGAGGAAGACGTAGAGTGTCTGTATCTGCCTCTCTGGTGGTGCGAAGTCTCTGTCTGTTCGTTGTAGGTAGATATGTGTGTACGTAGGTGTAGAAGAAGGAAATGAACCCTCTCTTTATATAGTCTGCAGGCTGGCTGCTCATGCGCGCATGTAGGATGTGCTTGTACTCGGGGACACCACATGTTGATTGCTGATGGAGGCGCATGGACGATGCACCCTGATCGAGGGATTGACCTCTTCATATTGTTGTTGTGAGCCGGCACGTAGCAGAGAAGAAGATCTTTCTGTTGCTGAGATCTTGGGTGAGTCGAGTCAAAGGACACGTGTCATCGACTCATGGCTCGGAGATCTCTGATTTGGTGGAGAATGATCTGGTAGGATGCGTCTAGGATTTGGCGCATGAGGAGGCTTTGGCTCGTAACTTTTAGGAGTTACGAACCATTCGGGGCGCATGGCTTTTGAGGCGCATGCGAGGCTTCAGAAGTGACTTAACTCCTGTCTTTCGGGATCAGAGAGCAGTCTGAGGCGCACAGCTTTTAAGGCGTATGTAAAGTTTTAACAGTGAATTTCCTTCTGTCTTTAGGGATCAGTGAAAAGTCTGAGGCACACAACTTTCGAGGCGTATGCAGATTTGGGCGCATGGCCGCGGTGGCGCATGCGAGATGGTTGGGTGGCCACGTGACAGTAGCCGTCGAAGGAAAGTAATGATGATGCTGACGTTGGCGATGCTTCATCTTCTGAAAAAGCTGTCAACTGTTCAGACTTTGGGAGGTGTGCTGCCAACTCTGTCAGTTCAGCATTTAATGTTTGTGACATTCGATGGACAGCTGAGTGGGCACGTCGGTTGGCGTTCCACTAGGCGTATGGGGACGCATGGAGGCGCATCCCTGTGATGTGTTTGGTACTAAAAGCGCATCTGTGAGATGCACAGTCTGGCCGACGCATCTACTTCGTGACACATCTTTAATGGTGCGACTGTTTCGATCTTCGAGTGCTTTAAATAGCTGTTTTGACTTAGCTGAATTCGAAGCATCCAGTTCATCCATTTAATGCAAATTCACTGCACAGAATTCGGAGAGCCATCCACTTGGCGCATGGATTTGATTTGCTCGGCCTATAAATAGTGGCATGGAGAGAAGGTTTGCTCCTCATTTTCTCACGTCTTTCCGATATGAACTTGTGTATTCAAATGCATTCTGTTGACAAGATGCTCCCGAGGGTGAAGATGCGATGCAGTGTCTTCGCTGATGCACTTGAAGGTGACTGTTACATCCAAAAGTTGGAGTCGAGGGCTTCCGAGGCAGGCGGAAGGTGCCTGTTGCATCCAAAGATAGGGATGCTCGGGCCTCGTCTTCGTTGTGCAGAAAGAGTTGTAGATCAGAATTGTGGTACTGCAGCTTTGGTGGCTCTTTCTTCCTTCAAAATGGGTGTAGCCCATTCTGGTTGTGTTGAAAGCTGCTCCTTTGGCCGCGGTTTCGATCACGGTCTTTCTTGGTGTTTGGAGGCTCTTTCAAAGCCTCTCCTGGCCACAGGTTGGCTTGTGGTTCTTTTCGCTTCCTTGGCTAGAGGGTTGATTGCTATCCTCATTCTGCTCAATAAATGCTTCACTAGTCGAAGCATTTTGACGACGGTGAGCCTGGTTGGAAGAGCGGCACATAACTGGGCTGCTGAAGGGATGCACATAACTGGGATGCACATAACTGAGCTGCTGAAAAGGATGTGCCTTGCTGAGGACGCATGGTGGGATGCGCCTGGCTGAGGGCGCATGTTAATTGCTGCGCTTATTTGAGGGCACATGTTGGCTGCTGGCTGTAGACTTAGGATCTTTTCTTTGTAGAAATTCTCCTTTGTATAGTCTTTCTTAGACATATAATAGACTTTTATATGTTAAATAAAAAGTCCTCTTTCAATGTCTATATTTGTTGCTTTTTGCTGTGAAGTACTTTGTCCAAGCTTTGGCGCATGTAGTCTGGCGCATAGAGTTTCTGGTTCTGAAATTTCATGCTTCTACAAGACCTCCTTCAAAGTTTTCAAAACTTTTGGATAAGTTTTGGAATACTTTGAATAAGAAGCATTGTAGTGGAGGCGCATGACCGTCGGGGCGCATAGATACTCCGTGCATCAGAGATGGGGCGTATGCTCCGCTCAGTTAATGTAAATGATGACGCCTCGGTAACCAAAAAAGATTAGTGATGATCTTTTTGGTTTTATTTATGGTTATCTTTTCACAGAACCCGAAGCGACGGTTGAGATCACACATCATCGGTACACGCGTGCGATCAAACCCTATAAATAGGCGAGAGATGGAGAGAGAGAGAGAGTTCTTCTTCTCCTTGCTTTTGCTTTCTTTAGAGTTCTTCTTCAAAAACCCTAACTTTTCTTCTCTCAAAGAATGGCTCCCAAGACTCCTCGCGGTGGTGCTGGCAAGGACAAAGGAAAAGAACTTATGAAAGCTGCAGCGGCTGATGTTCCCCGTCAGCCTGTCGAAGTTCGGCCGAAGGTGGTTGGTAAGTTTCATTTTACGTACACCAACGCACGTAGACCTTGAGTCTTTTGATGATGTGCCAAAGTTTTTGCCGCCGACGCAAATGGGTTCAAGCCCTAAAGATGCGCCGAGGCTTTACTGCTGACGCGCATGGGTTTAGACCCTGATGATGCGCCGAAGCACTACCGCTGACGCGCATGGGTTTAGACCCTGATGATGCGCTGAAGCACTGCTGACGCGTATGGGCTCACACCCTGATGATGCGCTGAACCTTTTTTTTCGGACGCGCTATGCGCTTTTGATAAGACTCAGATTCTTTTGTTATTTCTAACATTTTTCAAATCTTTGCTAGTGTCGATGCCTATCCCACTCTTGAATGAAGTGCTCCTGGACGCTGTCCTCTACCAGACGAGAGTAGATTATAACGAGGAAGTGATAAACCCTGCTCAAGCCGCTATTATGCTGGACCAGCATCCCGAGAGAATAACTCAAATCCGGGAACAGCAGTATGGATTCCTCAAACGGATGATGGAGCGAGGTGTTTTAAAATCTACCACATCTGATAAAGTGACCTTCTTGAAGCCTGAGTTCCTGTTTGGGGACCGCCTCACTTCTACGGAAGCAACAGTATTGAAGGTCAAGGAAGACTGGTTTTTTACAGCAAAAGGAGTAAATCGACACTCTGGGTTTTGTTGCGGTTCCGGACTGAGCTCCGAGAGATTGGGCTGACTGCCGTGATTCGTGTTACCCAGGCAGGCGTTGACATTAACAGGCATATGTTCCTCGCACTCTTAGAGATGTTTGATATCCATACAGGGACCTTTTTTACTCCGGTGGGAGAGTTAGGGCTCGCACTTCATGAGATGTATGAGGTATCAAAGCTCCCTTGGGGATCGGAACCCTATGAAGAGTACTTTCCGACCAACGAAGAGTTTCAAGTCCTGGGGGACAAGGTTGAGGAGATAACGGCCGTCTTTAAGGAAGTGGCGAGTCATCATTACTATATGCAGAGAAGGGATAAGAGCGGGTCACAGCCTCATGTGACCGCTTGGAGAGATTACGTCTTTAGGCAAGACAAGGGGGATCCCTCACAGTTCTCCACTCCGCCAACGCTCTTTCGTAGCGAAGTGCTCTCTGAGATGAGCAGATTAGATAAGAAGAATCCCCGGGAGAACGAGGACCAGCAGTCTGATGAACGCTCCTACAGCTGTTTCTGGCATCTTGCTCATCGGATATCGTCGAAAGCAGTATTGGTCGCGTATCTTATGGTTTGGCTTCGGGACTACGTCTTCCCGGGCGGATCTGGATCTGTAGAGAGAGTGACCCGGCTCTTGATCCTGCCAGCTGTGAAGTTGGTCTTTGGCCGGCGCTTGGCTCTACTCCCTGCAATGGTATGTAACTTGCTGCGAGGTTTACGCGAGTTCGCGGGAAATGTGATTCATGACCGAGGTCGAAAAAATAACTTCTCGGTCGCTGAACTGCCGTTTCACTATTTGATGGGGTGGTTAATTTTACACCATCTCAATGTAATGAGTCCGGGTTCAGAAGAAGACTACAGGGCCGGAGATGCATTCCTCCGCCGTTTCTACCAGAGGAGTTGGTCGCATACTGGCGTCCCTGTTTGCAGAAGGGTTTTATCCCATCTTTAGGGATGGGATATCACCAAAGTTGGTCCAATCTTCTTAGGTTTTTAGGCCAATAAAGACTTAAGAGATTCAGGTGAAGATGCCACCGCTCTGCCTCCATGGGGATTCTGCTGGTTGTAAAGTATTCGGCCATCCCATTGGTGTACCGGAACATGAATCAGTGCTTCCTAGAACCGTATTTACTGAGCCGCTTTGTACGACAATTCGGTTATGCGCAGCTGATGTTGGACAATCCCAGTATCACCCTGGGGTATGCTAGAACCGTATTACTATAATGCTGGATGTACCGGAGCTCGCTTTACGCTGCCCGTCCAGGATCCGTGGCCGCCCATTCTTTACTCGACCGCCAAGTTTTACTGTGTTATGGCTGCCGCGCCTTCCGGGTATGATAGGAAGACAAGTCTCGTTGCAGGCACCCCGTTAGTGGTGACTGGGCACGTATCGGCTAGGGCTCGATCGCACTGTCCACCAGGGGTGGGTTATCAAGGTGCCCCAGCCGCATCTCCAGGGGGTCAGGCCGAACCCTCGGTTGATCAACGGTTTCGACGTGCAGATGCAGGGGCTGGATCTCCTGCATCAAAGAAGTTGAAGAAGACATCGTCACCGACGGTGTCATCGGATTCAGCTTCTGCAGAGGTAAGGATGTCCCACATAGTCTGGTTTGGGTTCAACATTTCATGTAATCAATGCTTCCCCTTTTTATAGGAGCCGCTAAAAAGAAGGCCTCGTACTCCAAAATCTGGTGGGAGCAGGCCAAAGGAGATGGCGGACTCGTCTGAAGTGCGCATCCCGTCGACTATGATGTCTCCTATGAAGGAGAACCCAGAGGATGTTGTTGTCGTAGAGATTCCAGCATCCCCAGATTATGTCAGAAGGGAAGCTGAGGATGCAGCAGCTTCCGAGACGATAAAGGCCGCGACGGGGGCCTTGGATGCCGAGGGTCCAGCAGACACGAGGCTTCTTGGTGATGAAGTGGGGTAGAGTTCGTCGTCTTTAGATGACGTCGCTCCAGGGTTACAAGAGCCTGTTGCGGGGGCAACAGAGATGGTTGGCACAGAGGAGAGGGTTGATTCCCCTCCTTGTTATGATGAGGGGAGGTCGACTGCAACATTGCCGAGCCCTACCCCAGACTCAGCGGCGGAAGCTGAGGTGGCTACCAACCAGGAGGTAGCAACAGATCCTGTCCCTGTAGAGGGATTTGATAAAGATATTCGCCTAACGGTCCCGACTCCTGGGGCAGGTCAGGGGACAAGTGTTGATCTCTCCGTTCTGCCAGGGGAGGTATTGGCTGCTGATAGCACGTTGGGAACTAGAGAGGTGGTCACTGACGTCGGTAGTACTTCCGAGTTCGGAAGGATAAGAGTATGGAACCCTCTGTTGCTCCTTCCACTTGGGGTACTATCTCGACACCTGTGCCGGCTTCTTCTGTTCCTGTGGCTCCTCGGAGCTAGTAGTCAAGCCCCTGTTGATGAAGAGCCTGTTGATTTCGAGGGTCCAGCCTCGCGGATTGAGGTCGACGAATCTTCTTCCGGTCCGCTAACCAGAGCAGCTCCTCTAACTCCAGCTATGATGCCGCAGGCGCTGGCGGATGCGAATGAATATGTAAAATTCATCGTTGAGGCAGTGTATAAAATGCTACAGAGGGGGGTATCGGCAGTGATGGACGCCAACGGGAGCTTTACGACGGCAAGAACTCTGGCACTGCCTCATATCAACCTGATCCGTATTCACTAGGGCCACGATCATATGGTCGACATTCTGGAAGCCACGGTGGCTGAGTTGGACCAGCGGCTTTTCGAATTAGAGCGCATCCGACGAAATGACCTCTCCGTCTGGATAGATGCGGAGAAGGAGAAGCTGCTCGCCGAGACTGAGTCTTCCTATCAGGCAACTGTGAGTGTCTGGGAGCGCGAAGTGGCTGAGACTGATGCTGCAGTGGAGCGGTTATCTCAGTCTACGCGGGAGACAGTGGAGACGCGAGCTGCATTTGACGCTAATATCACGGAGATTGACATCCAGATCCGCCGCCTTGAGGACCATCGGGCCCGACTCCTATTAGACGCCGAACGTGTCCAGGCTGAACACGTAGCATTCAAGAAGGAGGAAGCAGCTTTCACTCTCCGAGCTCTTACCCTGGCTCAGCAGAGACAACAGCTTGATGAGAAGCAAGTGAATGAAACTTTTGCTGAGGCTGTTGAAGCGATGCGTCAAGAAGATGAACGTCGAGTCTTGGCGACTGTGGAGACTCGGGCGGCATACTTGAAGCGCCGAATTGCAGAGCTTTCCGCCAACCCTGGGGATATTTTGGGCTTATAGTCTCTGCTTTTTTGTGTATTTGCAACTCTTGCTTGGGATAGTGTAATCCTTTACTCTCCTTTTCTAGAAATAAAGAAGTACATCATTTTCTGTGATGTATTCATTTTTGCTTGTCATGAACTTTGATGGTTTGTGTGGACCTATTATCTTTTGCGTACCTTGGTTTTAGGTACAGATAATAAGTTTGAGAGAACCCTCATGTTTGCTCAGAGGTGATGTGGACGTGGCAAGTATGGGGTTCGAATGATAGAATCTTCCTACTCATAGGTATTATGGACGTGGTTGGAATGACTCTGGGAGATACACAGAACTACTCAGAGGTAATATGGACGTGGAAGTTCTGCGATCAATGTACGGCAACGCGGGGGTTGTCCGTACGGGTTGTTTACTCAGAGGTAATGTGGACGTGGTAAACATGAAGGATAGCGTAGTCTTACAGGGTGTAAGCTTCCGCCTTGTAAGGATAGCGTATGATTTTGTAGAGTGGAAGTACATGCCTGAAAAGATGTCAAGAGTAGTACTTCTTTAGGAACTTACCGTTGATGGGCATCATAAAAAAGTCCCCATTGGGTTTGGCGAGGCGGTAAGCACCGTTTGAGTATACCGTCTCTATGATGAAGGGTCCTTCCCATTTGGGCTCGAACTTTCCTGGTGTTTTGTGAGTCAACACCATCGGCCTCCTGACTGCCAGAACCAGGTCGCCTACTTGAAAAGTCCTCTGCTTGACCTTCTTGTTGAAAGCCTTTGATATACGGGCTTGGTAGAGTTCGATGCGTTGTTGAGCTAGGAGACGCTTTTCGTCAAGTGCCTCCAGTTCCCGCCGACGACGTCGTTGATTGTCTTCTTCTGTGAGTTGGTTTGTGATTGCTACGCGGAGTGAGGGTATCTGAATCTCGAAAGACAGTACCGTTTCACTTCCGTAGACCAAGAAGAATGGTGTGTTGCCTGTCGGGGTCCGTACCGTTGTACGGTAGGCCCAAAGGCATTTGCCGAGCTTTTCGTCCCAGTTGCATTTGTTGGATGAGACGACCTTTTTGAGTAGCCTGACAATAGTCTTGTTAAACGCCTCTGCTAATCCGTTTGTTGTCGGATTGTAGGCGGTTGATGCCATGTTTTGAATGCGATTCTTGTCACAGAATCGACTGAAAACATGGCTGATGAACTGAGGACCATTATCGTGGATGATCCTTCGGGGTACCCCGAAACGGTAGATGACGTGGTGCTTGATGAAGCTGATCACCCTGGAGCTTTTCACTTCTGCCAGCGGAACTGCTTCTGCCCATTTGGAGAAGTAGTCGGTGATTGCTAGGATGAAGCGGTGTCCTCTCGATGAAGGAGGGGTGATCGGTCCCACAATATCCATTCCCCAAGCTTCAAAGGGCCAGGAGGCAACTGTAGGATGTAGTGGTTCGGACGGTGTATGAATGAAGTCTGCGTGAAGCTAGCACGCATGGCACTTCTTAGCATATTCAACAGCGTCAGCGGCCATGGTTGGCCAGTAGTAGCCCATGCATCGCAGTCGATCCTGCAACTTAGGACCAGGTTGATGGGCCTCGCAGGTTCCATCATGAGCTTCTCGAAGGGCTTCGGCTGCTTCTTCGTTAGGCAAACATCGAAGGAGAAGTCCATCGTAGGAGCGTCGGTACAGCATTTTAGTAGCCGTATCGTAGCAGAATCGAAGAGAGCATCTTCTGACTGAGACGGCTTCTTTCGGGTCCTCTGGAAGAATTCCGTAGACAGCAAAGTCGATGAACGGGAATCTCCAATCTCGGACGTTAACACCGGCACCCGTTGACATTACGTGGGCCACTTGTGAGCGCAGGTTACTTTTAGGGCAGACTAAGTCTCGACCCACTACCGTTACGTAGTGTTGAGTTCCGAGGGGTGCCGCCAATGAGGCTGCGAGGCCAGCCAGAGCATCAACCTCCAGATTTTGTAGACGAGGTACGTACTCGTTGAAGAACCCGGTGAAGGTTGAAATGATGTTCAATACAACTTCATGGTAGGGGATCAGATCTTCATGGCGAATCTCGTATTGCCCTCTGATCTGGTTTACGACGAGTTTTGAGTCACCATAGGCTTCCAGATGATTTACCCCCAGCTGTTGCGCCAGCTGGAGTCCCATAATGAGCGCGTTGTACTCGGCAACGTTGTTGGAGCATGGCTTCGAAAGGGGGTAAGCACGCTGGATGACCAGCTGATCGGGGGAGACTAATACCACCCCCACTCCTGCAACAATTTGGCCTTTGGGGCCTGTTCTTGAAGTGCCATCGAAAAATATCCGCCAGATGGAGCCTTCTTCGATGACGTTTGATTCTTGGACCTCATCCAGGATGTCTTCATAGAGTCTTGAGGACTCTGGGATGGGGTGTGCAGCTAAAAAGTCGGCCAGAGCTTGACCTTTAACAGCTTTTTGCGGAACGAACACCATATTGTATGGTGTTAGTAAGATTGCCCATGTGGTTAGCCGGGAGTTCAGTGATCCTGGCTTCGTCATGAGGACCCTGAGTGGATTGACTCAGGAAATGACATGAATTGTCTGCCCTGAGACATAATGTCGAGTCTTTTGGATGGCAAATACCAAAGCCAAGCACTCTTTCTCAACGGGGTTGTACCGGTGTTCGGCCCCGATCAGAGTTCGACTGAGGTAGTAGATTGCTTGCTCATAGCCTGTATCGCTATTCTGAGCCTGCAGAGCGCCGAGGGAGTGATCCATGGCTCGGACGTAGAGGAGGAACGGTTTGCCTTTGAGTCAGATCTTCAAAGGTGCGTCGGGGGTGATCTCAGGCTCCATGTCCGGCCCTGCTGCCGTTTCTGCTTCGTCGTCAGCATCATTGGCTTCCTCCTCGTCAGGTGACTTATATAAGTCGGCATCGGTGAAGTAGGCTTCAATCCCTTTGAAAGGGTCGATGTCCGCAAACTCTGTATGGATGACGTTGTTGGTGGACCCATACTTCATACATTAGTAGAGCGTAGATGGCACCACCATGTACTCGTGCAGCCATGGGCGACCTAACAGAATATTGTAGTTGACTTCAGCGTCCACGACATAACAAGTGACCTCGGTTCTGAGGTTAGCTATGTCGCACTTTAGTCGTATTTTGCCCAGTGGTTCGCTTTTGCTGGCGTTGAAACCACTAATTGTTGTGTTGGAGGACGCCAGTCGGTACATTGGGATCCCCAGTGTTGAGAGCAGCGTCTTCGGGATGATGCTGAGGGAAGACCCCGGATCGATCTGAATCCGCTTCACCTCGACTGAATCGATGTACCCTGTATAATACAACGGCCTGTTGTGTCGATTGTGCTTGAGCAGCATGTCCTGTTGGATGAAGGTTATATTGGGGATAACCTTCTTCGCACAGTGACAGTACGTGCACACAGTCGGAAGATCTTCAGGCTGCTTGACCTGACTGAGGAAGGATTCAGCATCCTTTAGAGCTTCACCGAGAGCTTCTCCGGAGTCTTTGGAAAGACGAAGGAGCTCGAACAGCGATAGGCGGGCAGGAGTACTGGCCAATTGTCCCAGTATGTCAAAGTTGTGGGGCTTGGCTAGCCCCGAAGCATTCTCCTTTCGTAGAGGCCTGTCAAAGCGGGTCTCTATCTGCTTCTGCTTATTGGCTGCTGGGGGCTTAGACGGACCCTCGTCCTGGACAGCAGGGATGGCGCCCGGAGGCACCACCTCGACGGCAGCTTCGTCGGGTTGGGCATTCTGTTGTGAACGTGTCTGCACAGGAAGTGCCTCTTCCGCTGAAGAAGAGACCATGCGGCAAGACTTGATCTTCCTGCCTTTGGATTTGGAGATAGGGCGTACCTCCGGTTGAGTCACCTCGGAGACGAGATCAGGGTGAACCCATAGGATCTCTCCCCGAGATGTGGTGAGTGGGATGAGTCCACTCACGTTGTCACGGGTAGGTGGTAGGTTAACCACCTCCATTGTCGCCTTAGGGATGGGGACGACGCCATCTTGTGTTATAGTCGGCGGCAGGGTGCCAAACTGGAGTGACACCACGTTGGCTGACACCGTTTTCTCTTCGTAGTCGATAGAGATTACATCCGCATTGATCATGCGCTGGATGTAATTCTTGAGGACATAGCAGTCCTTGGTTGGGTGTCCGATAAACCGATAATAGTGACAGTATCTCGGGTTGTCCACCTTCCCAATCTCGTCGGACGCTTCGGGTCCAGAAGCTTGATCTTGTCACCCTACTTCAGTATCTTAAAGAGTTGCAGGGTGTCTTCATCGTTGAACGAATAAACCTCCTTCGGCCTTGGTGCAAGTGGAGGCTTCTGGGTAGGTACTGACGCCCCTTTTGAGGCATTGACAGTCAATACCTGTTTCCCCTTTGTTTCTCGTCCGGGGTTGTTGGTGGCAGGCCGTTTCCCCTTGTCCTCAAAGACAGGAAAACTGACTCCCAGAAGACGAGCATTGGCTGCCTTCTTCTCTGCGACTTCTGCTTCAATGATCAAGGAGCTCCAGTCGGGAGGAGGAGTAGAGTTGAGCCAGAGCTTGACTGCAGGCAGCATGTTCATACTGCAAGAGGAAAGGAGTGCATGTTCTGGCATGCCTGGGGCAGTCTGAAGCAGGCCTGTCGGAAGCGTTCGATGAACACTCGAACTGTTTCCTTCTCCTTCTGGCGTATCTCTATAAGGGATGACATTGTCATGTCCTTCCCGCTGTCGTAGAAACAGTCGAAAAAGAGGCGCGTCAGGTCGTCGATGGAAGCTATTGAATTGGTCGAAGAGGCTGCAGTACCAGTCGTACGCCACTCCTTTCAGTGCCCCAATAAATATGCTGGTGAGTAGCGCGTCCTCCTTCGGAAGATGTCCCGTCTGAGACTGAAAGTACGTCAAATAGCGACGCGGAGAGTCCTTCCCGTCGTATGGCGTCAGTGTTTGTGGTTTATACTTTGGAGGATAAACCACCTTGTTCCACTCGAGGGGATAAGGCTGGGGGATGCCCATTTTCTGGCGCTCCTCTTGTCTCGTCTTGGACTCAAAGCGCTCGCGCAGGTCCCTGATCATCTCGACCACGTATTCCGTGGAGCTGGGAGTCGGGGAAGGTGGTACCACCGGATGTTGAGCATTTGAGGGCTCCGACGTTCGAGGTGCTTCTCGACGATCTGCGTCCGTGGATACCCGTTGAAGGGGTATACTCGACTCTCCATTGACCCCTGGATCGGGACCGGTAGTAGGTGTCCTGGTCAAAGCTGATCGTATCTCAAACACTGCTTGAGTCAGTGTTTGTATGGAGGCAGAGAGGGTTTTGAGTCCTCCCTCCAGGGTATCTATGCGCTGGACGAGGTCTGTTGGCGGCGCATCAGACTCGATATCAGCCCCAGTCATATTTACTGTCATCACGTAGCCGGGAGTGGATGGATGGGTTTAGGCTTCACTCTCGGCCTCACTCTCTTGTGGGGAAGTTGCCTCTCCTGGAGCCTCGTCTTGGCTACCCCCGGCTATGTTCGGGAGAACATTCAGCATGGGCGCATCTGCAAGGGCCTAATTACCCTCAGCTCCGTCTTGAAGGGCCTCTTCGTCTCCGGACGCAGATGCTAGACTACCCCCAGCTATGTTCTGGGGGGATATCTTCGTCTTCAGGGGCTTCTGGGAGGCTGACTTCGCCTCGAGGATCTGCTTCAGGTGTGCTTTGGACACACTCGTCTTCGAAAGGAGGCTCGACCAGGGTCTGACTACCCCCAGCTTCCTTCAGGAACTTCTTCCTCCCTCGAGTGCCTTCGAACACTCCGGAGGACGAGACAGCTATCTTGGTTTTCCTCGGCTGGCTTTTAGACAAGGAAGAGGAACTGCCAGTCGCCTTTCGGACTGACGAGGAGTTGGAGATCACGTTGCATGAAGCAACCGTGGGTTCTTCTTCTGTTGACAACTTCTTCCCGAGGCGACGTCGGAGGGGTGTCGATGATTGCAGCCGTTGGAACACCGACTGCCTTGGTAGGACTGCCGCATTGCAATAGTAGTTGATGGTGACCACATCACAAGTATGCCCCGTGAGAGGCGCATCGTGCTTGTCAGTCGACTCCCCTAATCGACGCTTGTGAGTGATTATGTTACGCAGATCGTTGGAGGAGAGTGCCACCTTTGCATCCCCTTCAGGCACATGGCAAGGCCAAGCGCCGGGGTGGTCAAGTGAGTGCTGCGCCCCCTGATCTAATACCAAACAGGCATCCCGATCAATGGTGGGGAAACTACAGCATTTGGAGTGACTTGAACGGACCTCAAACGCACAACTAGAGGAGGCGCGGGAGTTTAAGCCACTGGACTTGCTTTGCTCGACTTGTTTGTGCACGTAGTAGATGCGCCCAAGTAAGACAAGGACTTTTAAGGTCGGCTCGTTATCGGTACCGCAGCACTCGAGTCGACCTTGTACAACTTACCATCAGCAGCGCGCATGATTGTGAGCGTATGCTTCTGGCTTGTTGCTGGCATAGCACGTTTGGGGCGTATGACCCGTGCTGTCTTGGATTTCTTCGTACCAGACCGCTGGGGCGCATAGTACTCAGAATCTAAATTCTCCTCGCCACTACAGCGAGTGAGTCTGTCAAAGATAGAGACCTTCTGTGGCGCAACAGAGATGATGCGCGGGGCATTGGCTGCGCCCCTGCTCCGTCGATGCATCTTCCTCGCCTGAGAGGGAGATGGCTGGGGTACGTGGTTAGCCGCACGTTTTCCCGAGAGATGCGCTGCACCATCGGGCGTATCTTGGTTGCTGAGGACGTCAGCAGGAAGGGAAGGCTGGATTGGCACATCCCCTTCGGTGGTGGTGCCCGAGGCGTCGACCTTGTGCACCCAGACTCGACGGGTCTTCTTCGGCTTCGACAGTCGCTTCGAAGGACTCGCACTTCCTTTAGAGATGAACTCCTCATACGCCTGTTGATTGAGGCGTACGACCAGCATCTTATGGTAGGAGCCCACCTTCACATCGTCGGATTGCGACACGGCTTTCTCGGTGGAGGAGAAAGAGGTCCCCAACAGAGTCGCCAGCTTGTTTGCCATTAAAATTCTTTGATTGCAAATTTCAATACAAACAGAACAGTGTTACAATATAGGACTTAGACGTAGTCCTAGGAGTACACTTTTGTTTAATCTGGGTCCCTTGTGCCGATGGAGTGAATGGTAATGCGTTGACTCCGTTGACGATCTGACGACGGTTATCGGTTCTCTGAAGGTCTGGATTACTCTGGGTGTTGGAGCTTGCTGAGAGGAGGAAGACGTTGAGTGTCTGTATCTGCCTCTCTGTTGGTGCGAAGTCTCTGTCTTTTCGTTGTAGGTAGGTATGTGTGTACGTAGGTATGGAAAAAGGAAATGGTCCCTCTCTTTATATAGTCTGCTGGCTGGCTGCTCATGCGCGCATGTAGGATACGCCTGTTACGCGGGGATGCCACGTGTTGATTGCTGATGGAGGCGTATGGACGATGTGCCCTGATCGAGGGGTTGACTTCTTCATGTTGCTGTTGTGAGCCGGCACGTAGCAGAGAAGAAGATCTTTCTGTTGCTGAGATCTTGGGTGAGTCGAGTCAAAGGACGCGTGTCATCGACTCATGGCTCAGAGATCTCTGATTTGGTGGGGAATGATCTGGTAGGATGCGCCTAGGATTTGGCGTATAAGGAGGCTTTGGCTCGTAACTTTTAGGAGTTACGAACCATTCGGGAAATATGGCTTTTGAGGCGCATACGAGGCTTCAGAAGTGACTTAACTCATGTCTTTCGAGATCAGAGAGCAGTCTGAGGCGCACAGCTTTTGAGGCGTATGCAGAGTTTTAACAGTGACTTTCCTTCTGTCTTTAGGGATCAGTGAAAAGTCTGAGGCGCACAGCTTTCGAGGCATATGCAGATTTGGGCGCATGGCCGCGGTGGCGCATGCGAGATGGTTGGATGGCCACGTGACAGTAGCCGTCGGAGGAAAGTAATGATGATGCTGACGTTGGCGATGCTTCATCTTCTAAAAAAGCTGTCAACTGTTCAGACTTCGGGAGGCGTGCTGCCAACTCTGTCAGTTCAGCATTTAATGTCTGTGACATTCGATGGACAGCTGAGTGGGCACGTCGGTTGGCATTCCACTAGGCGTATAGGGACGCATGGGGGCGCATCCCTGTGATGTGCTTGGTACTGGAAGACGCATCTGTGAGATGCACGGTCTGGCCGGCGCATCTACTTTGTGACACGTCTTTAATGGTACGACTGTTACGATCTTCGAGTGCTTTAAATAGCTATTTTGACTAAGCTGAATTCGAAGCGTCCGGTTCATCCATTTAATGCAAATTTATTGCACGAAATTCGGAGAGCCGTCCACTTGGCGTATGGGTTTGATTTGCCCGGCCTATAAACAGTGGCATGTAGAGAAGGTTTGCTCCTCGTTCTCTTACATCTTTCTGACATGAACTTGTGTATTCGAATGCATTCTGTTGACGAGATGCTCCCAAGGGTGAAGATGCGACGCAGTGTCTTCGTTGATGCACTTGAAGGTGACTGTTACATCCAAAAGTCGGAGTCGAGGGCTTTCGAGGCAGGTGGAAGGTGCCTGTTGCATCCAAAGATAGGGTTGCTCGGGCCTCGTCTTCGTTGTGAGAAAGAGCCATAGATCGGAATTGTGGTACTGCTGCTTTGGTGGCCCTTTCTTCCTTCAAAATGGGTGTAGCCCATTCTGGTTGTGTTGAAAGCTGCTCCTTTGGCCGCGGTTTCGATCACGGTCTTCCTTGGTGTTTGGAGGCTCTTTCGAAGCCTCCCCTGACCACAGGTTGGCTTGTGGTTCTTTTCCCTTCCTTTGCTAGAGGGTTGATTGCCACCCTCGTACTACTCAATAAATGCTTCATTAGTCGAAACTTTTTGACGGCGGTGAGCCTGGCTGGAAGAGCGGCACATAACTGGGCTGCTGAAGGGATGCACATAACTGGGATGCACATAACTGAGCTGCTGAAAAGGATGCGCCTTGCTGAGGACGCATAGTGGGATGCGCCTGACTGAGGACGCATGTTGATTGCTGCGCTTATTTGGGGGAGCATGTTGGCTGCTGGCTGTAGACTTAGGATCTTTTCTTTGCAGAAATTCTCCTTTGTACAGTCTTTCTTAGACATGTAATAGACTTTTATATGTTAAATAAAAAGTCCTCTTTCAATGTCTATATTTGTTGCTTTTTGCTGTGAAGTACTTTGTCCAAGCTTTGGCGCATGTAGTCTGGCGCATAGAGTTTCTGGTTCTGAAATTCCATGCTTCTACATGCACCACAACGGGTCACCATTATGTCATGTTACTTGTCATGTTCTTGTCTGGAGTACGCCACGACGGGCCACTAACTACACCAAATCAGGGCTTTTACGGCCCGCAATTTGTGCCATAAAATTAATTTTACAGCTTACAAGGTCGTGCCGTAAAAGCTCCAGCCGTAAAAGGGTACGAGTAGTTACGGCGTGCAAAATTAGGCCGTAACTTAGATAAATGCATGCCATAAATGAAGTTGTTGGGAAACTTTGGATCTTATTTACGGCAAAAAAGTAGGCCGTAAATACTAAACTTCTATGACTCGAAGTGAGGTCCGTTAAAGCATTCAATTTCTTCAGTTTATGGCATACATAGCAAGCCGTGAATACTTAAAACGAAAACATACAATCTCACATTAATAGCCCAATAAATGCGGGTCATAAATAGTGTTTATGACTCAAAATGACAGCTGTTAAAGGGTTAATGAGTTTCATTTTGTGGCTCGCAAGGCGTGCCGTAATTATGGTTTTTTTAAATAAAAAATTAAATCCACATTTGAATAGCTAGGGATATAAATTAATCAACCAAAATCAAATATGACTATAATCTGGTTCTCACAGTATTTCTATCAGAAATCAAGCTAATTGCACAAGAGTATTTTCTTCCAACAAGTTGGACTAAATCCACAAACATTAATAAGTTGACACAACATGATAGAATCTTAACACAAAGCAGAAGTGTTTAAACAAGATTTTTAATATCAAAGTCAATTTCTTACTACAAGACTGAAACCTTTAAGCTCAAATCAAAAGTTACTCTCTTACTACAAAAGCAGAAGTCACTTTCTCACTACAGTGGGCTTCAAAGATTTCCAAGTCTTTAATACACAAACTCATTTTCTAGAAGCATGCTTCCCCTCTACTTTAAGCTTTGCCTGAGTAAAAATAGAAACAATATTAACACAAACTATAGTGAAAAAAGAGCCAGCTATGGTTCCAAAGTAAAACCTTAGCTACTACGGTAACGAGTAAACACAATAATAGCCAATAAACATAAGCATGCAAGAGAAACTGCCAATGCAGTGTATAAATTATTTTAGTCATAGGTCAAGGTATTGAACCTGGTTTGGACCGAACAAATTTCAATTCAGCAGTGGTGAAGGTTTAATCTCAGGCGTCCCCGCAATTGAGATGACATGGTACCTATTACAGTGCTCAAACACGTCATGAACTGATGATGATATGAACTGAGTGAGAAAACCTTAATATAACACTAGCACATATGACGACATGTTGCTATTTGTGATGGTTTAACACTTCACAAATGGAAGTTGTAGGGAAGCAGTGTGTATTTAACACCATCCGCAACTGCTTTCAAAAGAATCCAAGACTTCAACTAAGAAACAAAGAGAAGTGGCAATTGAAGAGCATGGAACATTTGAAGCAACTCAATAAGCGAAGAAACTACTTGACAGAAATGACTTGTAGTATTATATGAGGAATGTTCACATGAAGACACAAATGAAATGATCTTAAAATACTTGAAATGCTGAAAAAGGAACATAAGTTGTTCGGTTCGAAAGTAAAGGTAGAATTATTTGTGAAATTTGAACACTCAGGATAGATGTGCCCAATAGTATACAGTCCGACAATAAAGCACTTGCAAACTAAAACTAAAAGTCTCACAAGCAACACTAATGGCCCAGTATCCGTAAAATTGTTTATGGAGATTGGTTAAGCTGAAACCTTTACATCCAACAAAGAAAGTGCTTGTGAACTGAAACTAAACAGGCTACAGGAACAAGAAACACCAAACTTATATATCATGTAGTTTAATATTTTTATCCTTCAGTTCACATCTTAATATGATTGATTCCTTTGATATTCGCCGGACACTTGAGAGTAATGCCAAGAGGTCGATCCCAGTGAATCGAACATGGTTTGGACCGGACAGGACTAGTCCAGGTCCAATGCCAACAACAATAATTGAGGTAAGATGACAGAAACGAAACATTGATGCTAAACTATATGAATGAATCAAAAGTTCCTAAACTATAAGAATAACAAAAGAAAACACAAAAAAAGAAGCTTATACTAAAGATATTAGAATGCCCAAATATCTGTCAACACTATAATCAAAATCAACGTATATATATGTACTACAAGATGTAAGAAAACTACCTAAAGTTGAACTTTTTAATTCATGAGACATCAAGTCAAGGCCTAATAAATGAACATATTCAAAAATATTTTAAAAATTGTAAGGAAAACAGGGAAAAAAACATGTGCACAATAAAGAAAGGGAAGAGATCTGGTAAGAATAATAACTTCAAGATAACAAAGATTAAATTCATTTATTCCAATCGTTTTGTTCTAAATGTTTTGCTAGCTAGAAACATAGAACTGTTAAATTTAACAGGTGAACAAAGCCTAATCCTGCAAATATTGGAAAACACAAAGGTACAAACAACCGAAAAAACTTCCTCAGTCTAATATAAAATTTTTGCTGCAATTCAATGCCAAAATTATGCAATTGGATACCATCATTATTACTCAAGAACACAAGAACATGACCTAGGATAACTCGAGCAATCCTCACAAGTTTCCTTTAGACTACACTAGATCCTTATGGAAATATCGGTTGTTCACTTCATTTGTTTGTAACCGCAGCAGAGAATATAAGTTATAAAAACAAGCAAAAAAAATTTCATCGAATGCTAATAGAGTTAACAGTATATGAAGATTAAAAAGAGGAAGCTGAGTGATTCCATTTTACAAACCCAGGGGAAGAGTCAGTTTTGCAACCTTTTATCTTGTTTGCAATTACCTGAAGAACCATAAAAATGGACATCACTGAATGGTAGTACAGGAATAGTAAGAAGATTAGCACTAAACACGTTGCACAAACCATGAAAACAAAAGTCAAAATATTGTTTAAAATAGGTAAATCAAAAGAAAATCACATAATATATCCTCCTTTTTTAAGAAATCTATATGACATTCTACAAGGATGAACAAACTTTATCTATTAAAATTTCTAGTAGTTTCTCTTCGGTATTTTCTGTTCATGAAGAAAACTTTAGTTATTATTGAAATGAGAGAAGTGCAACACTTGTTAACTGACTAGTAACACATAAAAGAAATTACCAAAAATACCTCCTCTCTTCCCTTTTCCACCAAGAAATAGATACTCAACACCAGTCTTTCTCCATATTTCTCACTTGGTTGGTATGGAGTATCCAATCGTTTGTCTTCAAAATTTCTGGCTGATGGTTTTCTTTTTAAAGGTGGACGTTTGATCATTTTCTATTTACACAAACAATATAGAGGTCAATGATGTGTTATATGTTATACTTTCTTTTTAAGTATAATTTAGAGGTTCTGGTAATGTGTATATAACTACTCAGATTGCTAAGGACATAAATATGCTTGATGTACTTAAATACAATCTTTTATTGACATATCTACTATCATATTTTACTATGTTGTCGTCAGTTATTTCTAACGCTTAAAAATGTTATCTTTATCAGCTCACCCAGATATGATGCTATAGTGCATCAACTGAAGCAGTGATACCTATATGCCTACAAGAACAAAAGGTTTATAAGCACATAAATTGAGCATAATGTATCAAGAAATCAAAGGTCTATTCCTAACAATCTTCCAGTACTTGTTTACAAGTCATCTACGGTTAATCTAAAAAGAGATAATTGGTACATACTCAGTAGCTTACTTCTGAGCACATAATTCTTTTGAAAAAAAAAGATGTGATCAAAGTTATCCTAGCTAAGCCCCTAAATTGAGTATAATTAATAAAGGACTGTTCCTGACAATCATCCAGCTGCATTCTACTAGTCAACCAGGCACAACACAAATTAGAAACTTAACATATTAACTAGTTAATCCTATGCAACAGTCCATGACAATAGGGTATTATTCCCAACATGATTTTTACCTTAATTTGACACTGACAGTGATGTTAACCTGGTAGCGTCAATAATTGCAACCCATACATGACCTTCTATCAAGTTTTCTGATCACAAGATACCGCTGAAGTTGGAGGGCTGCTACTTGCTTGCGATACAACATAACTTATTGTAGTATCAGACTGTAGAAGTATTAGGTCGCAGTATCTAATGCTCAGAAAGTGTTCCAAGTATCAGGTTGTAGTATCACGTTTTGTACTTGGATATTCCAGAAGTATCAGGCTGCAGTATCGGATGCTCATACTTTAAACATAAATAAGTAACATGTGAAGGAACTATCAAATAACATTGAATATGAACAGTTTAAATTTGATAATAAAGAACAATTAGAGGAGAAAAGAAAAGAGGATAATTACAACAGAGAAGAACAACAAAGAAAGTACTATATTGCTATTATTTTATTCAAAAAAGAATAAAGAAAGAAATGATGCATAGGAAAAGGGATGTGAGGCTACTGTTATTTTATTCAAAAAGGAAAAAAGAAATAAATGGTGCAGAGTAAGAGGGATGTGAGGCTACTTTAAGTATTTATGATTTTACTTGCAGGTCTGTGGGCTTTAGTTGTGGCTCTTTAGGTTTTTTACCAATCCTAACTTTAAATCCGTCCCGTTGACCAGTTAAAAGGGCCAATTAACAATAACCTGCCAGATTAATCATTATTGGGCCGATAATCACCCTGACTGATCAATCAGTCTGAGTCCATGAATTTCTACACAGGCCTCAGTCTTTATTTATAGCTCAGGTGAGTTCTCGGTCAAGTAATCAAATTTTAATAAAAATGGTCAAGATGTACACAGCCTTACTCCATAGAAATAAAACTTTTTTTTACCATCAATAATAGGTTTTAGAGTCTACAAAAGTAGGTCAATGTATACGAAGAATATAAAAGTTAAGGGATCAACTAGTGATTCCAAGATAAGGGATCAGCTAGTATAAAAAATACCAAGAACGGTAATGAGATCTGTATTTATTTATGGACCCAAAGTGGTTTACTGATTCCAAGATTCACCTACAAATAAATGAATGGTGCAACTCTGGCTGCTTAAAATGGACTGAGGTTAAGCCCGAGCTAACCTGATTTTTCAACCAAAAGAAAGTTTTATCTAGACATGCTCGCTTTGAGTTGGTTCAGGTCTGGCTATATTTGGGTTAGTATCCTACGATCCTAAGAAGCTACTTCTCTCATCCACTTCTCAATATTTCCATTTTCCCTAGTAATTAAATATACCATGCTTATTCCCAATCTGTATCATCCAAAGAAGGTAAACTGAAGATTATTTTACAGACTTTCAACACTATGATTACACTCAAATATATCGAACATGGAGAGCATATCAATAGAAAGCATAATTGAACAAAGAATAAAACAAAAGAAACACTAGCTAGACATATTCTGGACGTGAGATAACATCATCATCAACTAAGTAAACAAGTTACACAGGATAGTGTCTTACCGGCCAACACATCTAGAAAAATTAACTATGCAGGAACACAAAAATAGCAATAGCACAGCTCTTCCAGACACACTTAATGGACAGCCAGCTTCTAGTTCTTGAATATAAATAAAATAATAAACATCACATAGTCAAACAGCCTCCATTTAAATATAGCTCTAACCAACTTAAATAAGCATCCATCTGCAAATCAAATGGCAGATTGACCAGCATCTCTGAAAAGCTACAACCTACAGATTAGAGAAGATAGCGAACTTTCTTACTTTCCAGTTACATTTGGTGGTTGGATGTACATTTACATGAGGGTGAATGTATGACCCACATATTGCTTCTAATATCTGTATTCAGTGGAAAGCTTGGGAGGCCATCCATTGACACAGTCTGAGCTTTCAAATAAACCCAACACCACCCCTACCTGTGCACTCAATCGCAATGGACTGTTGCAAAATCACTCCATAAAAGCCACACAATGATGTGCAAAAGGATTGGTAACCTGGTTATGCTTTAAAGCATTAATGGTAAGATGAACTCCGGAGTTCAGACCAATAGCTAAATTTTATATGTCCAACTTTGTAATTTAATTATAATAAAAAAAAAGTAATAAAAAACATTACTAATGACTACAACAACAACAAAAGCGCAATCGCATAATTGATTTGGAATGTTATTCGTAATCTGAAAATTCCACCATGCATTCTAGGATATCAGAACAAATAATAGCATAAACAACAACATAATAAACAAAATTCCTATATAAATAAATAAATATACATGCCTATAAAAGAATATATGGTGATGTTCACAAAGTTCATAACTGAAAGGCTAATGAAGGAATCATAATATTGATTTTTTAAACATTTCAAGAGATGATATATGGTGATTCTTAGAAAAATCCAAACACCCTATAAGATTCAATTAACAAGCTTCAAATAGAAGAAAGCCACCAAATGAACCACTTACAACTGTGTATTTGAGTCAAGAGACATCGAAAAAGCCAATTTGAAACTTTGCCCTTCATAATATCTGGACATAACATTAATAAAAAAATGTCAAATATTGAAAACTGAATTCACAGGAAACTGAAACTCATCAAAGATAAAGTTCTTTGAATGCGTACAAGCCCTAAATCTCAAAAATTTATAAAGGAATCAATCAAAACCCTAGATTTACGGCCATAATAAAAACCCCAAACCCACCCAAAAATGTGGTAGAATTAAAAATCCACCAAAACCCTAACTTTGTGAAATTAATCAAAGATAAAACTCACCTGAAGAACTTTGATTTCGATTTTGACTTCGGAAGGAGGAGGACCTTGATGCGGGCTGGAGAGGATCTTGGACGTAGCTTCGGAAGGAGGAGGAGGAGAAGGACGTCTGTTTCTCCCCGTGCCTGGCTAGGTTTTTTGGAGTTATGTTTTTTGTTGGATTTGGACGTCTTTTAACTTCACAAGACTTATGTTTTTAGCTTTTTGGATTTGGTGAATTTGAAATTAGGGATGGAATTTTTCTTTCGTTCCGGTTTTATGTGAAAAATGTTTGGCAAAAAAAATTTGGAAGCAAATAATTAGGCAGGATATGCTTTATGGCATGAGTTTGGTAGGCTGCGAAAACATATTCATTTTATAGCCTGCTAGTGCAGGTCATGAATGCGGTGAGTTCCCTATAATAAATACGGCTCGCATAAAAGTAGGTCGTAAATTATGACATTTAACGGCACTAAAAATGCGTGTCGTAATAAAATGTGAAAAGGAAGAATTTACGGCTCACATTTACGGTGCGTCGTAATATTATATTATTTACGGCCTACATCCTACGTACGTCGAAAATGAGAGGCCGTAAAAGCCTTGATTTGGTGTAGTGTATCATGGTTCATTACATGTCATTGATCATTTCGTGTTCACACATCATGGTTATGATCATAGCAGATCATCATGTAAGTAAAGAGACATATCCTGAGTGCACCCAACGGGCCACCGATGTAAGGAAGACAACATAGCTTAGAGCACATATAGAGAAAAGTACATGTCATGACAAAAGAGAAAATGCCAAACCATTGATAAGCCGTGTCACGGCTTGCACAAGTCGTGCCACGATTTTCTATTTAGCAAAAATATAGAAAGTCGTGCCACGATTAAACAAAATCGTGCAAAATCGTGTCAAGTCGTGCCAAGTCGTACTGTGACTTGCACAAGTCATGCCGGGTCGAGTCATGCCATGCCTAGACATGGCACACACGAGTCATGTCGTGTCATGAAGATCAATAGCGAGAAAATCGCATAAAATCACAAGTCGTAAAAGATGCGATAAGCCGAAACAATACAAAACCAAGGCATGAGGATCATGGATATCCATGTGCCCAAGTGAAAGGGACTTATGCGCCCACATGGGGGTTCCTATGCGCCCACATGAGGGTGGCTATGCGCCCAAACATGGGTGCCTACATAGCCAGGGCACTTGCATGGCCAAGTGCCAAGGAATGGAGAAGGGGTTTGTGCATTATGGGTGATGGCCCTGTGCCATAGTGTCACGACCCGGTCCCCAAATACTTGGGTCGAATCAGATCATGCCCAGCCTGCACCGTTGATGAGACGGCGGCAGTAAGCTGTAATCCCATTTGCAGGTAAATCAACAACAAGATTGAAACTGATAATTGCCACAACTTTTATTTAGCGATAATTAAAAAAAACTTGTTCTGAATACAAGGCTCAAAAACTAGAATTAAAAGAGCAACTAAAAATTCTTAATTTTTAAGTAGCATCTAAGTTGACGCCACATCATCCTCATCAGCTGGAAGTACCGCCGGGTACAAGTCAGGATCGTAGTCGCTATTGATTAGCATCTCCATGTCATCAGAAATACCTAAAATGTTGTCTCCAGTCAGGAGGGAGCAAAGTACAATTCATGCAAACTTTAACAATTAAAATAACAATTTATGACATGCACTTTTAAACAATTTTAAGATGAACAGTTTTGAATAATACAATATAGTGATGTGAATAGGTAATGAATATGACCGGTTTGGGTTACAATAGTATCCTAGCGATACGGTATGGCTTGTCCCCGTGTGAAGAGGGGAAAGCTAATACATTCATTATCCTAAATTTGGATTTGGTCATATCCACTACTCTACTCCCCCAGTCCCCAACAGTATAATCAGTACTCCCGAAGGAGTTTCGTGTTTGAACAGTGGTTAAAACATGCAATGAAAAGATTGCTAAGAAAATTGTAAATCTACACAAAATGTACTTGCCTTAATTTCCGGGTTTGAAGAGTTGGTACTTCGGTATTTGGTAAGTCACGCTCTTCCTTGAAATCCTACATTTTTGGGAACTTGTTTCAGAAACATTTACAAGTTGTCTAGTTGCAATCTCTATTTGTCTTTCCTAGTCAGTTTTAATTGTTAACTAACTAACACAACATTTACTAATGAGTTGTACTTTAGAAACTTAATTTTATTTTGCTTTTCAGGAAAACTTGTAATTACCATTTAAGTTGTTAAAACTTGTAGTTTATACATAAAATTAATATTTATTTAATAAGTGAGAAAATCACTAATTAATCAACTAATATATATATATTATCTATAGTTATTCTAACATTTGCATTATACTAATACATCCAGAAAATAATAAAATCTAATTATTACATTCTTCCAGCACGAATAAGTAATTGGGCTTATGCCTTTACAACCCGATTTACATGAATTTAAATAAGACGAACAATGGTTAGCCTCAAAATTAAATAACTATAAAACTACAATTCTAATTTTTAAATTATAACATTGTGAGTCTCAGACTCTGGTCCAGTCTTCACATTTAGCTACTCTGCCTCAACGTCCGGTCGAACCGGTGCATTTGCATTTCGCTGGGGCCCAGTGACCGTTAGGTCGTCGCCCAAAAATATTATAAAATAATATTTTTTATATCAAAAAAAATCATTTTTAAATTATTTTATTAAAAAATTTTCCGAAAATTTCGGCAGCATTCCCTCTGTTTTCGGTCAACCCAAAAACTGGGAAATGCTCCATTTACCTGCAAAATAACTCCCAAATCCGAAATTCAGAGAATATAAATATTTTCAAAGCCAATACAGTATTTTCCATACTTCCCGAAATCAATTCGGGAAACCAGATAATATTGGAAAGAACCATACTTTGCCAACAAACCATTCTCAATTTTTAACCCAAAGCCCCAACAGAACTAATCAAAAATCATCCCACCATTTTTAACATAACCAACAGAGAACCAACTATCCAGTAGAAAATATTTCCATCACAAGTATAACAATAATAACTCTAACAGAACCTTTATTCCGAGAAAACTTCAGAAAACAAATATAACAAAATTGTCCCACAAACTCTCGGAAAATCCGAGAAAACTTCAGAACTAGGTTCTGTCAGAAATAACCAGCAAAATCAAACCACAGCATAGTTCCGATAATTTTTGGAAGAACCGAAAATAGCAACGTAAATATTACGTTGTCGAAAACCGAAATCCCGAAGGATTCAGGGACCAGATTTCATCATAGACTATAAAAAATAATCTACGGGATCCAGAAATTACCCAAACGACGAAATCCGAAGGGATGCCTCGGATTCGGGCAATGCCTCGCCGGGATACGGCTGCACAACCACGGAACAGATCGGGGACGGAGACCCGAACAAAGCGCGGAGGGCGAGGGGGCCGGTCGGCGGCGCTTGGGCTGGTCGCCGGGCTGGCGCGCTGGTCGCCGGCGGTGTCGGGTGGGCGCGGATCGGCCGCGGGGTCGGCGGAGGGTGGCGCTGGCCTCGGGATTTCGCCGGGAAGCGGTGGTCGGCCTCGGGAGGTGGGGTGGCCGGAGTATTGAAGTTAGGGCTTGGTTTAGAGGAGAATGATGGTGGTGGAAGAGGATGGTTTGGAGTATAGGGCTTATATAGGAAATAGAGAAAAGGGGTTACCACATGGAGGAAGATGAACAGCCCTGGGCCATTCATGGCCGCCGGCGGGGAGCCGGAGGGGTTAGCCGTTGGGTCGGAGAAGGAAAGGAAAGGTCCCAAACTTAAAAAAATTAATGAATGAAATTATTCATTCCTTCCTCTCTTATGGCAAGTATTGCTGTAGGGAAAATTAATAATGGGTTGGCTTATGGGTTATTGGATTCTAAGGATCCTTATTGGGTTTGGGTTTGCAACTAAATGGGTTTGAGGTTTTGGGCCAAGCAAATGGCCTATGTTTTTGGGCTTAAAAGACATGGTTTCTATTTATAAAAAAAATGGATTTTGTTTTATGGCTAAGAAAAATCATTCTCATACAAATTAGTTAAATAAATATTTGTAATTAAAACAAAAGAAAAAAATGTTTTTAGTTTCAATTCGGTTTCGAGTCTGGGTTGACATACAAAAATCCTTGTTTAATTATTTTGAAAGAATATATATATTTTTTTTTTACATAATATTATTCTAGCATTTATTTCAAAAAAAAAATTAAATTTAAATCTAGCAATTAAATATAAAATTGTAAACTAAAATTATGGGTTTCACAACCTTCCCTCCTTAATAAATTTCGTCCTCGAAATTTTAAGAATTAGGTTGAGAAAAATTACCTCAGGTCTCAAACAAGTACGGGTACTTCTCCCGCATCTCATCCTCTCGCTCCCAAGTAGATTCGCCCGGGGAATCATGCCTCCACATCACCCGAACTATGGGAGTTACCGAGGTTCTGGTCCTCTTCGCACCTCTGTCCAAGATTGCCACTGGCTTCTCTGATATAGTGAGGCTTGGTCCGATCTCCAACTCTGAATGGTCCAAGACGTGGTCCTCATCAGGTACATACTCTCTGAGCTGTGAAACGTGGAAGACGTTATGCACGCCTTCTAGATTAGCTGGTAGAGCTAACCTATACGCCACTTCTCCAATCCGGCTCAGAACTTCGAACGGGCCAATGTATCTGGTACTCAGCTTCCCAGCTCTACCAAATCTGATTGTCCCTCTGGTAGGAGAAATCTTCACGAAGACCTTATCTCCTTCTTCAAATGCCATTGGTCGACGACCGCTGTCTGCCCAGTGCTTTTGTCTGTCTTGAGCAATCCTGAGCTTGTCTCTGATTATCTTCACCTTCTCTGCTGCGTCAGTCACCATCTCTGGACCCAGCAGTACTCTTTCACCAACGTTATCCCATGCCAGTGGTGTACGGCAACGACGTCCATAAAGAGCTTCGAATGGGGTCATACCAATACTGGCTTGGTAACTGTTATTGTAAGAAAACTCTACCAAGTGCAGATGGTCTTCCCATGATCCTCCAAATTCCAAGACACAAGCTCGCAGCATATCTTCAAGTGTCTGAATAGTCCTCTCAGATTGCCCATCTGTCTGGGGATGATAAGCCGTGCTGAACTTCAACTGAGTCCCCAAGCTGTCATGCAAGCTCTTCCAAAAATATGAGATAAAACGAGTGTCTCGGTCAGATACAATACTTACCGGTACGCCATGAATCCGGTAGATATGCCGCATGTACAATGCTGCCAACTTCTCAGTGGATAAACCAACTTTGAAGGGGATAAAGTGAGCTGACTTGGTTAGTCGGTCCACAATTACCCAGATGGCATCCTTTCCTCCTTGGGAACGAGGCAGTCCTGACACGAAATCCATCGTGATGTGCTCCCACTTCCATTCTGGAATGTCCAGCGGTTGTAGAAGTCCTGCAGGTCTCTGTCTACTAGCCTTCACTTGTTGACAAATCAAGCATCTAGCAACATACCTGGTGACATCTTTCTTCATTCCACTCCACCAGACAATAGTGCGCATATCCCGATACATCTTATTGGCTCCAGGATGTATGGAATATTGAGACTGATGCGCTTCCTTCATCAACTCGTTCCTCAGTTCGCCAGACGGTACGCAAAGCCTCGTACCATTCTTCAGGGCTCCATCGCTGGCGATTGAGAAACCCTCCAGTGTTCCTGCTAACACTTGATCTCTCAGCTTGCAAAGTGCCTCGTCTTGAAACTGCGTCTCCTTGACCTTGTCCATCAGGTACGAGCTCACTTGCAACTTCATCAACACAGAATCAGCATCTAATTCCTTCCTTCCAGGCAGTACAATCTCCAATTCAAGTTTCTCGATGTCCTCCAGCAGGTGCCTCTCCTTGGTTAAGAACATCGCCACTGGATATCGACTAAGTGCATCAGCGACCACATTAGCCTTACCCGGGTGGTATTGTAAGTCGATGTCAAAGTCCTTCATTAACTCCAGCCATCTCCTTTGCCTCATGTTTAACTCTTTCTGAGTGAAAACATACTTCAGACTTTTATGATCTGTGTATATTTCCACCCTCTCTCCATATAGATAGTGCTTCCAAAGCTTCAACGCAAAGATGACTGCAGCAAGCTCCAGATCATGAGTGGGATAGTTCTTCTCATGAGTCCGTAATTGCCTAGATGCATAAGCAATCACTTTCCCATGTTGTTGAAGAACGCAACCCAGTCCTTTGCCTGAGGCGTCACTGTAGATTGTGAAACCACCGGATCCTGCGGGTAGCGCAAGGATTGGTGCAGTAGTGAGCCTCTTCTTCAACTCCTCAAACGCTGCTTGGCAGTCCTTCGTCCAGATGAATTCCTCATTCTTCCGAGTCAGCTTCGTCATTGGTTCAGCAATTTTAGCAAAATCCTTCACAAACTTCCGGTAGTAGCCCGCCAAGCCCAAGAAACTTCTGATGTCAGCAACTGAGCTTGGGGTAGGCCACTTCTCCACAGCAGCTATCTTCTTAGGATCCACAGAAATTCCTTCTCCTGTGACAACATGGCCAAGAAAATCCACCTTGTCTAGAAAGAATTCACACTTGGATAGCTTACCGTACAGCTTCTCCTTCCTCAAAGTTTCCAGAACTTTCCTGAGGTGCTCTTCGTGCTCCTCCTTCGTCTTTGAATAGATCAGTATGTCATCAATGAAGACGACGACAAACTGGTCTAAGTATTCATAGAAAACCTTGTTCATAAGGTTCATGAACACAGCAGGAGCATTCGTCAGACCAAACGGCATGACCAAGAATTCAAACTGCCCATACTTGGTGTTGAATGCCGTCTTGGGAATGTCTTCCTTCCTGACCTTGATCTGATGATAGCCAGACCTGAGATCAATCTTGGAAAACACCTTGGCTCCACTCAACTGGTCAAATAAGTCATCGATCCGGGGCAGAGGGTACTTGTTCTTGATTGTGACATTGTTCAGCGCCCGGTAGTCGATGCACATCCTCACCGTTCTATCCTTCTTGGGCACAAACAAAACAGGTGCTCCCCAGGGTGAAGCCCCGTCTCGAATGAATCCAAGAGCCTTCAGTTCATTGATCTGCTCCTTCATTTCTTTGGCCTCCTTCGGGTTGACTCTATAACATCCCTTAGAAATCGGGGAAGAGCCAGGGACTAGATCAATAGTGAATTCTATGTCCCGATCTGGGGGTAGCCCAGGAAGACTATCAGGGAAAACATCCATGAATTCCACTATGATGGGATGGGGAGGTTCAGGTTCTTCAGAAATAGAGTAGACAATACTCTCCATAACCTCCGGAGCTCTAGAGACTTCAAACTCTGGCCCTCCAGGTGGGCTGAAGATTACACATCCTCTGTGACAATCTATCAGCGCATGCTGCTTGCTCAACCAGTCCATTCCAAGGACTATGTCATAGTTGGGCAAGGGCATCACCAACAAAGGTGCTACAAACTTATGTTCAGAAATTGTAATGGGGCAATTACAGGTCTCTGTTATGGGTAGGGGTCCTCCTCCAGTCATAACTCTACATATTCTCTTGCTAAAGCCCGTAACTATGTGG
The DNA here is from genome assembly GCA_029216955.1 of Iris pallida. Classification (NCBI taxonomy): domain Eukaryota; kingdom Viridiplantae; phylum Streptophyta; class Magnoliopsida; order Asparagales; family Iridaceae; genus Iris; species Iris pallida. The sequence goes on from JANAVB010006998.1 coordinate 2,713,803, forward strand.
TGTGCAGAGATAAACTTGGTTGCTATGAAACTGTGTGTTGCACCAGAGTCGAATAAAGCTAATGCAGGATGAGAATGTACATAGATGTAACCTGATATGACATCCGCATTAGGCTCCTGCTCCGGCTCTGGTTCCTCTGCAGTGAGGGCAAAAGCTCGCCCCGTCTTCTGTTGATGCTGCCCAAATTGTTGCTGCTGAGTGGGCAGAGGTCCTTTCTGTTGATTTGCTCCAGTCTTGTTATTTGACAAAGGGCAGTCCCTCACTTGATGGGTGGAAGACCCACAGATCAGGCATTGTCCTAGCCTCTTCCTGCAAATGTTTGCCAGATGTCCCGGCCTCTTGCAAAAGTCGCAGATAGGAATCTGCCTCTGGGGTGCTCTATCATTGTTCCTTGCCTGCTGGTGCTGAGGACGGTTGTTGTTGTTGTTGTTGTTGTGCTTCTTCTGATTACCCTGGAAGTTGCCAGTTCTAGGATAATCTCTCTTCGAGCGAGCAGGTTGGCTCTTCTCTATGTCTTGGGCTCTCTCCAGAATCTTCTCATAAGTTTTAGCTCCACCAGAGATCACATGGGTGCGAATCTCCTCTCGAAGTCCATACTTGAATCGTTCTGCACGATCAGCAGGATCAGCTACCATGTTCTTGGCGAATCGGCTGAGCTGGCCGAACTCCGCCGCATACTCTCCCACAGTCATATTGCCTTGCTTCAGATTCTGGAATTGTCGCTCCATCTCCCGCATCTCAGAAGTTGGGAAGAACTTCCTCTGGAACAACCTCTTGAAGGTGTCCCAGTCAACTTGCCTATCCTGGAGTCGGGGTTCATTCCGATACCAGGTGCTTGCTACATTCTGTAGTTGAAGTCCCACTGCTTCGGCCTTGAGGTCTTCTGGAAGTCGAGCGACGCTCAGAAGACGCTCCATATTGTCAAGCCATTCATCAGCATAGACAATTCCCTCGGTACCCATGAAGGGTCGAGGGTTCTGCTTCTTAAAGCTCTCAATATCGCCCACCTTGGCAATATGATTTCCATAAATTAAATGGCCCTATTATTTCATAAATTAATTCTTAAATTTATGTTTACCTTGGCAGGCCTTGGTTCCTGTTGAGCTGCTTCTCCTCTTTCCAGTGCAGCCATTGCCACGCTATGGGCGTTTTCCATGCCTTCTCTCATAATGGCCGTCTGCTCACGATGAGCTTCAGCTTGAGTTCTCTGGGCTTCTAGTACTCCTCTTAGCAGACCTATGAGGTCAGTGGGGTCCACAGGCACTGGTGGGGCAGCTGGAGTGGGCGTAACCACAGGGGGTTGCATCTCTGTCCGAGAAGATGATGGATCCGTCGTTGTATTATGGGGACGGTCGGCCAACTACCGAGGTGTAGGATCCGGACTTGATTGGGGAGGTGGGGTGTGGTCAGGTGTTGACATCCTATCGCCAGCAGGGTTGGTATTGTCAGTGGTCATTCTCTGGAAGTTTTAGGATAGAAACATAAGCAAGGTAGCCTATCTATTGTCAAACAAAAATATTTAATAATAATATGTATGTATATATCGGTCCTATGTTGTGGCAATTTGATGTTCTAGTGTTCTAACTGTTTCCTAGGTTTTCCTAAGTTGTTGATACAAAGACCTGCATGGGCCACCACTAAAAACATGTCACGACCCGGTCCCCAAATACTTGGGTCGAATCAGATCATGCCCAGCCTGCACCGTTGATGAGACGACGGCAGTAAGCTGTAATCCCATTTGCAGGTAAATCAACAACAAGATTGAAACTGATAATTGCCACAACTTTTATTTAGCGATAATTAAAAAAAAACTTGTTCTGAATACAAGGCTCAAAAACTGGAATTAAAAGAGCAACTAAAAATTCTTAATTTCTAAGTAGCATCTAAGTTGACGCCACATCATCCTCATCAGCTGGAAGTACCGCCGGGTACAAGTCAGGATCGTAGTAGCTATTGATTAGCATCTCCATGTCATCAGAAATACCTAAAATGTTGTCTCCAGTCAGGAGGAAGCAAAGTACAATTCATGCAAACTTTAACAATTAAAATAACAATTTATGACATGCACTTTTAAACAATTTTAAGATGAACAGTTTTGAAATAATACAATATAGTGATGTGAATAGGTAATGAATATGACCGGTTTGGGTTACAATAGTATCCTAGCGATACGGTATGGCTTGTCCCCGTGTGAAGAGGGGAAAGCTAATACATTCATTATCCTAAATTTGGATTTGGTCATATCCACTACTCTACTCCCCCAGTCCCCAACAGTATAATCAGTACTCCCGAAGGAGTTTCGTGTTTGAACAGTGGTTAAAACATGCAATGAAAAGATTGCTAAGAAAATTGTAAATCTACATAAAATGTACTTGCCTTAATTTCCGGGTTTGAAGAGTTGGTACTTCGGTATTTGGTAAGTCACGCTCTTCCTTGAAATCCTACATTTCCGGGAACTTGTTTCAGAAACATTTACAAGTTGTCTAGTTGCAATCTCTATTTGTCATTCCTAGTCTGTTTTAATTGTTAACTAACTAACACAACATTTACTAATGAGTTGTACTTTAGAAACTTAATTTTATTTTGCTTTTCAGGAAAACTTGTAATTACCATTTAAGTTGTTAAAACTTGTAGTTTATACATAAAATTAATATTTATTTAATAAGTGAGAAAATCACTAATTAATCAACTAATATATATATATTATCTATAGTTATTCTAACATTTGCATTATACTAATACATCCAGAAAATAATAAAATCTAATTATTACATTCTTCCAGCACGAATAAGTAATTGGGCTTATGCCTTTACAACCCGATTTACATGAATTTAAATAAGACGAACAATGGTTAGCCTCAAAATTAAATAACTATAAAACTACAATTCTAATTTTTAAATTATAACATTGTGAGTCTCAGACTCTGGTCCAGTCTTCACATTTAGCTACTCTGCCTCAACGTCCGGTCGAACCGGTGCGTTTGTATTTCGCTGGGGCCCAGTGACCGTTAGGTCGTCGCCCAAAAATATTATAAAATAATATTTTTATATCAAAAAAAAATCATTTTTAAATCATTTTATTAAAAAATTTTCCGAAAATTTCGGCAGCATTCCCTCTGTTTTCGGTCAACCCAAAAACTGGGAAATGCTCCATTTACCTGCAAAATAACTCCCAAATCCGAAATTCAGAGAATATAAATATTTTCAAAGCCAATACAGTATTTTCCATACTTCCCGAAATCAATTCGGGAAACCAGATAATATTGGAAAGAACCATACTTTGCCAACAAACCATTCTCAATTTTTAACCCAAAGCCCCAACAGAACTAATCAAAAATCATCCCACCATTTTTAACATAACCAACAGAGAACCAACTATCCAGTAGAAAATATTTCTATCACAAGTATAACAATAATAACTCTAACAGAACCTTTATTCCGAGAAAACTTCAGAAAACAAATATAACAAAATTGTCCCGCAAACTCTCGGAAAATCCGAGAAAACTTCAGAACTAGGTTCTGTCAGAAATAACCAGCAAAATCAAACCACAGCATAGTTCCGATAATTTTCGGAAGAACCGAAAATAGCAACGTAAATATTACGTTGTCGAAAACCGAAATCCCGAAGGATTCAGGGACCAGATTTCATCATAGACTATAAAAAATAATCTACGGGATCCAGAAATTACCCAAACGACGGAATCCGAAGGGATGCCTCGGATTCGGGCAATGCCTCGCCGGGATACGGCTGCACAACCACGGAACAGATCGGGGACGGAGACCCGAACAAAGCGCGGAGGGCGAGGGGGCCGGTCGGCGGCGCTCGGGCTGGTCGCCGGGCTGGCGCGCTGGTCGCCGGCGGTGTCGGGTGGGCGCGGATCGGCCGCGGGGTCGGCGGAGGGTGGAGCTGGCCTCGAGATTTTGCCGGGAAGCGGTGGTCGGCCTCGGGAGGTGGGGTGGCCGGAGTATTGAAGTTAGGGCTTGGTTTAGAGGAGAATGATGGTGGTGGAAGAGGATGGTTTGGAGTATAGGGCTTATATAGGAAATGGAGAAAAGGGGTTACCACATGGAGGAAGATGAATAGCCCTGGGCCATTCATGGCCGCCGGCGGGGAGCCGGAGGGGTTAGCCGTTGGGTCGGAGAAGGAAAGGAAAGGTCCCAAACTTAAAAAAATTAATGAATGAAATTATTCATTCCTTCCTCTCTTATGGCAAGTATTGCTGTAGGGAAAATTAATAATGGGTTGGCTTATGGGTTATTGGATTCTAAGGATCCTTATTGGGTTTGGATTTGCAACTAAATGGGTTTGAGGTTTTGGGCCAAGCAAATGGCCTATGTTTTTGGGCTTAAAAGACATGGTTTCTATTTATAAAAAAAAATGGATTTTGTTTTATGGCTAAGAAAAATCATTCTCATACAAATTAGTTAAATAAATATTTGTAATTAAAACAAAAGAAAAAAAATGTTTTTAGTTTCAATTCGGTTTCGAGTCTGGGTTGACATACAAAAATCCTTGTTTAATTATTTTGAAAGAATATATATATATATTTTTTTTACGTAATATTATTCTAGCATTTATTTCAAAAAAAAATAAATAAATTTAAATCTAGCAATTAAATATAAAATTGTAAACTAAAATTATGGGTTTCACACATAGCCAAGTCATACACCCACACTGGTTACATAGTATGTGTCCACTAGGAGGGGGAACACTCCCTATGTGCCCAAGGAGGGGTGTCCTATGCGCCCAAGTCATGATTTGGACCCTTATGGCCAAAGGCTAAGGGTGAATGAATGCAAAGAAGACAAGTCGTGAAGGCTTATGCGCCAACACAAGACTATGCTCCCACATGTGGCAATCTACGCACCCACATGGAGGCATATGCGCCAATATGAGTGGGGGAAATGGTTTGGGTGCATGACAGGTCCATGCGCCCAGCAGTGCACTGTTCGTCTTCCCGACGAATCCTGGAAGAACGAACCCTGGCCGAAAACTTCAAAACTCTGCCATTTCTCCGTCCGGAGTCCAAATTCGGACTTCCTTAGGTCAAAATAGGGTAGAAAGAAATTATCTACCACATGGAACCATCAAAACATTCAAATGAAGAAGTTAAATAGATCAAAACTTCAAGTTTCCAAAAAGGCAATTTCTTAGATCTACAAAAATCCATGCTTCAAAATAAAAAATTCTAAGTTCTAAAGTGAAAGAGAATTATGCTAGGAAACCATTGGAAGCATCCAATTGGGTTCTTGAGTGAGAGCAAGGTACACTTGCCTATGGAGGAGGAGAGGGTTTTAATGGAGGAGAAGAAGAAGAAGTTATGAGGAATTATGAGGAGAGAGAAAAGTAGGAGGCTTTATAAAGGAGGATGGTGGTAGGTAGGGGAGTTTAGCATGTAGAACCAAAATAAACCAAGCCAACCAAAATAAATCAAGTTAAACCATGATGAACCTAAACAAGATTAAATCAAAATCAGCTAGCAAGACAAGACAGGTAAAAATACTGGACAGGATCTCGTACACGTATACTGGAAATACGTATACGAAAAATGGAGGTGACATTTTTCCAGCTGATTTGTTCACTCATTTAGAGGACTGCAGTAATAACTGTTATGGATGGATCATATTAGGAGCTTTTTGGTACTGTTGGAAGTTCAGCAGTTGAGTTTGCAGTTGAACTCACTGTTCTATTGATAACAAAGAAGCCTAGTATAGGAGTTTTTGGTCAGGTTTGAGAAGGATGGGAGTTACCTTCAGTGTATGAAGACCTTGACTGATAGAAATATTGGTATTTGAAAGAAGGACCGGAGCATTGTTTTAGACTGTGTCTTCTGTTCAATCTAGTTATTGGTTAAATTAAGACTAAATATTCGGACTTTCATGTGGGTTGTTTTGAACTGGAAGTTTTGTTTGCAGTTGAGATAACTTTTGAATTGGTAGAGATGTTTTATAACTCATGCTCTCAATGACCTCTGTAGGATTTTTACTAATAAATATCAGTGAGTTTCCTATACCATTTCTATGCCAGTTTCATGTTAACCTTGTTTTTTGAGTTATCAGTCATGATATATACTAACCTTGTATATGTGACTTCTTTTCCTTTCAACAGATGTTTAGGTTTTACTTTGTCATCTATTCGAATGTTAGATAAAAACAGTAAGATTGTAGAAGGGTCTTTACCTGGGTTGTCAATAGATAGTTGGTTTTCCTCTAAAATTTCAGATAGGATTTGATACATGTTTCCTTAACTCTAAAAACTTTGAAGAACTGTAACATAAAGTGTGAAACCCGATAGAAGTTGAGTAAAGTTTCCTAACCAAAAGTTCAGGATACTGCTTGTTGAGCATCTAAATCACTTTATGTGTATTATTTAATATACTCAACCCGAGCATGTTTTGGTGTGACAAATGTTGATACTTATGAAACTGCTTATAGGCAGGACCTACAAATATTAATGCTAATTCTTGCTCCACAGGAGTTAGGCCAAGTTAAGTTGGGTATCAGGAATTGGGGTCTGTCACACTAAGGGTGACTTGGTGCTCATATTTTTCTTTAGCATTCTTAATTATAGGTTGCAAATAGTTTAGTTTGTTGAAGTAGTATTGGTATGCAGTACATGATGGTAAATGAACAGTTTAGGGAATCTAATTGTTAAGGATATTGAATAGATAAAACTCAACCTATTGGTATATCTCATAAATACTTATAGTTTAGACATGGTTAGAATTTATAAGGTAAACTAGAACTTGATATTAATCAACTTGTACCTATTAAGCAGGAGGACATCCAGTTCCATTCATTACCCGTACTTTCCCGGAGCAAGGCAAGTATATTCTATGGTTTATGTTCATTGACATTCATATCCTGTGCTTTTCCTGTGACACAACATGACACGATATCATGTTCTCATGTACTTTCATGTTCTTGTACTTACTTGTGGTCGGGGAGAGAAAATACACTAGCTATGTGACCAAACCCAGAGATCAAAAAATTCATGTTGATAGCTTAGGCCTCGTATCGTGCACGTGGGCCCTAAGCCGTACCATTATTCCTGTGCTCCTATGCTTATTCCTGTACTTACCCCAGCCGGTCACATAGGCTAGTTGTATTTCAAACATTGTGCACATGTCATGTCTTGTACTTTAGGTTCATGGTTTACATTCTTGTACTTTATTTCCTGTACTTTACATTCATGTACTTTTATGTTCTTTTTATGTACTTTATATTTCATGTTCTCCTGTACTCATTTCTATATCATGATGTTCTTGTTCATTACCTAGAATTGTACTTTGCTCCGCTCCTGACTGAATCAGTTACAGGTGTATTTGCAGGATATTGTTCTACCTTATGGGCCAGAGCCCGAGATCTTAGCCGAGCAGGATGGAGACATGACTTAGCTAGAGGCTTCAGGTTTAGACTGTCAGCTTTACTCCTAGATATTATTTTTTTGAGTTCATAGCGTATTTTATTCCTGTTGACTCTGGTACCTTTACGTTATATGGACTTGTGGATTATGGTGATCTTTCTGGGATCGTTTATAGATGCTGTGATTTATACTTATTCGTATTGACTTGTTAGTTTTCCTAGCTTGGTACAGCTTTCTATGTTGAGTCTTCCAACGTAGGTTGGGCGTGTCCGATTATTCGGGAGCGGGTCGTGACAATGGTCAAGAAGTTGTTTATAAATGAACCCAACCAAGCTATTTATAGGAAGCCCTTCAAAACAACAAGTTTAGTACAACTATAAATGTGCAAGTGGTATACAATCGGTATACTGCTATGCACAATAACAACTAGAAAAGACTAGTTTTCTAGTCGTTACAACATCTAATGGTGATTAAAATTCAACCAGTGGTATACCGTCGGTATATCGTTGCATTATTTTTCTGGCATTTTAAACTTGCTGTAATGGAATAAGCTTTAACAATATACCGATAACATATCGTTTGTTCTCCAAGTAAGGACTTTGTGTGTCTGGGCTTGCTTTTTGTTTTAGCCTTTAATTGTCACTTGACATTGTGTTACAAATAAACCTAAAGACTCTTTACATTACTGAAATGCAGAACACGATAGATAGTAGAGCCTTCGTCTTTTTTTTGAATATGAATCTCATTGTTTTTCGCGAGTGAGTATTTTGACTTTGAAATTTGTTTAAAATACTTCATTTGGTTGAACAATTTTGTACCACTACAAGTAAAAAAAAGATCTTTCTTGATGGTCGATTTTTTGACAGTCATTCTAAACTATCAAAAAAACCTATTTTTGACCATTTTGGCTATCTGTCATGAATACACTTACTCCTTGAAGTTTACTAAATTTTATGAGTATTGTTGATGATTTTGGAATGACGGTCAATAAAAGTCTATTTTTATGTTAACGGTTATTTCACAAACTTTATTATTATAGGGCTAAAAAATCCCTGAAGAAAATTTAATTTTTTATATATAAAACTTCATTTGATAACTTTATCCTCCCGAGCTTAATCATTCTCTTCTCCCTCTCTCCCCTCCTAATGATCACCTCCTCCTCATTCCAAATTTGACGTTCTCACCACCCACAACGGCGTGACCGGAGATGATGGAGCTTATTAAGAAGCCGATAGTGGTCGAGACCGTCATCGACGTTTTCCTATGTGCCATGTTGATCTAGCTCGCTATCATGATCAGGCTCCTTCGATTAATCGTGCACCCGAGGTGGACCAACCTGGTCTTCCTCGGCCTCCTCTTTGGTTCGAGGAGGATAGCTTACGCCGTAGAGGAATGGTACAAGTAGATACCGATCATCACCATGTCGTACCTATCATCCACCGTCGTCACCACCATCAGTTGTTATCTCGAGGTTAGGGTTCCCTTTTCTAGGTACAATATTTTCCCAAAATTCAAATTATGGTTTATTATTATTAACAGAAGCATTTGAAAGATCATTAATGCTTGTGTTGGATTGTATCTTATTTATAATTGGGCGCTCAAAGTGGGGGGGGGTGAAAATAGAGTTGGTAATTTAGTCTCACATCGGTAGGAGGTAGGATCATGAGGTATAGTACATGAGAATTCTCTTTTAAGGCATATGGGTCCAATCCAATATCATCCTTTATGGGCCAAACTCCGATTCGAGTCACACCGTGTTCCCAACAGAGTGGTATTAGAGCTTTTAGTTCTACTGATACCCACATAGTGGTGTCAGAGCTTTGGTTTCCAAAGGGTGTCTGGGTTGAAAATTAAGCCAAGGAGAAAAGATGGATGCGGAGTCGGTGTGCATGGTAAACCTAAACGATATCAATTACCATTATTGGTGGAGCAAGATAAAAGATTTATTGTTCATCAAGAAGCATCTACCGATATTTGCTTTCGAGAGGCCAGTGATAAATTCGAGGAGGACTGAAAATTTGAGCACATACATGTATGTGGGTATATACGATAGTTTATTGACGAGAACGTGTACAATTATGTTGCAATATAGAGCATGCAAGAACACTTTGGGAGAACCTGAAAACTTTGTATGCGAAGCAGACTAGGATAAAAAGTTATTCATGATCCAACAAATGATGGCTATGCGATAAAAAGATGATACGTCTATTATAGATCACCTTAGTGAGTTCCAAGGCATGATTGACCAATTATCCTTTATGAAAGTAAATTTCAACAACGAAGTTTAGGGGCTTTGGTGACTGTTGTCATGTTCCAGCCACAAAATACGTAGGACTAGAATACATAAATATGTCACCTACGTATTTAACCAGAATCTAGCCATACTCAAATACGTATAATTTTTGTAAATCAGAACAAGTGTCCATGTAATCATTATATCATCCACAACACTAACTAAACTATGAGCTATAATAAGAAATAACTATAGAAGAATAGAATAGATGAAATCTGTCATGCCCCGGTCCCAAAATATGCGGGACCGAGCCACGTGGCATTGGCCAGTTACGTATTCAACCAGACTCTAGTTCGACTAGAATACGTATAAGCTGTTCGAATGTGTAACTATCACTACAATCAACTCTATATCTCAATCCAAGTAATATAACATAAGAAGAAAAAATATGAATAATAGTCTGCAGCCCAATAATCATACTTGCCCGAATAAACTCAGAATAAATAAATAACATGAGTCTATAAATACTACGCAATCGAACAGATATGTAATAGCATAAATGAAGCTTCGAAAGAGTATATACTTGAAATAAAATAACACCAGCAACAATCCAGCATGGAGCTCCACAAATCTACACAGCCAAACTGGAAGAAAATCAGGTTTTCAGCGGGATGCAACAAGGTACATAATATGCAAGCCAGATGTAAACAGTGCTAGAAATGTGAGTATATAACTGCATCGAGACATGGTGAACTTGACAACAACCATCCTATGTGAAATGCTACTTTTGAGGATAATATTCAATACGTGGGATTTCCAAATATAAAATTTGTGGCTCCGATATAGAGACTCAACGGGGTGCAAAATCCGTAGCTCCAATACAGAGACTCAACGGGATGCAGGATCGTAGCTCTGATATAGAGGCTCAATGGTGTATATGAAACAGTGTGTGTATAGTAGACCACGCATCTAGTAGCTGTCCTTCCCTCCCATGAGACAGTACGAGTCGAATCCATGACTCGCGTGATCTAATCCTCTAACAGAAATAGTCGGCCATACCTAGTAAAGTAAATGTAACCTAATCAGGGTCATGAATCAACACAGGTTCTGGATTTTCGGACAACTCTAGAATACAGGGAGTCTGGAAAAATGAAAGTAAACAGTATCCTATGGTACAAGTGTATCCAGGTTGGTACAACCACGGTATCGAGACAATCTCTAATGACCGATACTAGACATTACAAACGTACATCTACACTCGAATCTGCCTTGGACACGAAGTATTGATCGACGGTCCTACATCGATACGTAATATAACAAATAAAATAGATATTTAAGAGATTAAAATGGAACTAAAATAAAATATAGCAAGGTACACTTGCCTGGTATTGTCCGAACTGTGCTGAGACTGCAGTACCAAATTCTATCCCATTATCCATGAGAACCATACTCCATGCAACATCTATCAACCCAAATCACAACAAATATATATCACACACTATAGTAACGTATGACTAATAACTCCCACATAGGGAGCTTGGGTCATTCTAGTCACATATTTTCTCATATTATCTAAGACACTTGTTAATTATTATCTAGAACTAGGTCACACCAGCCTCTATAATCATTATTGCCAATAATATGAATTATAGATTCAAAACATCAAGTTTGCACCTCGTTGTTCGTATAAAAAACCTACTACACGCAAATCGAGACATGATGATCAACTATAAGTTCAACAATCTTATCTTAGCGATACGTATGGTCACCTAGTCAATTTCAGCGATGTGAGATCATTGGAATCGACTGATCTCAGTTTCAACGTACGGGTTCCGAAATACTAACATAAATAGAAATTAATTATAATTAATGGTGATACGTAAAAAAATCTACTGACATCGTCGGATGATGAAACAAATATCACCAACGTGTCCAAAATGGTCAAATTAGCTAGGTTAGTCTATCCATAAGTCTAATTTGGGCACAAGAGAAAAACGGTAATTTTGGGTCAAAACGATGTCCGCCGTTGGACCCGCTTTGCACCAAAAAATGTACAAGGATATAAGTCCACTAAAGATAGTAAATTATATGTCCACGAGTCCAGAATGATGATATGAATCCAACGGTATATCCGGAATAGGATTCCGATGACCCGATCACAAAATAACCCGTTGACCCGGACGTTGAGACCCGGTTTTGCACAAAAATCTGTGTCGAGACCATGTTGCTCCAAACTCGGTAAATTATATATAAACTATGTTAGAATGATGCCACGAGTCCACTAGTGGCGTCGAAATTAGAATCCGGAGTCCCGGGTCCAAAATTATTATTTTATAAGTTGAAAATTACGGTTTCGATAAGCCAACTTTGGCGTCGATTTCAAGTAACCAAACGACATCCTACGAAACTGAAACTTATACAGCACGAAGATGGTTATACCTATTGTGCATAGGAACTAGTGGCATGTCAAAGGGAGCTGCAATGGTGGAGAAACAAATCCACGAAGTTGGCTCCTCGAAACTATTTAAAATAATATAATTTATTCGAGAAACTTGGTGGTTAGTTTTGATCTATCAAACGATTGAATTAACGGCTAAAATTTTATTTGAGCGAAGGGGTATATACCAAGATCGAGACAAAAGAATAGGATCAAAGATCCAACGGTCGAATTGTCCAAAAAATATGCCTAAAGTTGCTATAATGAAGTACGATTTCTGAGTTTCGGAACTCGTGCGTTACGACGGGATCTCGTGTGAACGCACGAATAGCCTCTGTGGCTCATCTTGGAGGACAGTGACATGTCTAGAGGGGTGGTCAAAGGTTTTTCATGGTCATGGGAGGTGGCTATGACAGCCCTGTCAGTGGCAACGTCGTCGCTGCGGCCATTGCACGCTCCATATACGACTACTGCTTGTAGGCATCGCTGCCATTGCTGGCATCATTTCTGCCCCATCTATACGCTCCTCGGTGGCCTGGCACGGTATTGGTCGACCACTCGACACATCAAGGATATGAAAGTCCATAGGGAGATGAGGAAGGTGGTGTTTAGATGAGGTTGTGGCTCGACTTCGTGAGCGCACACAGTGACGGCCGACTGTGCTATCCCCGCAACGTCTGACTGCTCTTGTACGGATGTGAAGAATAGATAGGCAACTCTAGAGGGGGTGAATAGAGTTTGTAACAATAATGACCAAATAAAAATTAACTTTTTTCACCAACAGTAAATAATCAGAGTAGTAAATGGGGAAATAAAAAGATCAAGAGAGCATACACAAATACAGCCGTTTTAACCTGGTTTCCCTCATAGAGGACTAGTCTAGGCCTGAGAACTCTAGCTTAGAATTAAATCCACTATTTATGAAATAGTAATTACATCCCGTGCCTTTTCTTCAGAAGAGCACGTCAACTTCTTATAAAGATCGCTGTGGCGAAGCTTGGAATTTTCCAAGCGACTTTCTTGACTCTTGCACAAACTTCTAACTGAATAGCACTAAGCACTTTTAGGCTTAGGAAGCTTGTGGCTAGTAGATGAGAAGGTTAAGGCTTGTATGAGGCTTATAAAGAAGAGAAGAAGAGATAATTAAATGATTAAAAATGAGAGAATACAAGGCCTATTCATACTAGTTGGGATTCGTCAAGAATTCTGTGTCATGAATTCAAAATTTTGGATGTTAGAAAACTATTATACAGCATACCCTAAAAATTAGGGTCCTAAAAATTATGCCCAAACTCTGTGTGGGACAGAGTTCGACTAGAACTTTGTCTCCATAGGACAGAATGTTCAGATGGGCTTTGTGGGCTAGTTTAGCTTTTGGTGGAGCTTTGGGTTTGTTTGGGAATAAGGTACTCAGTTTACATTTTACTAGACTCAATAAATGTAAAATAGTACAGACTCTGAAAACGAGTACGCTGTAGGAGAGAGACGACATCCGTCTTGTACTGAGTTATGTCTTGATGTGTCATATTGAATTATGACAAGTATCATATTGTCAATTTGTTAATATTTGGTTGACTAAGATCCAGTTTGGGTCAACAATCTCCCCCATATTGATAATTGACAAAATAATATTTGTATATTCAATGTTCATACTTGGACACAAGTTGAAAGGGGTAGACAAGCATAGAATGCAGTAGCTCCCCCGTAATCATAGCTCCCCCATAAACATAGCTTCTCCGAAGACCAAAATGCCTTATCCTGATATAAAGTATCTCCTCCAAAACATAGATATCACACAATATCATAGAAATATGAATATCAAATAGAATATTAGATAGATCTCCCCCTTTTTGGCATTTATCAAAATGAACACAACACAGACAGGCAGAAGACTGTATAAAGGATAAACTAGCAAGCACACAATAATAATAATATAATAACTGCAAATAAAATCTAAAGATCCACAGAAACTGAAAATATAATCATACAAGAAAATAAAACTACATAAGCATAAATCATAAAACTAAATAAGATCATCAATAGTAGCAGCAGCAGGTACGGAACCACATCCATTATGGGGCACGAGATGGTCCAGCGGTGTCAAATGGATCAGTATCAGAACGACGAGGATCCACAAAAGCTGCATCCGGATCCAAATATCGCTTGACCCAAGGGTCGTCGATACGGTAACCAGTGCAAGATGGATCCCGCTCCATAGGAAGGGGCATAGTGGGATGCCGAGACATGGTGTACCGGATGTCATGTAATGAGTTGCTGATGGCACTCATCTGTAAAGTGGAACGATAATCCAGCTGGGTCCAGCGGTCTTCCTCCAATATAAAATGATTGTGCAATATAGTCTGGATAGACTCGAGAGTAGCAGGTGGCTCAGGTGCAAGTTGCCCAAGAGCAGGTGCATCAGCCTGAGCATCAGACCCAGAATGCTCAGACTCAGCAGAAGACTCAACAGTTGCTAGAAGCTGCCTTACCTTAGACAGATAGGCAGGGGCTAGAAGGAACTGGCACTCATCAAGAGGAATGTTGAACGTACGAAAGACCATTGGCAAATAAAGAGCATAGACCAATGATCGAGGCCTCTTCCGTGCACTAATCATCCAGTCCATCATAGTGTGCGGAAGGTTAAACGGGACATGGAAGTGAAGATGATATAGTACAGAGATCTTAAAATAAGAAACTTCATCAGTCGATCCTGCTTTGGGCAAGATCGTGGAGAAGACGATAAGATAAATTTTTGTAGAAATATGGGTTAAAGAATTTAGCAACTTACTTGTGTGGACGAGTGTTGGGAGTACACAAATCATCCTTAAAACTCTCAAGGGACGATCCATCGGGAAATTGAAACTTGCGTGCATCGACATGTTTCTTCCAGGAATTGGGTTCTGGGATCTCGAGTTATTCCGCAAGTTCAAAATCATCAAAAGTGATGTTAATTTTGGCAACACGAGAATAGATTCGTGTGTCGTCAAAAGTGAGATTACAGTAAAATATTTGGATAGCATTCAAATATATAAGAGATGATGTAGATACTAACTCATCTAGACAAAGGTCATAAAATAATGAGTAATATCAAGAAAATATAGTAAAATTGATAGGATGACCTGCATACATGCTCCTGGAACGAAAGTCATTGAACCGTTCATTGGAAGCCTCCAATGAAACAAAAATTTGTCATTAAACGTGTTGGAGTCATGAGGTTGGTAGATTAAAAAGTGGATGAATGGGTTGAACATCTTGAGGAGGAGGGTTAGACGATGGAGCACCCTTAGTTATAGCCCTCTTTCCCCTATTGAACAACCTAGGTGCCATTGGTAATGATAAGAATTTGAAATTTGAGATAGAGAAAATAAGAGATTATACCTCAAAAGATTAGAAGAATATGGAAGAGGATAGCCCTAAACCTAAGCTTCTTGAATTTTGAGGGTGAAAGATCTAAGAGTTGAGAGAACTATGGTTAAGGTTTGGAGAGGATGAACTTGGAGAGGGTTTAGAGGTGGCAATGGAGAAGAGAGAGAAGGGAATTCTCAAAAATATGAAGGAAGGGTCGACTGGTCGGGTTAATCCTGGACCATTGGATCAAAATAAAAGGAAGACTGAGAGCAATTGGGAGTTCTGGAATCAGCAGACCAAACTCGGCCCGAACTCTGTATGAGGCAGAGTTCGGCCCGAGTTCTGGGTGCTGAGGCCAGAACTCAAAACAGTTAAAAAATGGCTAAGTGTTAAAAGAAATGGATTGGCAAAGATGTAAGATTAGCAAATGTTTGATGAAAATAAAAAATTTTATTGAAAAAGAAACCATAAAAGGAAGAAATGGAATTGAATGTAGAAAATTATGAATTAACGAAGTTACTAATGAAATTAAACCATATAATAAACAAGGATTTATGACAGCGACCACTACGATGAAACTGCCATAGGGTAGCTATCGGGGCCGGATCCCAGCTAGTGGTAGTCCGAAGATTAGTGCACCGTGTCGCTTATGTCACGCCCTAACTCGGAGAATCTTTCGTCCTCGCTTCGATTCGCACTGAATCGTTCGTCCTCGCTAAGGCGTGATGCCATACAAGTCTGGTGTTGTACTTATACAAGGCAAGAACGTGCACTGTTATGTCATTTAGAAATATTTCAAAACCCAACCACATTTCAGAAATATTGAGAACACAATATAGGAAGAAGAAATACTCATTTTATTGATAATTGTAGTCAGAATACAACTTTTCTCGATAATATTTGAAATACCTTTTCGGCTACATTGATTCATGAAAAGAACTACAACTGATAGGCTGCCATGAAATAACTTTCCGTTCCATACATCATGCCCCTTTAGTACTTTGAAATATAAGCAGCTATTTTTGAAAACTCCGCAATACTTTGTGCATCTTTAGGGAAAACAACTTGAAAGTAGTAGCAATTCAGAAAGCCTTAGTTCAGATGTGCGCCTGAGCCTTCTCCAGTACCTATGGAGGAGGTGTCAGCACATTATAACAATGCGCTGGTGAGCCCCGTCGGCCCACTCAGCTAAACCAACATTTCATTAATGACAAGTATTTTAAGGATATGAACTTATTAGGAACAGGCAACATTTAGAGTGAATCACAATTAAGGCAACATGGAATTTCATGAAACCATGTTTACTTTACCATTGGCCGAATCCAGCTTTCCTGCATAAGATACAAGATAATAATAATATACTTACCGCCCCTGCATAAGACATTGATTAGCATACATCCTTACAACATGACCATTGGTGTTAGTGCACCATTTCGGACGTTGCCATATAGGACTTTGAAAGGTAATCAGTGTGCCATTTCACTTGGGTTACAAGCCCTAATAAAATGTTCCGACACCACGTACCCTTAAAGTACGTTTACATTTTCTCCATGGTCAGATCAGCCCCAGCACTAGGCATATCATCCAAGGAAGCAGACACCCCCTTGTATACAAGTTGTCCCCGGTCATGCGAATGTGTGTCCGAGTCAACAATTATAGTATGCATAGAATATGGAAGTACTAGGCACATATTCATTCTCAACATTCATATTCCACCATCATAGGCATCAATTCGTTCCATTTCTATGTTTAAAAGGGCAAGCATAATCTCAATGCTGTTAACATTATAATCAATTCATTCAATGTTCAAGGGGCAATCATCATTTTAATGTTCAGTGACTAGCTTCTTAGTGGTATTGACTTGTGGCATTAGCAACTTGATATCGATCAACGAATGTTGCAAGACATTTATTTAGTTGGCATGAAGGAATAGTGATAGGGACAATACCCCCACAGAGATCCATACTCACCAAATTAGAGAATCGCAGAGTGAAAGAGAAACACTTGCACGCTTAGCCTTCCGTTATGCGTCAGTCTGCAATGGCACCAAAAGCTTGGTTAATACTCCGTCTCGTTATGTTCTCTTCTCTCAGAATTCTCAAGAATGAATGCTATACAAATCGATAAAAACGGTCAAGAATCAAATCATCGAAAATTATTCAGAAAAACATCCATCAAAACCAAGCAACAAAACCAGCAGCAAAACATCCAGAGAAAACTTTTGGACATATTTCAAGAGAAACCAATCCATTTGTTGGAAAGGTTCTTATGCACTTGTCCGTGATCGATTCGGTGCCGATGGTAAGTTTCCCCAATACTCTATTTCGACCGAGTTAACTAAGTCACATGCCTTACATAGTGAACCGCTAGGAACGGGGCACTACATAATATACCACTAAGAAAAAGTTTTATCCTCGAAACTTAAAGCAAAAGTCCTACCTCAAAATTATCAAACAACGAGGGGTATTTCACCCGTATCTCCTCCTCTAGTTCCCACGTTGACTCCTCGACCGCATGGTTCCGCCATAGCACGTTGGCCAAGGATATTGTCCGATTCTGTAAAACTTTCTCTTTCCTGTCTAAAATTTGGACAAGCTCTTTAGTGTAGGATAGGTCAGCGCTCAGCTGCAATTGATCAAAGTTCACTACGTGACTTGGATCATGTACGTACTTTCGCAGTTGGGATACATGGAAGACATCGTGCACATCAGCCAGAGCCGGAGATAGTGTAAGTCGATTAGCCACTGAGGCTACCTTCTCCAAAATCTTGAAGGGTCCAACGAATCTCGGGCTCAGCTTTTCCTTCATCCTAAACCGCATCACACCTCGCATTGGTGTGACCTTCAAGAAGATATGATCTCCCACTGTGAATTCTAAAGGTCGTCGATGTACGTTCACATAACTCCTCTGTAGACTTTGAGTAACTCTAAGCCTTTCCCGAATTAAGCGGACCCTCTCGACGGCCTGTTCCACAAGTTCTGTTCCGAGCACTTTCCGTTCGCCAACTTCATCCCAGCAAACCGGCGATCGATATTTCTGTCCATATAAAGCTTCGTACGAGGCCATTCGGATACTTGGCTGATAACTGTTGTTATAGGCAAATTCTGCTAATACGAGATGTGTATCCTAGTTTGTCTTCGAATCGAGCACGCAAAATCTTAACATATCTTCAAGAATCTGATTTACTCTCTCTGTCTGACCATCAGTCTGCGGATGGTATGCCGTACCGAAATTCAACTTTGTGCCTAAAGCTGAGTGCAGACTTATCCAAAATTGCGATAAGAATCACCCGTCTCTATCTGACACTATAGAAGCTGGCACCCCGGGTAATCTTTATGTAAATCTGAGCCAACCGTTCTACGCCCCACGTAACTTTTATTGGAATGAAATGAGCCGATTTGGTCAATCTATCCACGATCACCCAAATTGCATCATTTTCCTTTTGAGTTCTTGGCAAGCCGACTATAAAGTCCATACAGATATTATCCCACTTCCACTGTAGGATAGCCAAATTTTGTAGTTCTCCGTCTGGCCATTGGTGTTCAGCCTTCACATGCTGACAAGCCATACATTGTGACACAAATAGAGCCACATCCTTCTTTATACCATGCCACCAAAATATTGAGCGCAGGTCCTTGTATATTTTCGTGCTTCCCGGATGCAAGGAATACTTCACAAAATGAGTCTCGGTCAGTATTTCCTTTCTGAGCTCATCATCCTTAGGAACGCACAATCTTCCCTTGACACGAATAGTGTTACCTTCAACTGTAAAGTCGAACACCTTTTCTGTTAGAATTAACTCGCGTATCTTCTGCAGAAATGGATCGTCCTTCTGAGCAATCTTAATCCTTCCCTGGAGACTCGGCTCAAGCTGTAACTGAGCCAACTGTACATTCTGTGGACGGATCCTGAATTCGTTGCCCATCTCTTCAAGATCGTGTAGTACCTCCTTCGCTACTGCTAGTGTTCCAACAAATTTTTGACTCAAGGTATCAGCGACCACGTTCCCTTTACCCGACGTGTAGGAAATTGTCAAGTCATAGTCCTTGATCAACTGTAACCAACGCCGCTGCCTCAAATTCAATTCCTTCTGTGTGAATATGTACTTCAGGTTTTTATGATCCGTGAAGATCTTGTAGAACACACCATAGAGATAGTGTTGCCACAATTTCAACGCAAACACAATTGTCGCCAGTTCTAAATCATGAGTTGGATAATTCTTCTCATGCTGTTTGAGTTGTCTCGACGCATACGATATTATCTTCCCACGTTGCATGAGAACACATCCCAAACCAAGTCCCGATGCGTCACTGTAGATCTGGAATCCCTCAGAGCCTTTTGGAATGCTAAAATTGGAGCCGTGACGAGCCGTTGCTTGACTTATTAAAAACTATTCTCATAGTCGTCGGTCCACTTAAATATGACTCCCTTTTGAGTGAGGCGAGTCAAAGGCGAAGTGATTCTTGAAAAGTCTTTCACAAACCTACGGTAGTACCCCGCTAAACCAAGAAAACTCCGTATCTTACTAGCCGATGCAGGCTGTTTCCAGTCTATAACTGCCTCAATCTTCTTTGGGTCAATGACAACGCCGTCTGCTGAGACAACGTGCCCTAGGAACGACACGCTGTCCATCCAAAATTCGTATTTACTTAGTTTTGCATAAAGCTGATTGTCTCCCAGCAACTGAAGTACTTCTCTCAAGTGTTCGACATGAGTATCCCTGTCCTTTGAGTAGATCAAGATGTCATCGATGAACACAACAACATACTTGTCTAAGAACGGTCGAAATACTCTATTCATTAAATCCATAAAGGCTGTTGGAGCATTAGTCAAACCGAATGGCATGACCGAAAACTCATAGTGTTCGTATCTCGTACGGAATGTTGACTTAGGTACATCTTCGGGTATGATCTTCAACTGATGGTGTCCTGAATGAAGATCGATTTTTGAAAATACGATCGCCCCTTGTAGCTGATCGAACAGATCATCTATCCATGGCAAAGGATACTTGTTACGGATGGTTGCCTTATTCAGTTCTCTGTAATCGATGCACAGCCGCATCGTCCCATCCTTTTTTTATACAAACAGTACTGGAGCTCCCCATGGAGATACACTTGGGCGAATGTATCCTCGGTCTAGCAATTCCCGTAGATGTACCTTTAGTTCCTTTAATTCTGTCGGAGCCATCCTATACGGCACCTTTGATATCGGGCGAGTATCCGGGAATGTATCAATTATGAATTCAATTTCTCTATCCGACGATATTCCAGGTATTTCGTCCAAAAACACATCGGAGAACTCTGCCACAATTTTGGTCTGATTCGAGCCTACACTCTTCATTCGAGTGTCTTGAACAGAAGCGAGAAATCCTTCACACCCTGAGTACAGTAAGTGCCTTGCTGTAACTGCCGATATTACCATGGGCCCTTGGAACGCCGAGCCGCACGAGTAAGAGAACTCCGTTTCTTCGGGTAGGCGAAACACAACTCTCTTATCCGCACAGTCGATTGTTGCATGACAGGTGCTGAGCCAGTCCATTCCCAAGATGATATCGTACTCTTTGTTGTCGAGTAAAATTGCGTCCAGAGATAGTCTTGCCTCCAATTTTAATATAGCCGTCCCTGCAAATCAATGTTGCAGGTATATCTACTCCCGAAGGAGTTCTAACACACAAAGCTTTCTTTAGTAGAGTCATACAAAATCTATTTTCTATTGCAAAATCAAACGAGATAAAGCAATGAGTAGCACCAGAATCAAAAAGTACTCTTGCAGGTGTGCCTTTGTACAGCAATATACCTGTTATTACATTCTCTGCGGTCCGGGCCTCTGCTTGAGTCAAATCATAAACCTTTGCTTGTGCACCTTGCTGTTGATTCGGTGCATTCCCAGTTGGAGCTGGTAAGGCTGGTGGCACTTGGCCATGATTCTGATTGTTATATTGGCCCCGGTTCTGATTGTTGTTATGTCCACGATACTGATTGTTGTTATGTCTACAAGGATGATACTGATTTCCTCCCCTGCCTCCGCATTCAGCTGCCTTATGGCCCATACCACCACATTTGTAACACCCCGCATGACACTCTTCAGTACGGTGTTGTTGCACCCAGTTTCTAAAATAAGAGTAATTTTGAAATTTTATAATTATAATTATTTAATAATGATATTTAAACCATGTTACGATTTTTGGTGATTTTTAGTTAATTTAAAACTATTTAAAACCACGACTTGTGATTTTGATGATTGACTAGTGTAATCCTATAGTTTGGCTAAGCCTAGAGACTAACCATGACCAAGGGAGCCTAGTCATGTGATTAGGATGACTAATTACAACTTTTTAGCCTAAGGATATTTTGGTCATTTTAAAATTTTTATGAAATTGTAAGTTGTATGAATTAAATAGGTGCTAGTTAATTATTTGGGACTTGACCTAGAAGTTTAACCTAATCTAGATTAGTCATGAGGTTAGGATCATGGTTAGAACATTCCTACTAAGTGCCAAGGTTAGTAATATCTAGATATTATTCTAGTAGGATATTTTCTTTAGGATATTTGTGAAAAAGAAAGCTTTGAACCAATATGAAGGCTTGAAATTGGGTAGAATGATCTTGGACACTCATCTATACCTAAACAAACCCTAATTCCCTTAGATGACCAGCCATCAACTGCCCCCCCTCCTATAAGTGTCTCACTTAGAAACATTTGCCTCTTTTTACAATTTTTAAGAACCCTAATAGTTTCTCCCCAAAATTCTTTCCCTAATATCCAAATTAAGTCCAATTTGATCCTAATCAATTGCATCATCATCCCCAATAGTAGAGGAGACTTGTGGTTGTTTGCTAGCAAGGTTCGAGGTCGTTTGAACCGTAGCAAATCAAGGAAGACGTCGAGTCGAGGCTCTTTTCATTGAGGTTTCACCCTCAAAAGGTAAAACCCTACAAACACCTATAAATTCCCAATTTCTTTCCATAGATGCATCCATTTAGGGTTCCCCTAGGTGTAGCCCAAGTTTGGTAGAAAATCGTGTCCATTTCGTGTCCGTATCGGACACGTATCGGTGTATTTAAATGAGTGTTCGATGAAATGTCTCATAGGACTTTTTGTTCTTGGTTTTCAAAACAAATTATATATTTTGGAAGCTTATTTTGTGTAGATCATAACCCCAACTGACTGAGTTAATTTTTGACACGATTTGTGTCAGTTTTGGACACGGGAATACTGTGCACGACACATCGTGCACTGTCCTGCTACCTCGTGTCCAGTCCTCACTGGACACGACACCAGACACCACCATTTTTGCTTAGCACCTAGGGGCAATGTCTGACATGCCACCCACAAAGTTTCATAGGGACTCGTGTCGTATCAGACATGCAATCGCGTGAGCACACGATTTGCACTGCACTGCACGAGCGTGCAAGTGTTGTCCGATACGGGCTTCGTGTCCTTCGTGGATACGTCGTGATGGTGTTTCAGGGAGACATTTAGGTAGGCCATCACCTGGCGAACCTAGGGACACGAGCACGAGCTCTCTAGTGTCGTGTGTCGTGTCCTGGCCTGACTCGCACACGTACACGAGGCCGTACTGAACACTGTATTTTCCTACTTCTCTTATTCGATTTTTGACACTTCGTGTCCAATTCTAGGACACGTGGACACCCTCTACATGTGCACACACATGTGGGACACTACTGTACAAGACTGAGTTAGGTTTTTATATTATTTTAATATTCGAAATTGGGTTGTTGAGTCGAATTTTCACAACACTGATACCTGTGTTCAGTTCTATTTTTTCAGAGTTTTTAAATGATGATTAAAATGAAATTAAAAGCTGATTATGTTAATTAGTTGATGTCTACATGTGTACATACCTGAGATTGGGTTGTAGTTGTAGAAGCATGAAAAAATATAAATAAATTCTTATGCTGCCCAAAAATCAGCCCCATGCGGCTCATAGCTGAAGGAGCCTTCATGCGGCTCAAAAGATACGAAAGCTTCATACGGCTCAGAAAGATGAAGGGGAAGCCACGTGGCCTCATGTGGCTCAAAACAAGCCTTTACAGCTGGCTATAAATGCTCTGAGCAGCTGGCTCATTAATTACCCTGACACAGCGACAGCTCTGACAACGACGGATTGACAGCTCTGACATAAAGGTAAAATGATGGCCCTGTCATAATGGCGTGCTCCTAGAGAGACGAGATAAAATCTTGATAGCTGCCACGATCCACCCATTTCGAAAGCTCTTAATGCGGCTTAGTTGTAAAGACTTCCATGCGGCTCAGTTGTAAGGACTTCTATACGGCTCAGTTGTAAGGACTTCCATGCGGCTCAGATTAAAGGACTTCCATGTGGCTCTGATTAAAGGACTTCCATACGGTTCAGATTAAAGGACTTCCATGCGGTTCAGATGGGGGACAACCCTTATACGGCTCTGACATGAAACCATCCTCATGCGGCTCGGTTGTAAGGCCGCCCTTATGTGGTTTAATTAAAGGTCGTACTCATGCGGCTCAACTATGACAGTCCTCTATGCGGCTCGCAGCATTTGGGACACGTGGCAGTTGTTGATCAAATCCCAATAATTCAGATTTATAGCAATCGACATAACAGGCAGTTGGGACACATGGCAGGAGATTGACCAAGACTTATCCACTCGAATTTGTTGCTACCAGCAAATAATAACAATGCAGATTTATTGCAATCATCATAACTGCCCAATGCAGATTTATTGCAATCATCATAACTGTCAAGATCAACTCCTAATAAATGATGCAGATTTGTTGCAATCAATATAAATAACCCGAATTGATTTTTAATAAACAGGATCAAGACAAATCTTAACGAATCCCTAACCACCCGCTTTTTAAGGGGCAATTACTGCACACTCCATTTCTATAAATAGCAAAGGGAGGCAGGGACGAGCATAGGCACAGAGGAGCATACACACAGAGCCCGAGCAAAGAGACTAGCAACCCTCGCACATACAAAGAACATTTCTTCCCCGGAGCCGAAGCTGCGTTTGATCGTCCAAGGAGTAAGGCAGAGTTGCTGTCACTCTCCCAAGCCTCTACCGTCACCCCCCAGAATCAAAAATAAATAATTGTACTTTAGATTACTTTTCCTAGGGTTTGTTCCTAGGCACTTTTTTGTACGAGCGAGTTTGTATTGTGAAGTAAAAGTCCAGTCCTCCCATAAAACTGTTCTGTTCTTTTATAATCAATGGCAAACACGATGGCAATTTTGTTGGGGATGAACTTCTCCACTGCTGAGAAGTTGGTGATGCAATCGGACACAGCCAAACTTGGCTCCACACAACAGATGCTGGTCGTCCGCTTCGACCAACATGCGTTTGAAGAAATGCTCTCCGACGGGAGCGCTGGCCCGGTCCAGAAGCGAGCCCGCACGAAGAAAGCCCGCAGGGAGTGGAGGTCCAAATCATTTGCTCCTCCCCAAGCTCTGGAAGGAATGCTCTCTGCTGCTCAAGACGATGGAGAAGACTCCCATGCGGCCCCACTTCAGGCCGTAGAGGACCCTGCTGTTCTCAAGTCCGGTAGAGGAAAGCACTACGATGCTGAACTTGAGGAAGCAAATGGGGACTCTATGCGATCCAGGAAGAAGCCGCATAAGGGTACCAGCCGCATAAAGAAGGCTCATGCGGCCAACAATTCCAGCCGCATGAAGGCTCATGCGGCCAACAAATACAGCCGCATGAAGGCTCATGCGGCCAACAAATACAGCCGCATGAATGCTGATGTGGCCAACAAATACAGCCACATGAATGCTGATGTGGCCAATAGATCCAGTCGCATGAATGCTGATGTGGCCAACAGATCCAGCCGCATAAATGCTGATGCGGCCACAAATGCCAGCCGCATGAATTCTTATGCAGTCAGAAATGCCAGCCGTATGAATGCTCCATGCGGCTCGGGTTCTGTCTTTGACCGCCTCTCCTGTGGTCCTGACTCTAGATACTTCCAAGAAAATGTGCCAGACTCTGTGCGGCACCATTTGGACTCTTCCTACTATGCATCTTCGGGTGCTAGAGCGAAGAAGTCTAGGACAGCGTGGGCTCGACAAGCTCAGTTGGCTGTCCCAACCTTTGACCATCTGAGTGCTCCGCTTACTGTTATACGGGCCTCCGATGGAAAGTTGTATAGAACCACTCGAGTCCAGTCCCCGGCGGTAAACGGACAGAGTGGTTCCTAAGAGTCTCCCAACAATCAGGGAGTAAATATGGTGCCAACACACTCGGATGCTCGGGATTCTCGGGCCCATAAAACGGGTGTGAAGGTTGCTCGAGACGCACCTGACTTACGTGACGTGATCCTTCACAAGCGTAAGGAAAGAGAAGAAGCCTCGGTGTGCAGAGAGTCCTTCCATGGACATAACTGCACCCAAGTCATTGTCAACTGTTGCTGCAACAACACGACAGTACAAGAAGACCGGCGGTCAGTCTTCCAACGACTACAACAACCAAGCTCAGAGGACGAGGCACTTCTCGTCGCCTCCTGCAATTCTGCTCAGAAGATTCCCGACGGTGGGAGAGGAAAGAAAATAAATGTCTCCAGCCCGAAAATCTCCACCAGCGTAACCAAGAAACTCTCTTATAAGCGGTTGTCCACGACCGTTACAGGAGGAGTTTACCAAGGTACCCGCTCAAAGACGAAATCTGCCACACTTGGAGATTCATCGTCCACATCTATGGAAGGTGCTGGAGCCGGGGGTAGCACTCCTCCGAACATCCACGACAATCCGGTGTTCCAAGAAGATAATCCAGGGGAAACAGTTCCCCCAACAGATGCAGCAGGTTCCGACGTCCCCGAGGACGTCCACAACTCTCAAGACGAAGCAAGCTCTGAAGCTGGGGGTACCACTCCTTCTGAGTCTGAACCAGAGGAGAAAATTCCTATATATCCTGATGACTTCTCTGTACAAGGGTATAATTCGGAGGGCACGTCTTTCACCGTTCCTTCCATTTTTCCTCATATGAGGACGGCATTTATGACAAACAACGACCGAGACGGTCCCAGTGATCGCCAACGCATCGACACTCTGGAGGCCATACTGCATACCTTGGTCAAGTCTATGGACGAGATCAAAGCGGCCCTTCCAACGCTGCAAGGAAGGACGTATGACCAAACAAACTTGGGACCCACGGTCAATGCGGACTCAAACTCAGCTGCACCGAACCTGGGTGATAATCCTCTTGAAATATCGGCTCCTATCACAGCAGACGAGGCCAGAGAGGCAAAAAGAGAGGTCCAGGAGCTCCGGGCCATGTTTCACGCTCGAGAAACCTCCCAGGACCTCAGAATACGGCAACCGTATCCTGCTACAAGGAGAGATGTTCCCTTCCCACCAAGATATAAGCCATTCAACATAAATCTCTATGATGGCAAGACCTCTGCAAGCCGGTACATCACTTACTTCGAGGTCACAACCGACCATCTGCCCTATGACGATGCCATCCTTACGCGATTGTTCATCGGGGCATTGGAAGGGGTCGCCTTCGACTGGTACCGCAACTTGCCGGACAACTGCATCTATTCCTTCGTCGGCTTCAAACGTATGTTCCTGGAGAGGTTCCATGAAGTAGTATAAGACGTAACGATGTCCACCTTCATGGACGTTGTTCAAGGAGAAAAGGAGCTAACAAGGAACTATATTGAGCGGCTTCGCCAAACCGCGATGAAGTTGTCTTCCGGTTACCCTGATTCCTCCTTAATTAAAATTTGCCAAAAGAGGCTGCTCCCCACAATCAGTCTCTGGTTGGGCAAAAGTCAGTTTAAGGACTGGAAGACGTTCTTCATTAGTGCCACTAGCACAGAAGGCAAACTGAAGAAAGCTCGCCAACTGGGATTGCATATCTCGGAAGGAAAGGACAAGGGCAAACGCCCTAACGCCAACAACAGTAATGGTGGTAATTCCTCCAATAACAGAGACAACAAGGGCAAGCAGGCTATAGTGGCCGACACAGTCCCGAAGTCCGAACCAAAGCCGGCAGAGAAGCAGTGGCCGCAGATAACTTACTCCTTTAAAGACAGCCACGTCAAGCCCATCCTTGACATGCTCATACAAGGAGATCATATTCAGCTCCCTCCTCCAATGCGTGAACCTCGTCCTGCAGAGATGGAGAGCCCCAAGTACTGCCACTACCATCGCTATGTCCATCATGCTACGCAAGACTGCTTCCAACTGAAGCGATACATCCAGCATCTCATCGATTCTAAGGCCCTGGCTATTGATTTCGAAGAGGTGACCGTGGCAGCCAACATGGTGTCAGTACAGTTTGGAAGCTTCCCTCCGACAAAGACTCAAGATTGTGTAGTACCCATCCCTCGGGCAACAATGGAGATTGCTAATCTTCTACCTCTCCGAGACTAAGCTGCTGGTCTAGTGCCCCTTACCACATCACGAGGAGAGGTCATGTGGGTCCATCCGGACCTAGTATCTGAAGTGACTCAGTCCGCACCACCCTCCACCAGTAAGAAGAAGAGTGGGAAAGTCAAATCTTGTCGCACAATCTCGGCAGAGGTCGAAGAAATTACAGCTGTCGTCACCCGGTCGGGTGCATAATCCTAACCTACACCAGGTAACTCGGCCGAAGATCATCAGCCGGCTACTGCGGATGCTCCAGGACCTTCTCAGCCTCCGACAACCGACAAACCTAGGCCGAAGGAGACTCGTTTTGACAAACCACTCCGAAAAGAGGCACCTCATGGGCTGGAGAGGCCCTACAACTTTGACATCTTGGCACAATTGGCCAACACACTGGCCAAATTGTCACTATACGAGCTCCTGAGACTCCAAAGATGTTCGTGTCGCACCGAGCGAGGCACTCCAAAATGCCGACGCATATCTGGCTCAGTCCAATCTTACTGGGGAGCTCGCCTGTAGATCTCCAGGACAGTGCTTGTATCGGCGCAATTCCCAATATCGTGTTCACTCCGCAGGACATGCTTATCAAGACCAACTTGCACCCTCTGTATTACACAGGATACGTCAGCGACGTCAAGGTGGATCGGATGCATATTGATCCCGGTTCTTCCATAAGCATCATTCCGAAGAGCCTGCTGCACCATCTGCGCATCCTAATGCATCGTCTGACGCCGACAAGTACTGCCATCAGCGGTTTCTATTCAGGCAGAAGCTATCCGATCGGGAAGATTTGCCTGATGTGCCAAATCGGTGACCTTCAGTCAGAAGTGACCTGTTATGTCATAGATGCGGACACTTCCTACAATATTCTCCTGAGGTATCCTTGGATACATGATTACATGTTCGTGCCTTTCATATTGTACCAGTACTTCAAGTATGTTGACAAGCATGGCTTCGTAAGGACAGAATTTGTCGACATCGATCCATTTAAAGGGGTCGAATCCTACTACTCAGACTCATGCTTGTACGAGAAGTCGAAAAGGTACCTTATCGAAGGAGATATTCAAGCTCAAACTGAGGCGGCAACTGGATCAGAAGAACCTCTGACGATCCACCTCCAAGTCCCCAAACCTAGCAGAACTGTACCCCTTACAGCCACTCTGCATAAGGATGCAATCAGCCTCTCTGCACATTAGGGGCAGATGGTAATCCGACTGCCAAGGTCGGGCCAAGCGCCAAGACCCACGGCAGAGCCACTGACAATCAGGCTGCCTAGAACTAGCCAGCAACAAACAGAGGAGCTCAATCCCTCTGTCAAGCCGATGACGATTCGTCTTTCCAGAAGGAATCGGCAGTCGAGCTCTAGGCCGGGGACTGCTAGCCAGCCAACAACTCCCCGCCCAGCATCGAACACCAAACTGGGGATCGCTAGTACGCCAACGACTCCACGTTCTGCCCCACCAGTGGAGCCTCTGATAATTAAGCTGCCCAAGTCATCCTCCCAGTCTTCATTGATACATGGGGTGGCCGAAGATGAGTCAGAGTTGGCCAAGTATGTGGCTGCTCACACTGATGTTCCATCTACAGATGATGTAATTCTATTGGAAAAGATACCTTACTTCATCAATAAAGGGCTATCTTTGAACTAGATCGAGCTTAATAAGCTTTGTACAATGTATGTCATGGAACATCGTATAGGTACCCACCTACACACACAGGTGACAAATGTTTGCATCGCAAACCAACTTACTCCAGTGGAAGACGCTTACCGCATAGTCGAGGGAGAGGATCATCCAATCATCTTCGGCCAGAAGAATGATCCATAACCCTTCAGGATAGAAGAAGTTGATCTCGAACCCGACACCAGGAGACTGCCCCTTTATTTGTATAGCTCCCAATCCAAGTATCTCATACAAAAATAGGGGTATGATCTAGAGACTACGCCTGTCTTAAATTATGGCACTGGTCGGCGGTTACCCTTACAGTTACCAGTCCCGGCTGGAAAACCACGGTATTACTACAACAAGACCAGATGTGGGCTAGGTTATGTTACACCTGCAACGACCCCTGAAAGCTCAGATAAGGAATGCGACTGGCATTCACGCCCAACCAGATCACCAACTTCTGATTCGAATGTCAGCATCGGGGACGTATTCAGGCAAATCTTGTCTGTCAATATGGCATTTGTCGACGCCTATTTAGAAGATGAAGACATTCCTGAACTTCTTGAGTTAGAGCCGTGGGCCCAACAGCTAAATAAGCAATAAAAAAAGTGGTTCGAACAAAGAGAGCCCATACTGAAGATGGGGGCATACAAGTTGACCTCGGTAATGAGTCTTCCCTAAAACCAATCTTCGTTAGCAAAAGTCTGACAGACGAAGAGCGGGAATCGCTACTGCAACTCGTCAAAGAATATATTGACATGTTCGCCTGGAGTTATGAAGACATGCTTGGGCTAGACCCCGAGGTTGTACTCCACAAGCTCAACATTCGTCCGAATACAAGGCTGGTCAAACAACAGCAACGATGGTTCCACCTAGACATCATAAACTCCATCGAAGTTAAGGTCAACAAACTGATAGCCAGCGGCTTCATCCGCGAGGAACATCATCCAGACTGGGTAGCCAACATAGTATCGGTCCTTAAGAAGAATGGGAAGATCTGAATCTGCATCGACTTCAGAAATCTAAACGAAGCATGTTCCAAAGATGAGTTCCCTCTTTCTATCACGGACATCATGATCGACAACACATGTTGCTTTGAGCGCATGTCATTCATGGATGGCTTCTCAGGATACAACCAAATTAAGATGTTTTCTGACGATAAAAAGCATACATCATTCTGAACACCGATTGGCATGTACTGTTACACAGTCATGCCCTTCGGTTTAAAGAATGATGGTGCCAATTATCAAAGAGCTATGAGTGTCATCTTCAGATATCACCTGCGTAAGACCGTGGAGTGTTATGTAGATGATATCGTCGTCAAAAGCCGCTCTAAGGAAGACCATCTGCAGGACCTGAGAACGATATTCGACCTGATACGAGCGCACAACTTGAAGATGAATCCTACCAAATCCTTCTTGGGCATATCTAGTGGAAAATTCCTGGGTTTTATCATTATTGTACAGGGAATTCATATAGACCCTGAGAAAATGATGGCAATCATGGAGATGGATCCCCCGAGAGATCTTCGTGAACTTCGAGGCCTTCAAGGAAGGCTAGCTTACATCAGGAGGTTTATCTCTAACCTCTCCGGACGATGTCAGCCATTCACCTACCTCATGAAGAAGGGCGTTTCATTCGTATGGGATGAAGAATACTAGCGCGCCTTCGACAGCATCAAAGAATACCTATTGAACCCTCCAGTCCTGGTGGCCCTGATTGCTGGAAAACTATTCCTGCTCTATGTGCGAGCAATGGAGCATTCTCTCGGTGCTTTACTATTATAAAATAATGATACAGGACATGAGCAAGCTATATATTACCTCAACCGAATGATGATGGGGCATGAGCATCGATACACTGCCGTGGAGAAGGAGTGCCTTACTCTGGTGTTCGTCATTCAGAAGACACGATACTACGTCACGGGACAAACCATGCATGTCGTATCAAGAGTTAACCCCTTTAGGGTCCTCATGACTAAGCCAGGTGCACTCAGCTCTTGTCTCGCTACCTGGGCGATATTATTGTCTCCCTACCACATGATCTTCGTCCCGCAGAAGGCTGTTAATGGTCAAGCTCTGGCAGACTTTTTAGCAGCTCATCCAGGTTCAGTGTCAACCAGAATTGACGAAGAGATTCCAGATGAGGTCGCCCATTCAAACATGGCCTCTCATGATACTGTATGGCAAATGTTCTTCGACGGCGCTTCTAGAACTGGGCCCAAAGGCAACATCGTCGCTGGAGTCGGAGTGGTACTGATTTCTCCCTCCGAGCTGGTGATCAATCGGGCTTACTCCCTCACGGAGCCCTGTTCAAACAATATGGCCGAGTACAACGCTTTGGTCAATGGCCTCCGACTTACAAATGAGCTGGGGATAGAGTATCTTGAAGCATACGGTGATTCGCAGTTAATCATCAATCAGATCTGGGGTTCATACGAAGTTCGCCATGAAGATATGATCCCCTATCACCAAATAGCGATCAATATCATTTCGTCATTTGAAGGGTTCTTCATAGAACAAGTTCCCAGACTCCAAAATATCGAAGCCGATGCCTTAGCAGGTTTTGCCGCTTCCTTAGCGGTTCCGAATCATGCTCATCACTTGGTGGACGCGATAGGCCATGAATTGGTCTGTCCCAAGAATAACGTTCAATTTGTAGCAAGATATTCCGCTCAGACGGTCGACGAAGCACCAGACTGGAGACAACCATTTGTAGACTTCGTAGTCTATGGCATCTTGCTCGAGAATCCAAAGGAAGCCACTTCTATCAGAAGACGTTCCCTCAGATTCTTCTATGATACAGAGACAAAAATACTGTATCGGCGATCACAAGATGGATTACTGCTTAGGTGTTTGTCAAATACAGAAGCCAAAGAAGCTGTACAAAGAAGTTGTACGTGAAGCTAACGACGGCTTCTGCGGGGCCCATCAGCCTGGCCCGAAATTGTAAGATTGCCTTCATCGAATGGGCTATTATTGGCCCACGATGGTTGCAGATGCGATAGACTATGCAAGAAAGTGAAAGTTAGTTAAGTCCACGCAGATTTCATCCACCAGCCATCCGATTTTCTACATCCGACGGTGGCACCCCGGCCATTCGAAGCATGGGGAATGGACATCATTGGTCCGATCACTCCGCCTTCGTCCCGAGGACATCGCTTCATACTAGCAATCACAGATTACTTCTCCAAATGGGCGGAGGCTATTCCGCTGGCAGAAGTGAAGACTTCAAACATGATCAGCTTCCTCAAGTATCACGTCATCTATCGCTTTGGACTGCCCCGAAGGATCATCCACAATAACGGTCCGCAGTTCGCAAGCCACGCCTTCTATCGGTTCTGCGACAAACGCCGAATCTAGAATGTTGCTTCAACGCCATACAATTCGGCAGCGAATGGGTTTGCAGAAGCATTCAATAAAACTATAATCAAGCTGCTCAAGAAGTTCGTGTCTTCCAACAAACACGACTGGAATAATAAGCTTGGCAAATGCTTATGGGCATACCGTATTACGGTCTGGACGACCACTGGAAACACACCATTCTCCTTGGTATATGGGAGTGAGACAGTTCTTCCATTGGAGACTCAACTCCCCTCACTCCGCGTTGTCCTTACCTATCGATTGACAACGGATGATAATCACCATCGCCGGTTACAAGAGTTGGAGGCTCTAGATGAGAAGCGCCTGTTAGCTCAACAATGAATCGAGCTGTACCAAGCACGTATCTCGGGAGCTTTTAACAAGAAGGTTAAAATCAGAACATTCCAAGTGGGCGATCTCGTTCTGGCAGTTCGTAGGCCGATGGTTATGACTCACAAAACCGCCGACAAATTCCAGCCAAAGTGGGAAGGCCCATTTGTCATCGAGGCTGTATTGTCCAATGGTGCTAACCGCCTCGCAAAACAAAATGGAGACTTGCTCATGTTGCCCATCAACGACAAGTTCTTGAAAAAGTATTATGTCTAAAATGATATCCTCCAAATCTCCCAGATTGTTGAGTTATGTACCCTCTGGTACCGCTGAACTTACACTCGGACTCCAAAATCTCCCAGATTATTGAGTTATGTACCCGTAGGTACCACTGAACTTACACTCTGGTCACTCCAAATGAATCTATATCGCATCTTTTGAGTAGTAAGTCACGTATGATCATACCTCTTAACTTTCTCCCTAAAAGAGCATTTCCTTCATGATATGCTACCCGTACTTTTTGTGCATATAAAAGGGTAACAGGTCCACAAATTTCCCGAAACAATCATGTCAATGTCACCTCTGAGTTGTTTCTTTTTCGCCAAAAACAAATCACCCATGCATAGAACTTCCACGTCCATATTACCTCTGAGTTGTTCTATGTATACTCCGCTAAGTCCACTCCTGCCACATCCTCATTACCTCTGAGCAGGAAGACCCCACGGTAAAACTCCCATACTTGCCATGTCCTCATTACCTCTGAGTAAGTAAGTCGACTTTTCTTTGACTTATTATCCGTACCAGAAAAAGAAAAAAAAACCCAGGGTACGCCAAGGATAATAGGCCCACAAATGTCCTCAGTTGACCACAAATGTCCACAAGTGACCACAAGTGTCCGCTGTTGACCACAAATACTGTACTAGATCTCCTAGTACATGCGCCTATTTTCTCATTATCATACGCCTTCGGAGCCCAGCTATTCCATGGCATTCTTTCGTCCAATACTAAGAAATTCCATGTCCATCTCACCACGGAATCATTCTAGGTATCTCTATCAAACTTATTATCCGTACCTACAACCAAGGTATGCCAAGGGTAATAGGTCCACAAAAAGTCCTCCAGTGGAGCAAATATCACGAATACCAAAGATACAGTACAAGCACAATAGATGATAGATGATGAAAATATAGTCATTTATTGAAAAGCAAAAGTACTACATATTCGGGGACCACGTCCCTATCAAAATGAAGGAAAATGACAAAGAAAGAAAGAAAAAAAAGGGGCCGACTATGGTTCGACTGCTCAGCACGGCGGTCGACCGCTCAAATCGCAGCTTGGCCCAGCGTTCGGCCTCCTGAGTCAGCCGCTCTGCATCCTCGAGATGCGTGTGGGCCTGCCAGCCATCTTCGAGTCTCTTTCGAGCTCGCTCCAGGCCAGCAGAAGCTCGAGTGACCTTTTCGGCCTCCTGAACGATTAGCTCTTTGTCCGCACGGAAAGCTTCGAGCTCAGATTCTAAGAAAGCCAGCTTCCTCTGGAGCTCGAGGATCTGCTCCCTCGTATCATTTATTCCGCGAGAGGTGGCCGCTTCCCGAGCCATGCAATCCTCGCTCCTGTGACTCAGCTGGTCATAATAGAGAGATAGGTCACCGAGGTCCTTCATTATAATCGACTTAGACGCATCTCGTGCAGCCCTTACCTTCTCCAAGACAGTGGTAAGAAAGTCCCGCTCCTGATCTATCGCTGAAGACAGATCAACTTGCCGTAGTACTTGAAACTTAGCCATAAGCTGATCTGCCTCTAGCAATTTAGGCTCTATCAGCTCAACTATCCCCGCCCCACTGGGAAAGGTTCTAAGGATTTCAATCTAGCCATGAGTTTATTGACGAGCCAGGGCAAAAAAGATCCCCCTCTCCACAGCAGCTTTGACTCTTCACCTCAGATGACGATAGAAACTGTCAACCACATCCCTTGACGATTCATCCAGTACTTCCGAAGAAGACGACGTCAATTGGAGAGTGGCTGGCAGAGTCGAAGAAGATGTAATAAAACTTGATGCCCCTGCCACAAGGGAAATAAATTCTGAGTGAAAGGACGCTTAAATAGCGGCCAATTCTTCTTCCGCAGCCCGAAGAATCCGGAGGCTCGGCAGGGCAGAGAGGTCGACTTCGAGAGCCATATGAACAGATGAGGGTGCAGGGACCAGTTCTCCCTGCTCCGGCCGTTTTGCCGCTTACCCTCCCGAACTTGATTCAGCGGGAGGTCCCTCAATATAAGTTAGAGGGGTAGGAGGCGCGCTCTCTTCCACCAGGTCCCCTCTAGCAAACTATACCCTGACAATGTCCGTCATTGGTAGTGAAGGAGCAGGTCCTGTATGTCCAGAGCAACCATCAATCAGCTTAATCCAAAGGATGTGATGATAGAGCGAATGAGCCTCCTCACTAGTCAAGACTTGGCTTATCTTACCAGGGAAGAGTTGCGGAGGCTGAGGCACGCTCACAGCCACCGTAATCTATTTGCCAGCGACCCTCGAGTCGAATTTAGCTGGTTCCTCTGTACCAGCCACCCCGAAAGGAGATACAGCTGGATCAGCGTCACCCTGCTGAAGTTCAGCAGTCTCGGGGACGGGTTCAGCGGAGCCCACATCACCCTGGGTCGAGACCTCAGCAACGTAAGACCCCTCAGCCGCCACCGAGAGAACCCCGGCAGAAATAATCTTGGCGCACATGTTACTAATCAAAGTGGTCAGGGCCGGGTTGACTTCAGAAACAGCGGCCGACTCTCGAGAGTCCGACTCCTCTAACGCCTACAGAAAAAAGAAAAATGATTAGATCTTAGTTCAGGAAAAGGAAGAGCTAAAGAAGGAGATGGTTGTAATTCAATTTACCTCCGAAATGGCACCTATATCTTCGCCTCTCTCCTTAATGAGCAGCTGGCGAGGCTTAACTGCAGCCCGTTTTACGGAGTAGGTTCTGCTGCCACCAGCGGACTCAGGCCTGCTTCGCTTTCGGGAAGAGCTCGGCACAACGGGCGGCTGATCCGCAACCACCTCATCTGCATGAGGGAGAGAGTTGTCAGGATCATGCTCATGCTCGTCATCCTCTTTGTCCCCATTGGCAGACTCCGAGTCCGACACAGCGATCGTGTTCTTCTTCTTCTTCCTCGCCTTGGACCCTGGGACTTCTCCGCCAAGCCAGTACCGACGATAAAGCTGGTGCTCAGGTCAAAACCAACAGGAGGCTTGTTCGCCATGACGTGATAGAGAGCCGCCAAATACAAGATCTCGCCTGAATCCTCAACATCAGAAACAGAGAAGCTAGTACGGGTGTGAATCGTATTATAATAATGCCAGACCCTGATGCCATCGAGGATGCTGCCTTCAAAACCCAGGCAAGAGCTGGGACTATCCAGGAAAATCTGGCTATACCCAAACTGTCGGGCGAACCTACTGGGCAAGTAAGGCTCCAAGTAGACAGCGTTGCGGTTGTGGTATACCAGGTGGGAAGGGCGAATATTGTGCAACCAAAGGAGCATCTTGCCGTCTAAGAAGTGAGGAGGCCCCGTACCATCCAGATGCGCGGCCCGTATTTCCTCAACAGTAAATCGAAGGACATATACAAAAAAATTATATTTGTCCACTCTCGACAGCGCCATCCTACAGGCACACATAGTCTCGTAATCCCAAGGCATGCGACGATATTGGAAGATGAAGGCGTCATCTGCAGTTATGCCATCTTCGGGGCCAGGCTTCATTAAAGACCGGCAATGCATCAGCAACCACCCCATCAGATAGTGGTAGGGCAGTTCTACACATTCAAAGTCCTTCGTCGCATCGCGGGCGATGACCTTGGACGTAAAAGTACGAAGGCCATGGTGTATACTGTACACCATGGCTAGGAGTAGAGCTAGCCTGACTCCGAAGACCAACTTTACAGCTGAGAGGATGAAATTACGGTTGATTCTCTTGATGGAACCAGCCCCTCCTGTGACTATGTAATTTCGTAGCCACACCATCAAAAATCCGGCCAGAATAGCCTTCTCGGACAATGGCTGAGTGGCTTGATAGAAATAAGCAAAAGAGTCAGATTTACTCCCGAACCTATCACCGGTGGTTCTTGTCCTCTTGGCGGTCAATACTTGGCCTTGTACCTCCTTCCGAGTGCGAGGACTTTGGGGAGCAACCCGGCCTAAGGCACCGAGCTTAAAAAGATAAGAAAGCCAGGCCTTTGTGTGAGGGAGGTTCCCTTCCGAGCTGTCGTTCTTTTTCTTTGACAGCTGCTGGCACGTGCTGTGATGACACAGCAATTCCCGGTAGACGGCAATGAAGCCCGGGAACCGTTGCTCCAGATCCTCGAACTCTTTGTTTGTCGGAGTATACACTTCAAAAACTTCATCTCCCTAAGACAACTTGGAGACTGCATGCATCTCGTGCAGAGCAAGCCCCATCTCCCCCACGGGTGTAAAGAAGGTCCCCGTGCGGCGGTTGTACATCTCCAGCAGGGCCATAAACAATTTCTTGTTTATGGGCAAGCCGTGGCTGGTACCCCGAATTGCATGGTAGAGTCCAATCTCGCGCAGGAGAGTCTCGTATTCCCGCGCGATCCAAATGGACAGGTTGGTCCGCGAAGGGATGGGGTGTACCCAACTCGGTAGCAACAACCGACCAATCGGATAGGATCCCTTCCGAGCAAGCTGATTCAAGAAAGTATCAACTTCGGAGAACGTGAAATTGGGACCCTGCACATTCAAGAAACTGCCCGGGGCCAACCCCATCACGTAACGGCTGACTGGTACCCTGCCCGCGTACACTGATCGCATGTTATTGTTGTAGTGAATTTCGCCCACAATCATCCCGCTCTGGGTCGAAGTCAAGGAATCCTCCATCTTCCTGTTCATGGGCAATATGTTGAACCATGACAGTTGGAAGTGACGCTCCATCAGAGGAATATGGATCGCCATCCGGTCAGAAGTAAAACTCCAGCTCTCAGATATATCCAGAACTTGGGAGTTTTTCACAGTCTGGGCGTCCCCGAAGAGGAACGCAGGCTTCAAGTGTTTGCCCCCCAGCCACCCTGAGTTCATCATCCCCAAGATAAAGAAGAAGGACTGCTTTTTAATGTCGTCCAGCCTCTCCAAAGGTTCATCTTTTGGAAACTGATTCACCACATACTCGACTATGTGGTCATACCTATAGCCCACGGCAGATTGGGCGTGACCCACGAGAGGTTCTCCCGCAGCATTAACTGGCAAATTCACTAAAAAAGGACCAAAGAAACAAAGTCAGAAGATGACCAGAAAACATTTAACAGAGTTCGTACGACTCTGTTTGGACGGGTCCTTACGCGGCTCAATTTTTACAGAGTTTATGAGGCTCTGTCCGGACGGGTCCTTATGCGGCTCAGTTTTAACGAAGTTCATGTGGCTCTGTTTTGATGGGTCCTTATGCGGCTCGGTTTTAACAGAGTTTATACGGCTCTACTTTGATGGGTTCATATGCGATTCTAGTCAAGAGACTTCATGCGGCCCAGTTCATCAGGAGTTCATACGGTTTTGTTTAGCGGGGTCTCATACGACCGAATTCAGATGAGCTTATGCGGTTCTGTTTAGTGAGGTCTCATGCGGCCGAGTTCAGATGAGCTTATATGGATCTGTTTAGTGGGGCTTATGCGGCCCAGTTCAGATAAGCTTATGCGGCTCTGATCTGTTGGAGCTTATGCGGCCCAGTTCATCAGGAACTCATACGGTTCTGTTCAGTAGGACTTCATGCGGTTCAGTTTTAAAAGTGCTTATGCGGCTCAGTTATGAAGCGATTCTCATGCGGCTCAGACATGGGGCATACCCCATGCGGCCTGGACATGAAAAGTTCATGTGGCCCATACAACATATACGGTTTCATCATACTGAACTTGGGCAGTTCAATGAAGACGAAGGACGCATTAAATGCCAAGGAGAAAAGGCTTATGCATAAAATATACAACAGAGCCATTTTTGTTAGGGTTTTAAGCATACTGTCTTCACATAATCCTTACCATCAATGGCTGGGTGGACGTCAGGATGAACCGTGGGTGCCTCAGTCGATGAAGAAGCCGCTCTCTTTCCTTCGCTGCAGTGCTAGAGGAAGCTTTGGGGGCCATTGTTGATCGGTGATCGAGAGAGAAGACGACGACAAATAGGGCAAGAAAGGCTTGAACTAGAGAAGAAAGTAAAGAGTCTCTTTCTAAAAATTACTCATATTTATAGGCGGACAGGGGGCTCGTAGACCGATGGACGCTTCGATTTATGGGCCGCCTAGGAGACAGAACCGACTCTTGGGTCATCGAGGCAAATCCAAAGCATATTTAAAGCCGACTCTTGGGATTTTACCCAAAAGACGGCTTCAAATCAAAATAAATCAAGAGCAATAATGAGACACCCACGTGGCACAAGACCATTATGCGGCCAGAACAGTCCATGCGGCTAAAAAGTACATACGGCCAGAGCAGTCCGTACGGCCAGAGCAGTCCATACGGCCAGAGCAATCCATGCGGCCAGAACATCCCATGCAGCCAGAGCGATCCATGCGGCCAGAACATCCCATGCAGCCAGAGAAGTCTATGCGACAGAAAGAGCTCATGCAGACATATCCATGCTTCTTATTCAATGTGTTTTAATTTTGCAAATTAAAAACTTTGAAGGGAGTCTTGTAGAAGCATAGAAAAATATAAATAAATTCTTATACGGCTCGAAAATCAGCCTCATGCGACTCATAGCTGAAGGAGCCTTCATGCGGCTCAAAAGATCTGAGAGCTTAATGCGGCTCAGAAAAATAAAGTAGAAACCACGTGGCCTCATGCGGCTCAAAACAAGCCTTTATAGCTGGCCATAAATGCTCTGAGCAGCTGGCTCATTAATTACCCTGACACAGCGGCAACTCTGACAACGACGGATTGACAGCTCTGACATAAAGGTAAAATGATGGTCCTGTCATAATGGCGTTCTCCTAGAGAGACGAGATAAAATCCTTATATCTGGCACGATCCACCCATTTCCAAAGCTCTTTATGTGGCTCAGTTGTAAAGACTTCCATGCGGCTCAGTTGTAAGGACTTCCATGCAGCTTAGATTAAAGGACTTCTATGCGGCTCAGATTAAAGGACTTCTATGCGATTCAGATTAAAGAACTTCCATGCGGTTCAGATGGGGGACAACCCTTATGCGGCTCTGACATGAGACCATCCTCATGCAGCTCGGTTGTAAGGCCGTCCTTATGTGGTTCAGTTAAAGGCCACACTCATGCGGCTCAACTATGACAGTCTTCTATACAGCTCGCAGCAGTTGGGACACGTGGCAGGAGTTGATCAAATCCCAACAATTCAGATTTATGGCAATCGACATAACATGCAGTTGGGACACATGGCAGGAGATTGACCAAGACTTATCCACTCGAATTTGTTGCTACCAGTAAATCGTAACAATACAGATTTATTGCAATTATCATAACTACCCAATATAGATTTATTGCAATCATCATAACTGTCCAGATCAACTCCTAATAAATGATACAGATTTATTGCAATCAACATAAATAAACTGGATTGATTTTCAACAAACAGGATCAGGACAAATCTTAACGAATCCCTAACCACCCGCTTTTTAAGGGGCAATTATTGCACACCCCATTCCTATAAATAGCAAAGGGAGACAGGGACAAGCACAGGCACAGAGGAGCATACGTACAGAGCCCGAGCAGAGAGACTAGCAACCCCCGCACACACAAAGAGCATTTCTTCTCCGGAGCCGAAGATGCGTTTGATCGTCCAAAGAGTAAGACAGAGCTGCTGTCACTCTCCCGAGCCTCTACCGTCACCCTGCAGAATCAAAAATAAACAATTGTACTTTAGATTGCTTTTCCTAGGTTTTGTTCCTAGGCTCTCTTTTGTACGAGCGAGTTTGTATTGTGAAGTAAAAATCCAGTCCTCCCATAAAACTGTTCTGTTCTTTTATAATCAATGGCAAACAGTAGTATGGGTTTTCGATTGTGAATGCTCTGAATACTGTACAGTTCGATCCATTTTTTTCTGAAGTTAATGGGTTAAATTGTTGATCAATGTTTGAAACCAATAATGACATTTGAACATGTCAAGGATTTAGGTTTTTCCCCTGGAAATATGGTCATGTTTATTTGTTTGATATTGGTATGATATGAAACTGAGAATCGAGTTTTGGTATACGAGAAAACTGAGATTGGGATGTTCAAAACTGAGATGGGTTTGTTCAAGAAAACTGAGAATATGCACTGTTTATCTATGGTTTTCATAAGTTAAAACCAGAGATTGGGATAGGGGTTTTGGTGGTTAACAGTAAACTGAAATTTAGTTTTGGATTCATATATGAGTACTGGATTTGATGTGGTTTTAAAAATAAAAATTGGGATTTGAAAACTGAGATTGAGTATTAACTTATATGTTCATGTTGAGTATTAGTTTTGAACTGTTTTGGAGTTTTTCCAGTTTTCGAGTTTAGGTTTGATTTTTGATATTAAAAACTGAGTTATATATATGTGTATATTTATAAACAGTGATACATTGATAGGTTGGTTTTGATTTATGTATCAAATAGAAATAGATACTACACACACACCCATTCCTGATAACTCATGATCCACTATACACACACGCTCTCTTTCACTCACTCACTCTCTTTTACCCACCTACAAGCTCTCACATACACACCCACACACACATGTATACCCCCTTAATCCTCTCTCTAGGTATGATGTCTATAGATATGCATATATATGAGGGCATGTATGTATATATTAATGTATGCATACATGTATGAATATATATATATATATATATATTTTTTTTTTTTTTTATATTAATGTATGCATACATGTATGAATATATATATATATATATTAATGTATGCATACATGTATGAATATATATATATATATATATATATATATATATATATATATATATATATATATATATATATATATATATATATATATATATATATATATATATGAATGTATACATATATGTTAGCTAGAAGCTCTACTTTACCAAATGCTACAATGTTTATACGCACAACCTATATATATATATATATATATATATATATATATATATATATATATATATATATATATATATATATATATATATATATATATATATATATATATAAAATATATATATATATATATATATATATATATATATATATTTTATATATATATATATATATATATATATATATATATATATATATATATATATATATATATATATAAACCCTATATATGTATATAGTTTATATATGTGAATGTAAATATAAATGTGATACTAAACTAGATTACTTGGTTGTGTGTGCCTAGCTAGTTAGATGTGATGCTAGACTATGGTTTAGCTTTGTGTGTAGTAAAGTTAGTTGCCTAGACTATGTGTTGGATATCTGGAATTGACTTGTTAAACCTAGAATTGACTTAATAAGACTAGATTAGACTAACTTAGACTAGTTGACCAAGATTGACCAAACCTTAACTAGTTTGACCTAGTTTGACCTAGACAGTTGACCAAAGTTGACCAAGAGTTGACTTTGACCTAGTTAACTTAGAATCATGTAGTTCATATTGCAGATTTCCATTATTTTAATTTGAGTACTTAAATAACCTGTTTTACTCTAAATAGGACTCTGTGACACCAGTTTGGACATCTATTCATATCAGTCATACAGGGTGACAGGCGAGTACATTCTCTGATTGTTTCATATTTGTCAGAAATTATATTCTTGCTCTAGATTACTTTAATTGGTACTGGTACGATTGTTATTACGGATTGGTACTATATGGATCTTGTCTTGCGATGTTATCTCTATTGTGTTCAATAGATACATATTGTGATGTGCGTTTCACGAATATATTGTATTTATTGTACACCCCTATTCATGTATACTCATTGTGCATCTTGTACTCTCATGATCACATGTGCTTCATGGAGAAACTATTGTACAAGGTAGCGTAACTGGATTGGATTCTTGTGTATTGATTGGGGAGGGTGAGTAGGAAATGGTTATGTGATCAAAATCCTATATTGTACAAATATTGTATGCATCCATTGTACACTCACTATGATGGAGTTACCTATTGTTATTGTATAATCTAACCCGTTTGCATAACCATATTGTGCTCTAAATCTCTAGTACTTGCAGTTTTACTTATCCTATTTATATTTTCAATTATAAATTCTCTCTCATTTTTATGTACATCTTCTTACAGTTTAAGTATCTTACTCTTTTGCATACTTTATATTTCCTAACATGTTATGAACTGCATGAGATGTATTGT
The DNA here is from genome assembly GCA_029216955.1 of Iris pallida. Classification (NCBI taxonomy): domain Eukaryota; kingdom Viridiplantae; phylum Streptophyta; class Magnoliopsida; order Asparagales; family Iridaceae; genus Iris; species Iris pallida. The sequence continues at coordinate 2,757,247 of JANAVB010006998.1, forward strand.
GCTTGCTCCTATCCTGACTGGACCTGTTAAAAATATTACAGATAATGATGGTGACTGCCCTACCTTCTATGGGGCACATGAGGGTGACCTTCAGGAGCCCGAGGAGCATCTAGCTCAGTAGAGGGTGCCTAGTCTAGTCTAGTATTTATAGTTTTCAGTTTGTATCGGATTGTTCCGATTATTAGTTGAGACTTAGTTATATTTCAGGACTTGTATTTATTTGTGTTGAGCATCTACTTTGTGTGGTGTGATAACTCTATTTATATTCAGTTCCTTTCTTTTATCTGATTCTATATCGTGCTCTATCTTCCCTAGATTTGTGATTGAGATATAGAGTTGAGATGTTATATTATACCTCCGTGTGGAGATGATATGTTTATATCATATTGTTGTTAGATGTTAGATGTTATAGACGAACTATACAGCGTTCTACCGACGACACTGCGGCGTAGGCTGGACGTCACTACAAGAAAAATAATCATTTACGGCATGCGAAATACGCCGTAAAAGCTCTTTCACGGCGTACATTTTGGTGCCGTAAAAGATCATGCCGTAAATAGCCCCATTATTTACGGCGTGCATTTGAACGCTGTAAATGACCTCTCCATCTTTTTCACAACGTTCAAATGTGTGCCGTAAGAGATCATTTACAGCGTTCAAATGCGCACCGTAAATAATAGGATCATTTGTGGCATGGCCTTTTACGGTGCCAAAATGTATGCCGTGAAAAATATTTTACGACATATTTCGCGTGCCGTAAATGTTCATTTTTCTTGTAGTAGTAGTAACAAGATTCACAAAGTTTTTATTATGCATGCTACGTTCAGCCGCTAAATGAACAAAATGTAGTTATGGATCTAGAAACATTCCAACGTAGTCTCATGACATCCATCGTACTATTTCATCGGAACAATGTAAATTTACTAAATGACTATAAGGGACTATTGACCATAACATGATGCATTAATAAGAAATTCACATTGTATTACAAGGTACACACACATCCATCTAAAAGCAGCTAGCAAACTAATACGAGCAATTCAAAAGACCGTAAGAGAGGAAATGTGTCCTATTTCTTCCTCCAAAAAAGTGAAAGTTGGTATTCCTGACATACAGATTATATTACAATAAAAAAAACTAGAGCAACCATTCATGTGTTGATATTTTAGGCCACCTTCACCACAGAGCAGCTAGTAATGAAGTACTCAGCAGCAGTAATGAAGTATCCAGCAGTAGGCCTCCTTCACCAAATTGAATCCAAATAACCAAATTGCATACAAACATTAGTAATGAAGTACCCAGCAGCCAAATTGCATCTGAAACCAGCCGTAACATGTAGCAATCCAATCTTCAATCTACATCACAAAGTAGGGAGTTCTATATTAGTTCCCTAAAAATAAGAAAGTAAATTATTTTTTAACAAAAAACTGCCTTAGAAACCAAAACGTGACCTCAAAAATAATAGACAAGAATGGGAACACAAACCAACTGTTTGTTTCAAGATTGATCTATATATATGCATACAATACAAAATGATGAAGCTTTTATCTTTAATGCTACATGTTCATTCTGACTGTGTTCATTTTAGTTGATTTCTTATGTTTTAAGTAATTCACCTAAAATTTGTATTAGGAAATCTTCTTTGTATTTATCTCCAAAAATACTGAACCTACAGTTTTAATTTGATTTTGCTTTAATTCTTCTGTTAATGCAATAAAGTTGAATTAATTCTCCTGAGGATGAACCGGTCCTCGGATTTGCAAGTACATTTGCTTGGCTAAGTGTGGAAGACTTTCTGCGTAGAAAATTCCTTTCTAGCTATGTAATATCCTAGGCTAACTTAGGATAACCACCTTACCTATAGATATATTATTACCTTACCTAATAGGTAAACCTATACTTAGGCTAATAGGTAGTAACTTATCATGTTATATCTAGGTATCCTTCTCTAAACCCAAAACTCAAGGGTGGCCAACTGTCTAAGGGGAAGGATCCCCTGCCACTGCCTCAATCTGCTGTTGCACATGCATATGACTGTATGCATTTAGCTCTGGAAGCTGTTGCAAGCCTGCATATGCAAGGTCAATGCAAGGCCTTGCTGCAGATGCTGCTGCTAACTGCAGATGCTCTACTGCACACTCTACTGAAATGCTACCTGGGCTTGTGGCTGCTACTGCTATCTGCAATGTCACATCTGATACAACCAATGCCCAAATCTGATACACTACTAAAGCCAACTGATACAACTCAACAGCTAGCTGATTCTAACTCTTAATTACCTACATGCTACTGAATATATTAACTCATATCATCTACATATCTAACACTCCCAATATAGATATCCAAGGCCAAGAGCTAATGCTCTGATACTCAATAGGAGACACAAAACCAACTAATACTAATTTGGAAACCCAAAGACCCTAAACCTCTCTGATACTTGCAAATGCTAACGTCCATAACCCATTTGAAAATGGCCAAGCCAATTTGCTGCCACAGCAGACCCTGCTGCTTGCATATGGCAAGTGGGCAACCTACTGCTCTTCCGACCCCTCACTCTACTGCACATGCCTAAGCCCTCTCACCACTGCACATTGCAGTGCCAAGCCAATATAACCTCTGCTACCCAGTGTTCTCACAGAGCAATACAACCCGACCCCTTTCTCTTTAACAAACAACACACACACACACACACACACACACACACACACACACACACACACACACACATGAGACATATATGTATGCAAAACCCCCAAATCTTATATAACCTCTGATACACACTTGGAGATTTCCCCAAAATCTTTGAGATACACTAATCTCTAATAAACTTCTAACATATCACCATTTCCCCTAATCTCTGATACTAAAATCCCCAAGTATCAGTTACACTACCAAGTCACAATACTCTGTAACCCACATCTCACATGGACAAAGGGCCACTACTACAACTGTATTTGCATTTGTTTGTAGTACAGGCCAACATGGCTGCTGCTACACTCGCATTTGTCAAAGCAAATGCCAATGGCCTTGCCCGACCCCATACCCTCTAATACTCTAGTAATCCCATGCTCTGATACTACTAACCAAGTCTCTCTAACTCTGATACCAACAACCAAATCCCAAGGCCAAGTCGAGGCTCTGCTCGAGCCATCCACAAAGCATGCTCTGCTGCCAGAGCAGAACCCAAATTAGCAGATACCAACTGAACCCCTGACCTTTGCTACACAAAACAAAATTATGATACAATATACACTCCAAACCTCCCCTGACCTTTGAACCCAAATCAGCAGATACGAACTGAACCCCTGACCTTTTACCAACCAGAGAGGTGATAGCCTTAAAAGAGCTGAATGAAAGATAAGGATTCATGTAGCCGCACCAAAATTTTGGATACAAGGTTGTTTGGATGTTTCATAACTTCAAATATTTTCCCACTTCCTGTACTTATGCATTCTTGATAGGCCTACACAGGTTTTACCTTTTGTTATAAATCATTTTACTTACAAATGCAATCAGCTTTGGCGCCTTTAACCATGATACTAAACTTTTGAAGTTTGTTGTGAGCTACTGTTATCTTTCTGTAAACTTTAAAATATAATTGTGCAGAAGTACCTTTTATTCACTGTCCAATAATTCATATATTTGTGTCTCCTTGCTTGGTCGTATGAAAATAAAACTTATATATTGACATTTTTTATTTCTGGTTCGTAAGAATGTTATAGTGTTCCCGTCAAGGGCTGTGGCAATGGAAAATGCTCTCCGGTTGTTCACGCCAAGACTTGCCATTATTGATGAACATTTGACTAAACACTTGCCCAAGCAGTGGCTGACATCTTTAGCACTGGAGGTAATAATTTATACCTGTCTTTTTCTTTTATTTGTACATATGAATATGCACTAGACAGTACTGAAAGCCTGATATAACGGTATAGCCTAGCCCAGATGAATTTTTTGGTGTTTATTTCAACTAGTACAGTAGTATATATGTTTACTTGTTGATTTCATGTAAAGTTATTTGTTATACATCAAAGTAAATAAAAACCTTCAAAATGCAATCTATATCTCTACTATTGTAGAACCAAAATATCTCTACCGATTTTCCTGGCAAAATGCAGATTCCCTTAAGTGTGATTGTGGCGTGGATAATGGGAGTTCAAATGGATCTTGATTTCAACTTATTAGAGACTTGCTCATTGCTTATAGCAGTAGTGGTTACAGCCTTCACTTTGCAGGTGATATGATTATCAAATTATCAACAACATAAATAAAATTCTTTCGCTCTTTTTTGTTTTGATGTACCAAACTAATCTTAGACCACTATAAATTTGCGTCGTTGGAATTGGTTTTTTTCTTGCAAAATCTCTGCAACAGGTTTTTATGGTTTCTATATAATGTTATGGTTGTTCCCATTTTCAAAAAGAATACCAAACAAAAATTCTAATGCCTTAAGCTGATGCAAATCACCATGAATTCTCTGCTAGGATACATTTAATTTTAAACATACCTGCCTCTTGTATGTCTTTTCTTCCATGGTTCCATGTGCCATTAAGCGGTACGCATAAACAGGTTTGTTTTGCCCATATCTACAAAGGACAATCCATAATTAGACAACTGCTTACCTAATTGATATAATATAGCGCATGCACTTCAAGAACATCAGTAGAAGTCACAGAAGATGGGTAAAGTGCAAAACTTAACAGACAAGTTAAGCAAAACTTTTTTATTTTCTTCAGCTCAAGTTAACAGACAAGTTAAGCAAAACTTACCAAACCACGATAGTTATGATCTCCACATTATAAGTTAATATACAAGTAAAGCTTACTGAAACCGCGATATTTATGATCTCCACAAGTTAATGACAAGTAAAACTTACTGAAACCACGATGGTTATGATCTCCACATTACAAGTTAATAGACAAGTTAAGCAAAACTTACTGAAACCGCGATAGTTATGATCTTCACAATACTTTTCAAAACCCACAAGGATATATCCCTCTTAGTGGCAAAGCTTAGCGCAGCTGCCTAAAGAAAACTTAGAGAGAACATGATCGTGGTGCCGGTGCAGAGAGCAGGAAACCTCTTGCAAATTTTGGACTGGAGGAGATACCATGCTGACAAACTGAAATAGATTATGACTAGAATAACTGTCCCAAGCATCCATTTGCCTCTGATGGAATTGTCCCTACAGTGACTTGCATGTCCTTCTGAGTACTCTGCTACTTGGTGCGATGTGCTGGTTAGGGCGATGCCCTTGTACAATGCCAGCACCATCATGCCCGCAAAGCAAAGGACCGCCTCGAGCACCTTCGCAACCCCTGTCTTCGTTTTCACAGTTGCAGTTTCTAATCTGTGTATATAAATGTCAGAGAGGCTTACAAAGAAGTAGTACAGGAAAATGGCTAACAATTTGTATGCTCTCAGCTCTCTCATTTCAAGATGCGGTTGCATACATGAATGATATGGCGATCAGGAAAGTGAGCACAGGAGTCACAATGAAGAAAGCACAAGCGTACGTGGTAGTATTATACTACATCCCCATATAGAAGAGATAATGCATAAGAGCACACCTGAAGCACAACCAGCATACCTATTGTTAGATAGGATATCCAATTGTTATTATACTACATCCCCGCTTCTTCGTGAACGTCTTGCCTTTGATACTAACAGCCTGTCCACATTTTAGAAACAATTTTATCAGATTGAATCCAAAACAATTACTGCTAGTACTAATCAAAGCGACCGAAACTTTAAACGTTTTCACACAATTTATCAAATTAAACCCTAAAATACCAAATACTCGATCAAAAACTATTAAAAGATTGACCCTTTTGCGTGAAAGCGAATCGCTCGTAGACCTGGCACGCCTCCTCTTCCTCCTCTTCTGGTCCAAGTGGTCGAGACGGTAACCATGGCGCTTCCCGTGGATCTCGAAGTAATCCCCTTGCTGCTACAAGGAACCAGAAACAACAAAGAAGAATAATAAAGGGATAGATTATATGATTTCTAATATAACTTATCTGAAACTTCAGGAGAATTTTACCATGGCGAAAGAAGGAAAACTAACCCTAAATTTTAGGGTTTGGGAGGTAAAGAAGATAGGGGTCGACTGTGGATTGTGATTGCTGCTAAGAAGATGGGGGAAGATAAAAGATGGTATGATAATGGGATCGGGGTAGAGAATTTTGGTGAGGATAGAGAGATTTGGGGATGGGGGAAGATAAAAACTTTGGTAACGTCCATCGCCCCTCAGTGTTGTCCGCCACGATACCGTACTCACCTCCGATGTCAGTGGAGATCAACTGCCAGAGATGTTTGTCATAGACTCGAATTTGCTTTCTGCCCAAGAGGTCACCGGAGACATGATCAGGGTGCTCGGATCTGACCCTTCGTGCTACCGATTGGCGGAGAGTCTATCCTGGAGAGGACGGTGAAGAAAGATGATGAGGAGATTGAAGAAGAATAAGGAAGAAAAGAGAGACAGGGTTTAGAGGGGGAGATAGGAATGGGTGTGAAATAAGAAGAGGGAAACTGAAATTTTGATAAATGTAAATATTTTACATATGTTGAATATTTTTTATGTACAAATTTTTTACTTTCTCTTTTCTAACACTTTGAAACTGTTGACTTAATTTGCTTTATTGTTCATTTTTGTTTGAATTTTAGTTTTTTTTTGCTTTATTATTCATTTTGCTTTACTACTAGGTCAGACAATGCTATCCTACCTCTTATTCAAACAAGCGAGAGTTAATTAATTAGCATAAACATTGAGGAAAAGTTAATTTGGAAGAGGTTTTTAGGGAAACAATTAGTACTTAGGGAAAAAAATTTCTTAGAGAGCACGATAGCAACATACACGGTGCACACAAATGCATGCCGTAAATAAGTTATCATTTATGGCGCGCACAAATGCATGCCATAAATAAGTTATCATTTACGGCGCACAAAATTGCATGCCGTAAATAAGTTATCATTTACGGCATGCACCAATACATGCCGTAAATAAGTTATCATTCACGGCGCAAAAAAATGCATACCGTAAATATGTTGTCATTTACGGTGTGCATGTCAAATACGCCGTAACAAAGACAAAAAATAACTCTTATACGGCGCACAGATTTGTGCGCCGTAAAAAAGTGTTATTTACGGCACGCAACAACAGCACGCCATAAATTGTGCACCGTAAATGCTATATTTTTTTGTAGTGGTACCTACGTTCTCGTGTCCTTTCTCAAGGTGCGGGTCGTAACATGTTTTTGTGGTGGCCCATGCAGGTCAATGTCGCAATTAATACGATCTCGTAATGGTGCTCGACTTGGAGTACTAATTACGAGCCTGCGACTAGGACATAGGATCTAGGATAAGATAGGAGTTACTCAATCACATTTTAGGAAAAATTCTGATCTTTTGATTACCATGACAACTCTTATTGTAATTGAATTCAATTGTCCTTCCTTGATTTTTCTTATCATGTGCCATATTGATCTCCTTGTTTCAATCTGTCCTCAGGATGTCGATTACTTGCGCTCAGGCAGCAGGATCTAGTATTGTTCCAGAGAGGTCCGGTCCAGTAGGACCTCCACCTCCGGCTACGGGAGTAGCAGTCGAGGGAGCTGCCACCTCAGTTCCTGCCCTTCAGACAGGAGTAGCAGTGACTGTTCCAGGAGGTCTTCCACTCTAGCTGCGGGACCATCCATAGTCATCCTTGAGACTCTTCTACCGCTACCTCTGCTACCGACAGAGGCACAGCAGATGATGGCCCTTCTACAGCAGGTAATGCAGATCCAGAGGGCCCAGGTGGAGGCACAACAACATCAGGCTGACGCATCCCATCCCAGGCAGAGGTGCTATGACAGAGTATGGAGAACTCCCACTAGCTGGCGATGACAGCAGTTGAGAGGGTAGTCTCGGGTACAGCTCAGGGGTGCCCCAATTCAGCAGCAGTAGAGTCAGAGGAGGCCTGGCACATGTTTGTATTTCAGAAAGATGAACTCGAAGAACTTTAAGGGTACTGAGGGTATCCTGTATGCAGATGACTGGTTGGAGGATGTCCAGCGGAGCTTGGAGTTCATAGAGGTCCCGAAAGGACTTTGGGTGACGTCTACGGCTAGCCAGTTCTTTGACATCGCTCTGACGTGGTTCCGGACAGACCCTCAGGTGTCAGTGAAGGATATATCATAGGAAAAATTTAGGCAGCTCTTCAAGGAGAAGTTCTACCCCGATGTGGCTTTTACAGCTTTGGAGGTCTAGTTCGTCGGATTAGTGCAGGGGAACTCGTCGGTGGACGAGTATGCAGCAGAGTTCTTCCATTTGAGTAGATTTGCTCCAGACCTGATCCAGAATAAGGGTATAAGTCCCACAAGTTTAGGAGAGGCCTTATTTATGCGTTTCGTACTCGTACTTCCGGACGACGCGATACGACATTCGAACAGATACTGATGGAGGCACAGATAGCTGAGGAGGACTTTGGCCTCAAGCCGAAGAGGGGCAGTGATGCCTTAGGGGCTAGTTCAGTGCAGGGCCAGCCAAGCGCCCTCACATCCAGCAGAGGCCAGTTCAGCAGCCGTTTCAGGGCCAGGGACATGTACTTCACCGACAGGCACCCAGGCAGCAACAACACACTATATATGACTTCTGCAAGAGGTAAAGTCAAGGATGGGGTGACTGCAGGAAGAGGTAGGGCCTGTGTTTACTTTGTAGTTTAGTAGAGCATTAGTGTAGGGATTGTCCCAAGAACAAGGCACCAGTGACTCAGGCGGCAGCAGGAGCTAGGGCTTCGACAGGGCAACAAAAGGGACCACCGTTGCAGACTCAGCAGCAGAGGTTTATCCAGCATCAGCAGCAGGCCAGGAGAGGCCAACAGGGGCGAGCTTTCGCCATGGCAGTCGAGGATGCACAGGCAGAGGGAGAGCTGATTGCAGGTTCCAATCTTTTTGATTCTATTTCCGTATTTGCCTCCTTATAACTGTCTTAAAATTCGATTCTATCTGTTCCTTGTAGTTGATAAATTTTGTTTGGATCGTTTATTATGATTTATTTTCTCTGGAGATAAGTCATATGGGCGAGGTCACTGTAATGCACGTTGTTCGTATTACGTATTTTGGAATACGTATATGTATTTATTTTGCATTGCAAGTCTCCTTTCCCGGTTTATTGGGTATTTCATTGTTGGTTCATCTTGGTTCGGTTCGGCTTGTGTTGGTTAGGCTTGGTTCAGTTTTGGTTGAGAACCAACCCACCTACCTACCACCACCAACCCCATTTATTAACCCCTTCTTCTTTCTCTCCCTTCATTACTCTTCTTCTCCACCATTAACTCCTTACCAACCTGTGAGAGTAAGAGAGAGCTAGGCAAGTACATCTTGCTTCATAAGGGAACTCAAGATTTATTGTTCTATTTTCTTCCTTGCAACATTCTAAGACTCTTTAGTGCTTGACAATTTCAATTTCCATGGCTAAATTCTTCTAGATCTAAGTTTATAGTATTTTAGGATTTTTTGGGTTTTGAACTACTTAGCTTTGTTATTTCTAAGTTTTGTAGGTTTCATGTTGTAGAGCATTTTGTTCTGCCCTATTTCGACCTATGGAAGTTCGGATTTGGACTCCGGATGAAGGGTTTATGGAGCTTGGAAGTTTGGATTCATGATATTCTTCTTCTCGGATCAGTAAAGAAGAAGAACAGTACAGCCGTATAGCTGTCCTGGCCATATGGAGATACTTGACCGCATGAGTCTTCATACAGCAAGCATTTCTAGCCGCATAAGGTCATGAGCAGCAACCCAGCGTATGAGGCCTTGACTTGACTTAGTCGCATGGCGCATTAATTCTCAGCCGCTTGAAGACAACTCATTTCAGCCGCATAAAGATTGACATTCTTCAGCCGTATAAGACTCTACTTGAAAATCTGCCGCATGGCTCTGCCTTTGATTCAGTCGCATGAGAGGGCTTGGCCCTTAGCCGCATAAGCACTTGCCTTTCCAGTCGCATAAAGTCGCATTAAGTCCCAGCCGCATAGGGCTCAGTTTTTTCTGCTGCCGCATATGACTTGATCCCCGCGAGCCACATGTGACCCGTTCTTTCAGCCGCATATGCCCTGCATCCTCCTGCCGCATATGTCCTGCATCCTCCTGCCGCATACACCCATTCTCCTAGCCGCATGAGCCTGCAGCCGCAGGAGCTTGGTTTCCCTTAGCTGCCTGACTCCTTTCGAGTCCTTGTCCTCTTTCCTCATTTTATTATTATTATTATATTGGACTGTCTCATTATAATCAGGTTCTAACCCTTATAGAATACTTGTACTATACAATTCTGCATATGAACCATGGCATGATAGTGGCCCGCTATGGCGCACTTTTGACAAGAAAACTGACACGATATATCTCGTCATGCTGTTATGACAGCTACCCTGACATGACAAGTAGGAACGACCAGGACACCGTGGACGATTATGTTTGTACAAATAAACTGGCACTGTCTTGCATCATATCTAGGATGGGGATCCCTGAGTACCACAGTCAGGGTTATCTACTGAAATTAACTAAGGCTAATTAACTAGAGTGATTCAGTAGTCATGAAGAGATTCCCAGCTACAGGCAATTTCGTTATCTGGGCACATTAAGTGGACTTGTAGCCTACCGACGAGTAGGGTACATTTCCAGCACACAGTCACGTGTTGCATTCTTCACAAACGAACATTCGACCTGGATGATCGGATGGTCTGCAGGGCTTGTGGCTGTTGGGATAATCTTATTGCATCTTGCTAGTAACTAGGCCTGTGATAACCCTAGTTAGTTAAAGTATCAAGCCATACTCTTGATTGGCCGTAATTGATTGGATGGAGTTTATTCCAGCTTAGTCTTATCCTGATTCTGTGCAAGATTGTGACATGACATGATTATTGATGCTTGCCTTAGCAATGACGATCGGAGGTCCAGTTCTGTTCAGGCGAAGGGTTACAACCCCGGTCCTTGTTTGGTTTCAGGGTTGTAACCTGGCTCCCGGAGCAGTTTTGTGTCCTCTTTTCGTTATTGTCTTATTTCAACCCCATGCTATGTTCGTCATATTTTACCTTACCTTAATACCATGATTATTTATACTGGCCTTAGCAATAAAGATCAGGGGTCCAGTTCTGTTCAGGTGAAGGGTTACAACCACGATCCTTGTTTGGTTTAAGGGTTGTAAACTGGCTTCCGGAGCAGTTCTGTGTCCTCTTTTCGTTTATTGTCTTTACTGTACCAATAGTATTTGAGACGGGTTTCTATTCAGATGAAGGGCTGCAACCCCGGTCCTTGTTTGGTTTAAGGGTTGTGACCTGGCTACTTGAATGGTTTCCTCGTACTCAGTTTACTATTGTTATCTCTATTATTATCAATTCGTTATTTATTATCTTTAACATTCTATTATGAATTGCTGGTTTTAGTTCCTAAGTGAAGCCTCCTTTGTGGCACTTGCTCTTTCTGGGGTCTGACCCAGCTGGTTTTGTGTGGTCAGATATCGGAGTAGCTCTAGAGGATCTACCTGTCTTCCAGCCATATGGTGACCACCAGGCGTAACCCTGGCAACGAGTGGGTTTCTTTTTGTCCTTCCACTTTATTGTAAATTATTCTTTTGAGGCAATTAGCCGACGAGCACTTGTTAGCTCGTATTGCATCTTTATTTACTGTCTGCCTACGGGCTGTAACATGATTGACAAATCCTAGGGTTGATCATGTATGATTAAACTCTTGCTAGTCCTCACATTTGTACGACTAGCTTCATGATCATTCGAATATGTAATGTATGGGACGACTTACTATTGTATATTTGGTACTCTGACATCTTGTTATTGTTATTTGCTTGCTTGAGATTGAGACAATAGTCTTGTTCCTGGCCATAGGTGACTGTTGGCTTGTAGTTAAACCCTCATGTATCTAGACAGCCATGACCGTATAGCGAGGTGGGTTACACTTCAATATACGTAGCTGGCTATGTACGCCCCCGCTCTCCAGTATTCTGGTTCTGGGGCATTACAGTCACCTCGATTATGGGATCTAGAGTCTTCTATAGTTATGTTAGCTGGCATAGTGAGGACATATAGTCAGATTTTGGACGTATTTCTCGGGTGTAGGAATTTAAGGTTTTCGCTACCAAGTATGCGGCAATGCAAAAATTTTAAATACCATGATTCTAGAGGTATGTACCATAGTCAAGGACTCTTGTGAATATAGTAGCCTTGCTCACTAGCATGGCGAAAATTTCGAGTATTATAATTTTGGACAGACGCATATGATTATCGGACTGTGTGTTGAGACTGTGATTATTGGAGGTGTTTGACCTAGAAGGAGTACGACCATTTTAATTTCGAGGACAAAATTTTTCTAAGGAGGGTAGACTTGTAGCACCCAGTTTCTAAAATGAGGGTAATTTTAAAATTTTATAATTATAATCATTTAATAATGATATTTAAACCATGTTGCAATTTTTGGTGATTTTTAGTTAATTTAAAACTATTTAAAACCACGATTTGTGATTTTAAGGATTGACTAGTGTAACACTAGATTTTGGCTAAGCCTAGAGACTAACTATGACCAAGAGACCTAGTCATGTGATTAGGATGATTAATTACAACTTTTTAGCCTAAGGGTATTTTGGTCATTTTGACAATTTTGTGAAATTGTAAGTTGTATGAATTAAATATGTGCTAGTTAATTATTTGAGACTTGACCTAGAAGTTTAACCTAATCTAGATTAGTCATGAGGTTAGGATCATGGTTAGAACATTCCTACTAAGTGCCAAGGTTAGTAATATCTAGATATTATTCTAGTAGGATATTTGTGAAAAAGAAAGCTTTGAACCAATATGAAGGCTCGAAATTGGGTGGAATGATCTTGGCCACTCATCTATACCTAAACAAACCCTAATTCCCTTAGATGACCAGCCATCAAGTGCTCCCCTCCTATAAGTGTCACACTTAGAAACATTTGCCTCTTTTTACAATTTTTAAGAACCCTAATAGTTCCTCCCCAAAATTCTTCCCCTAATATCCAAATTAAGTCCAATTTGATCCTAATCAATTGCATCATCATCCCCAATAGTAGAGGAGACTTGTGGGTTTTTGCTAGCAAGGTTCGAGGACGTTTGAACCGTAGCAAATCAAGGAAGACGTCGAGTCGAGGCTCTTTTCATTGAGGTTTTACCCTCAATAGGTAAAACCTACAAACACCTATAAATTTCCAATTTCTTTCCATAGATGCATCCATTTAGGGTTTCCCTAGGTGTAGTCCAAGTTTGGTAGGAAATCGTGTCCATTTCGTGTCCGTATCGGACACGTATCGGTGTATTTAAATGAGTGTTCGATGAAATGTCTTATAGAACTTTTGTTCTTGGTTTTTAAAACAAATTATATATTTTGGAAGCTTATAATGTGTAGATCATAACCCCAACTGACTAGTTAATTTCTGACACGATTTGTGTCAGTTTTGGACACAGGAACACTGTGTACGACACATCGTGTACTGTCCTGCTACCTCATGTCCAGTTCTCTTTGGACACGACACGAGACACCACCATTTTTGGTCAGCACCTAGGGGCAATGTCTGACATGCCACCCACAATGCTTTAGAGGGACTCGTGTCGTATCGGACACGCAATTGCGAGAGCACACGATTTGTACTGTACTATAAGAGCGTGCAAGTGTTGTCCGATACGGGCTTCGTGTCCTTCGTGGACACGTTGTGATGGTATTTCAGGGACACGTTTGGGTAGGCCATCACCTGGCGAACCTAGGGACACGAGCACGAGCTCTCTAGTGTCGTGTGTCATGTCCTAGCCCGACTCGCACACGTGCACGAGGCCATACTGAACACTGTGTTTTCCTACTTCCCTTATTCGATTTTTGACAATTCGTGTCCAGTTCTAGGACACGTGGACACCCTCCACATGTGCACACACATGTGGGACACCATTGTACACGACTGAGTTAGATTTTTATATTGTTTTAATATTCGAAATTGGGTTGTTGTGTCGAATTTTCAGAACACTGATACATGTGTTCAGTTCTATTTTTTTAGAGTTTCTAAATTATGATTAAAATGAAATTAAAACCTGATTATGTTAATTAGTTGATGTCTACATGTGTACTTACCTGAGATTGGGTTGTAGTATGGGTCTTCGAATGTGAATGCTCTGAATACTGTACAGTTCGATCCAATTTTTCCTGAAGTTAATGGGTTAAATTGTTGATCAATGTTTAAAACCAATGATGTGAACATTAGAATATGCCAAAGATTTAGGTTTTTCCTCTGGAAATATGGGCATATTCATTTGTTTGATATTGGTTTGATATGAAACTGAGAATCGAGTTTTGGTATACGAGAAAACTGAGATTGGGATGTTCAAAACTGAGATGGGTTTGTTCATGAAAACTGAGAATATGCACTGTTTACCTATGGTTTTCATAAGTTAAAATCTGAGATTGGGATAGGGGTTTTGGTGGTTAACAATAAACTGAATTTTAGTTTTGGATTCATATGTGAGTACTGGATTTGACGTGGTGTTAAAAATAAAAACTGGGATTTGAATACTGAGATTGAGTATTAACTTATATGTTCATGTTTAGTATTATTTTTGAACTGTTTTGGAGTTTTTCCAGTTTTCGAGTTTAGGTTTGATTTTTGATATTGAAAACTGAGTTATATATATGTGTATATTTATATACAGTGATACATTGATAGGTTGGTTTTGATTTATGTATCAAATGGAAATAGATACTACACACACACCCATTCCTAATAACTCATGATCCACTATACACACACACTCTCTTTCACTCACTCACTCTCTTTCACTCACCTACAAGCTTTCACATACACACCCAAACACACATGTATACCCCCTTCACCCTCTCTCTAGGTATGATGTATGTAGATATGCATATATATGAGGGCATGTATGTATATATTAATGTATGCATACATGTATGAATATATATATATGAATGTATACACATATGTTAGCTAGAAGCTCTACTTTACCAAATGCTACAATGTTTATACACACAACCTATATATATATATATATATATATATATATATATATATATATATATATATATAAATGTATAAACAAAAAATATATAAATGTATATATATATATAAATGTATAAATGTATATATATATATATATAAATGTATATATACATTTATACATTTATATATATATATATATATATATATATATATATATATATATATAAATGTATATATATATAATATATATAAAATATATATATATATATATATATATATATATATATATATATATATATATATATATATATATATATATATATATATTTTTTTTTATATATATATATATATATATATATATATATATATATATATATATATATATATATATATAACCCTTTATAAAAAAAAAATATATATATATATATATAAACCCTTTATATGTATATAGTTTATATATGTGAATGTAAATACAAATGTGATACTAAACTAGATTACTTGGTTGTGTGTGCCTAGCTAGTTAGATGTGATGCTAGACTATGGTTTAGCTTTGTGTGTAGTAAAGTTAGTTGCCTAGGCTATGTGTTGGATACCTAGAATTGACTTGTTAAACCTAGATTTGACTTATTAAGCTTAGATTAGACTAACTTAGACTAGTTGACCAAGATTGACAAAACCCTAACTAGTTTGACCTAGTTTGACCTAGACAATTGACCAAGAGTTGACTTTGACCTAGTTGACTTAGAATCATGTAGTTCGTATTGCAGATTTCCATTATTTCAATTTGAGTACTTAAATAACCTGTTTTACTCTAAATAGGACTCTGTGACACCAGTTCGGACATCTATTCATATCAGTCATACAGGGTGACAGGCGAGTACATTCTCTGATTGTTTCATATTTGTTAGGACTTATATTCTTGCTCTAGATTACTTTACTTGATACTGGCACGATTGTTATCATGGATTGGTACTATATGGATCTTCTCTTGCGATGTTATCTCTATTGTGTTCAACAGATACATATTATGATGTGCGTTTCACGAACATATTATATTTATTGTACACCCTATTTGTAACTCCACCTTCCTGATATTTGAAAATTTCAAAGTTTTTATATTTGATTAAACAATTTGGAGATTGTTATATAATTTAATTATATGAGAAGCTATATACATATGTATTATCTTAGCCTTTGGGCTTTAATTCATTTGGAAACCTGTGATGCCTATTTTAAAACAATTCCAATGAGTAAAGCCCATTTTGGGAGGCCCAAAACCTCACCTATTAATTCCTAAGGAGAAATAAACTTTTTCTCTTTCCATTTAGCCTAACTTCATTCAATCAAACCTATTTGATTCAAAAATCGGTTACCAAAGAATCTCATGTGCCATGTACAGCCTACCAAACTTGCTTTTTTCGCGCTTTCCCACTCCTTCTCGATCCATCCATCCTCCTAACCGTCTACAAGTAGACTCAATTTGCACCATTCTTTTTCTCATCATTCAGAGCTCCACAGTTGCGTATTTCCAACTGAATCTGAAGAAAAAGAGAGAGAGTCGAAGGAGAAGGAGGATTATCTATAGCTACGTTGATCGTCGGTGTAGGATGGCTCGACGTGGGTGCTAGCCAGGTGAAGTTCCATCTTACAATTTATTGAATCTCGGAGTAAGTAGTTGACTCTGGCTGACTGTTTCCTCTTTTCCTTTACAAATTATTGTTAGGAATCTTGATCTCTGGATCGGTTATTCTTACAGTCCTTCATAGTCTGGCAATCGATTTGGTAAGGGATCGAATGATCTAATCTTCTAAATTTAAATTCATGTCAATCAATTTTTCTTGATTCAGATCTATTGAGATTTTGATCAATTCTTTTTCAATTCACTCAGATATGAGATTTTGATCTTGAAATTATTCAAGAATAATCGATTCTCGAACGCTCAGAATAATCAATTGTGTGAGTACTTTGATTTTATTTTGATTCCAATATCTTGTCACCTACTGATTGGTGCTAAACTGTGAAGTATGGATTGAAGGATCTAACATTGAACTTACAAGTGCTATGTTATCTCTATTTTACTCCCTGTTCAGAGAAATTATGGATCCATACAATTGAGTTTAGCTTGAGTCGATTGTGAGGTTGAGGCTTAGATTAGTATTGTGACAGTAATCATCAGGTAACATCCCTCATCCTTGCATATTATTCAATTTCAGTATTTTTAAATGCAAGGTTACGAGTAGGTGGTTTAGAAATATTACATGAACCTCATGAGTTTTGTTGAGGGATGATTGGTATTCAATTGAGTGGCTAAATCTTTCCTGAAAATTCAGTATAATAGGAATGTCTTTAGCGTTTATAAATTTCTAATTCCTCTTTCATTCTAGAATTTACATGGGGGTTGGTTGGCTATTGTTGTTGTATGTTTTACCAATATGGGTACTGTTCTGAGGGAATTGAGGTACTCTATTAATGAATAATGATCGTTTCAGTTTAAATGGAAAAGGGATGTTGGAGTATTAGATTTAAGTTGCAGGATGGGGGTTTAGAGTATATTGATTTAATACAGGACAATGTCATTAATGAGTTATTATAATTTCTAATTCTCTGAACTCGATTGATGTGAGGAATTATTGGACTGATAAATAGCAGTTAGGACTGGATGTGCCAGTGCTTTAATTAGGAAGGATTCAAATCAGTGCTCTGTTTAGAGTAATGATCCGTATCAGTCCTAGTTAGAGGTTGTTTCCTATCAGTCCTGCTTAGGATTGAACTTTTATTGCAATATTTCGATTTGTCAAATCTTAATGACTGGTAGTGTATTTATTGATCAGAAGTGGGGATTAACATTGTTATCAAGAACCATAGACTAAATTTTAGTTTAACCAAGATAGATGACAATAGAGTGGTTGTAGTTGAACCTTACTGTCAGATGATATATTGGTTTACTGTGTTATGTTGGAATATGATTCCTGAGATTTTCAGTCCAAACTGAGATTTCAGTTGAAGACTTATATTTCAGATTTAACCCGAGACTTTAGTTCAATCTGGATTTCAGGAACAGAGATAACATCTCATGGTTGTTCAATTTGGATTCCAGGAACCTGAGATGGTTCAGTCCAGTTTTGAACACAGGAACCTGAGATCACATCTCAATGGTTCAGTCCAATTTTAACTCTTGGAACCTAAGATGGTTCAGTCCAGTTTTGAACTCAGGAACCTGAGATCACATCTCATTGGTTAGTTCAGTCTAGGATTCTTTTAATTATAGTATTTATTTCAATTCAGGAACTTGAGATCTTTATAAGTCAATTAAGGTTCATTGAAGATACTCTATGGGTCAGAATGGAACCTGGAACCAATGCAAGGATTAGTTCAGTGAACACTTAGGTTCCTGGGAACCATTGCATGAACTGAGTATTATATGGGGACCAGGCTATATGTCAGAGGTTCCTTACTTATAGCAGAGTCCTATTAGGACTATTGGTTCCAAACAAGTTCAACCCTCTTTTTAGGAGACTTCATTCATTGAGATAAGTTTATTTGTTTTACTTTCACTTGAGGTATATGAAGGCTTTGATAGAAACTAATAGAATCAATCTTTAACTAATGTGTTAGTCTAAACTAGATTAGGTAGAATAATCATTTATAGGGTAATTTGTTTGATCAAGTTAGAACTAAGGATAAATATTAAGGTGACTTTTCTAGATTAGAACTGGTTACCTTATGAATGTTGACTTATAAATTGTAAAATCATTTAATACATGAGGAAATCCAGTGTCTTTGATTACCTGTACTTTTCCGGAGCCAGGCAAGTACACTCTACGGTCTTGTGCATTTCATTATATCCTGTGCTTCCTTGATTGACACACTGCAATACGACATGTAATTCTGGTGCTCATGTTCCTTGTTCTTATTACTTGTACCTGGGGTGGGTAAATATACTATTTATGTGACAAAATCCAAGAAACAACTCAGGTGTGTTTAGCTTAGACCCCGCATCGTGCATACGGGTCCTAAGCCGTACCATTCATGTGCTTTCATGTGTTTACCCCTAGCCGGTCAAATACTTAGTTATATTTCAAATATTGTACACACATATTCAGGAGATATATCATGTACTTAGTTCCTATGATTCCTGAGATACCATGTTCTTTCATGTTCTTACATACCATGTTCTTTCATGTTCTTAGATACCATATTCTTTCATGTGCTTATACACCATGTTCTTTCATGTACTTTATTCACCATGTTCTTTCTTGTACTTTACATACCATGTTCCCTTATACTTTTATATCATGATGTCTTGCTCATTTCCTAGAATTAAACTTGCTCCGCTCCTGAATAGGATATGTTGCAGGTGAGTTGAAGGCCCTGTGCGACACCTATTATGGACAGGATATTGCTATTCTTACTGAGCCAGCTGGAGATGTGTTGGACCAAGAGGCTGCAGAAGCCTAGAGCTTACCTTAGCACTTTACAGTTTTACTTTGTACTTGAGACTAGTAGACTTACTTTCATTGCTGGAATGTAATAAAATACTTAGACATGTACTTCTTTTCTGGGATACATTTATAGATGCTGTGTTTTCATACTTGTCTTGATATTTGGTTAGATTTCCCTAGTTTGGTACAGCTTACTTCGTCGTGTCTAACGACGAAGGCTGGGCGTGTTTGACTCGTGTCTGATTATTCGGGAGCGGGTCGTGACTTGTTTTTAGTGGTGGCCCATGCAGGTCTATCCTAATGGTACCTAGGTCTTAGCGTACTATTGGAGGACTTGATTACACTAGGGAAACTTGATCACAGCATAGGAAAATCGAAAAATAAGGATATATCAGGTTTATCAGGTGCTTTGATATTATAAAAATATTGTTTGTTAGGTTTTAGGGTTTGTCAATCAACGAAGTTTTCTTTCAATTACAGGATGGTCACTACGAGAAAGACCGCGAATCAGCCCGGAGTTGCAGGCAGTTTCGGAGTTGCAGATCAGGCCGCACCAGATGTTCCGGCAGGTCAGCTTACACCACTGCCTCCGATCTTTCCGCCGCTACCCTCGACGATAATGTTTGACGGTGCTCAGGTGATGGCGATGTTTCAGCAGTTTATGGAGGCCCAGAATCACCAGGCTGCGCAGTTCAGGAAGACTCAGAGTCAGCAGGCCGTACAATTCAGAGCGACCGTCGTCGACGCACTCAGGACTCGAGAGACGGCAGCACCGGCACCAGTAGCACCTCCAGCACCCCGAGCACCGAGACCTGGAACGGCCAAGGAGTACTAAAACCTCTGCCCGATGGACTTCTGGGGCAATGAGGGGATCGTCTATGCAGACGAATGGCTGGAGAATGCGGAGAGGACCTTGAAGATGGTGCAGATTCCGGAGAACCTGAAGGTGGAGGTGGCTAGTATGCGACTCTTCGACTTGGCCAGAGCTTGGTACCGGGAGGAGCCCCAGTTGGCGGAGCACCAGGTATCTTGGGCAGATTTCAAAACTCTGTTCAAGGAGAAGTTTTTCCCCGATGTGGAGCGAAATGAGTTGTGGATGCAGTTCGAGATGCTGCTGCAGGGGACGATGACGGTTGCATAGTACACTTCAGAGTTTACTAGACTCAGCAGGTTCGTAGACAACCAAGTCAGAGCATCGGAGGACAGAGCATGGAGATTCAAGAAGGGTCTCACCAGGGAGCTGTGACACGCGGTGGCGATTAGTCAGGCGATGACGTATGCGAGCATCCTCAAAATTGCTCAGGCTATAGAGAATGAGGCAGATCCAAGGCTGAAGAGGAACCGGGACATGGGCAGCAGCAGTTTCCAGGCACCAGCAAAGAGAGTCGAGACTCAGATCCAGGCGAGGCCACAGCAGCAGCAGCATCACCGTCCGGCTAAAGCTCCTGCACATCAGCATCAGAGACAGCATCTGGCGACTAGTTGTGCCTTTTGTCATCGCCCCGGATACCATATCGATGAGTGCCGTAAGAGGCTGGGACTTTGCCTCTTTTACGGATCTGATTCACATCAGATGAAGGACTGTGCTCAGGCTACATCTCGACTAGCATGAGGACCCCGAGGAGCTGGAGGACCACCCACCTGCACCACCCAGATCTCTACCAGCTGTACCACAGAGAGGACCAGCTTTACCCACTCAGTAGCAGCAGTTTGCACAGCGTCAGCAGAGGGAAGGACCGCAGCAGGGACATGCTTACATCATAGCTACAGTTGAGAAGGACGAGGCAGTGCCAGATGTGATCACAGGTTCTGTACTTTTATATTCATTTCCTGCCATTGCATTGTTTGATTCTGGAGCCACCCATAGCTTTGTATCATATGAGTTTCTACATAGACACAGCTTCACACCCAAGCCCACTAGGAGGAACTGTCAGATTATGATAGGAGGAGGGGTAGTGCCAGTCAGTGAGATGGTGGATTGCCCTATCACTATAGTTGGAAGGAAGATTAGGGCTCGACTTCTGGTGATGCCACTGCCCGAATTTGATATAGTCCTCGGCATCGACTGGATGAGTGAGCAGTTTGCCATAATAGACTGCCATTAGGGGAAGGTGATCTTCAGCCCGTCAGG
This sequence comes from Iris pallida, assembly GCA_029216955.1. Taxonomy (NCBI): domain Eukaryota; kingdom Viridiplantae; phylum Streptophyta; class Magnoliopsida; order Asparagales; family Iridaceae; genus Iris; species Iris pallida. Next base: position 2,778,823 of record JANAVB010006998.1, read on the forward strand.
AGTTCCACCATTCGAAATCAGCAAGCGAGTTACAGAGAGGCCAGAGGGAGTTTATTTTGGAGCTGTTGCAGGGAACCAGGAGTTGCCGCATCCACTTATTGTAGAGTATCTCGACGTCTTCCCCGAGGAGTTGCCAAGATTCCTACCAGATCGAGATGTGGAGTTCAGTATCGACTTATTGCCCAGATCAGCGCCGAAGTCCCAGCATTGCTACAAGATTAACCCGAAGGAAGCTGTAAAGTTGAAGACCCAAATTGATGAGTTGGAGGGCAAGAGTTTTATTCGGTCCAGTGCTTTACCCTGGGGAGCACCGGTACTCTTCGTGCCCAAGAAGGATGGGACGGTGAGGATGTGTATTGATTACCATGCACTCAATAACATCACCATCAAGAATAGATACCCTTTGCCGCAGATTGATGAGCTATTTGACCAGCTTAGTGGAGCGAAGGTCTTTTCCAAGATTGACCTTCGGTCGGGGTATCATCAAATGAAGGTTTAGGAGCAGGATATTCCGAAGACAGCTTTTAACACCCGTTACAGCCAGTTTGAGTTTCTAGTGATGCCGTTCGGACTCACCAATGCCCCAGCAGTATTTATGAACTTGATGAATAAAGTTTTTCATAAGTATTTTTACAAGTTTGTCGTAGTCTTTATTGACGACATCTTGATCTATTCGAAGACCGAGGAGGAGCATATGGAGCACCTGCAAATTATGTTGGAGATTCTACGGAAGGAGAAGCTGTACGAAAAACTCTCGAAATGTGAGTTTTTCTTGGACAGAGTGGAGTTCCTAGGGCATGTGGTGACTTGAAAGGGGATTTTTGTAGATCCCAAGAAGATTGAAGCAGTGGAAGCATGAGCATCTCCCAAGTCAGTAGCTAAGATTTGTAGTTTCCTGGGACTAGCAGGATACAATAGGAAGTTCGTGAAGGATTTTGCCAGAATAGCGGAGCCTATGACGAAGCTTACGAGGAAGGACGAAGAGTTCATCTGGAGCGATGCCTGCCAGTCAGCATTTGAAGAATTGAAGAGAAGACTCACGACAGCACCAGTTCTAGCTTTGCCATCAGGATCGGGAGGATTCGTAATCTACAACGATGCTTCAGGGAAAGGTTTGGGATGTGTGCTTGAGCAGAACAAGAGGGTTATTGCTTATGCTTTTAGACAGTTGAGGCCTCATGAGAAGAATTATCCAACACATGACTTGGAGCTTGCAGCAGTCATATTTGCCTTAAAACTGTAGAAGCACTATTTGTATGGGGAGAGAGTGGACATCTTCACGGACCACAAAAGCCTGAAGTATGTTTTCACTCAGAAGGAACTGAATATGAGACAGCGCAGATAGCTGGAACTCATGAAGGATTTTGACATCAATCTACAGTACCATCCTGGAAAGGCAAATGTGGTAGCGGATGCTCTCAGTCGATATCCTGTTGCTATGTATCTCACTATGGATCGACACCAACTGGAGGATCTTGAGAGCCTTGGGATTGAGATTGTTCTACCAGGAGTAGGAGGGCAGCTGATGCACATGCATATACAGTCAGGACTGTTAGAGAAGATCAAGGAGACCCAGTTTCTTGATGAGGGACTCCGATGTCTTAGAGCTCAGGCGGAGGCAGGATTGCTTGACGATTTCACCATTGCAGAGGATGGATCCCGGAGGCACGAAACTCAGTTGTGTGTGCCCAAGGACTTACGGGAGGAGGTGATACAGGAAGCCCACCAGTCGCAGTATTCTATACATCCTGGATCTACCAAGATGTACAAGGATCTGCGAGAGTATGTTTGGTGGTATGGGATGAAGGGAGAGGTTGCCAGATTTGTTTCCAGATGCCTTGTGTGCCAGTAAGTCAAGGCGGAGCGCCAGAGACCAGCAGGACTACTCCAGCCCTTACCTATTCTGGAATGAAAGTTGGAGCATATCACCATAGATTTGTCTCTGGTTTACCGCGTAAGCCAGAGGCAAGGATGCTATTTGGGTGATCGTGGACAGACTGACGAAGTCTGCTCATTTTATTCCATTCAAGGTTGGGCTGTCGATCGAGAAGCTTGCAGACCTCTACATGCGTCAGATCGTGAGGATTCACGCGGTACCGGTGAGCATCGTTTCAGACAGAGACAGCCGCTTCACATCCCACTTCTGGAGGAGTCTACAGCTGAGCTTGGGTTCACAGTTGTCACGACCCGCACCCTAGAGTAAGGGCACGAGAACGTAACAACGCCCAGCCTACGCCGCAGTGTCGGCGGTAGAACGCTGTCCTAGGTCAATCATCTAACAATATAAAAGTATCTGTACAGTTTATACTCTCCGAATGGAGGTGACATAACAATATACATCTCAATCACATCTAGGGTAGAAGAACGAAAGATAGAAGATAGATAGTAACTCAAAGAGAACCATAGCATAGATGAAATAAGTCTAAGTGTCTAGGATAACATAACATCAGAATGTCAACTCATAATACAATAAGTCTAAGAGTCTATACATCTCCACATCTCAAAATACAACTCAGAAAGTGAGACAAAAGTAAATATAGAAAAGGACTGTCTAGACTAAACTGGTCTAGACTACTGGAACAACATCCTCAGCTGCAGGTGGATCCCGTTGGGGGTCCACAACATAAGTATCATCTAGTCCTGCTCCAAAATAGGTAGACACCAGTCCTCATCCTCATCCTCTGTAATATTTTCAACAGGTCCAATCAGGACAGGAACGAGCACAATACATCTCACGCAGTGCATAGCAGGTTAGGAAATACGATACAGGCAATAGAGTAAGATACATGAACTGCTGAAAGAAAATATACGCTGTAAAAGAGATAGCTGTAATGAAATATCTACTGTATATAGAGAACTATAAGTGACTAGTGATGTAGAGCACAAGATAGGCATGTGAATGGCTAGAATTTGTACATGATTACACTACTGAGTTTGCACATGATTATACTACTTTGGAATTATTCACATGTCCACTTCTACTCCTCCGTTACCCCAATCAATACACAAGGATCTATACAAGTTACGTTATTGTACATGATATCACATGGGGCCCATGAAAGGGTGCACATGATAGTATACATGAGGGCTCAGTAAACATGAGAGTACATGATCACATGAGTACACATGAATAATGGAAGCATAGGAGTACATGATGATAGTGAAACACACATAACATGAAGTACCCGATGCTTCCGAGGGGGATAACATCTCATGTAAAGATCCATATAGTACCAATCCGTGTTACCAACGTGACAGCAACAAGTAAAGTAATCTAGAGCGAGAAGTAAGCCTGAACAAGTATGAAACGGTCAGAGAATGTACTCGCCTGCTGTATGAATGTCTGTAGAGAATATGCAGTCTGAGGAGAGGTGTCTGGCTCCTGATCAGAGCAACACAAGTCACAATGTATTCTAAATAGTAAAAATGAAGTCTCTATGCATACTACATGATTCTAGGTCAATCTGGTCAAAAGTCAACTCTTGGTCAACTCTAAAGTCAAACTAGTCAAAGTTAGGTCAACACTAGTCAACTAGTTAGGATTTTAGTCAAACTAGTCAAACTAGTTGTTTTAGGTCATTCCTAGTCAATTCTAGGTTAACTAGGTCAACTTTGACCTAAGGTTGACTTTGGTCAACCCTTAGTCAACAAGGGTCAACTAGTTGGGTTTTGGGCCATTAGGGTTAGCCCCTAGCCATAGGCTAATGATGGGATTTTCATATAAACTATATTTATAAGGTCATATATATATATATTATATATATCTTATATATATATATAGATCTATAGTCTACCTACTACATATATATATCAATATATGTGAATACTCTATAATAATACAATCACACTCACATATGTATATATCTACATATATATAATATAATATATATAGATATATATATATTTTATATTATATATATTATTATATATATATAATACACATAACTATATAGGCCTATAGACTAAGTATACACATATCATATAGGTACCTATATATAGATACCATATATATATATCATATATATAATATATATATATCTATATATATTATTATATATATATATTTATATTAATATATATATACATATATATATATATATGGTAATACATATATATATATATGGTAATATATATATATATATATATATATATATATATATATATATAATATAATATATATATATAATTATATTATATATTATATTATATATATATATATTATAAGTTTTATATATATATAAAAATATATATATATATATACATATATATATATATAAACTTATATATATTACATATATATAGAGAGAGGGACATAGAGAGAGATGTAAGAGTGAGAGGGTGAAAGAGAGGGACAGTGAGAGGGAGTTAGAGATGACAGTCAAAGGGGGGGGGACTGTTCTCAGTTTCCTGAGAACAGGAAACAGTTCCCCAACAACACAAACACACAGTCCATATATACATAATATGTATATATACATAACTACAAAATACACAACCTAATACCCTCAAACCTCACCTACACTCACACATACATATATACTACATATTTATACACTGAAAATACATATATACATGCATTAATCATATCAAAATAGATTTGAAATCGTTTTTAGAAAACTGGAAATTAATCCTAAAAACTAGCACTACAACAAATGGCCTACAATAGCATGCGCAGAACGCTATAAAAGCCTTCTATAGCATATTCTGTCTGCTATAATCGCCCACGCTATAGTATATCCAGACATATGAACGCTATAACATTATAGCGTTCATGAATGTGTAGAAGGTTTATAGCGTTCGTGTATGCTGTTGATGGTTTATAGCGTTTATGAATGCTATAAATACCTTATAGCATTCTAGAACGCTGTAGATGGTTTATAGCGTTCGTGACTGCTGTGGATTACTTATAGCGTTTATGAATGTTGTGGATTATTTATAGCGTTTGTGAATGCTATGGATGATTTATAGCGTTTGATGAATTGATTGTCATGAACGCTATAGATGGTTTGATTTATTATAGCGTTCATTATATGCTATCGTGGTAGCAGCAATTTAGACGTTTTGAGTGCTATAAACCTGCTACAGAATTTCATATTATTTCATATCTGCTACAGAATTTCATATTTCATAACCTATTTTGTATCACATATAAATAACCATAATCGCAAACAATTTCAAACGCAACTTGCATTTCGATCAATCAAGATATAGGAAAGATTTGCCAAAATATGAAATGTTTCATTAGAACATTCAAGATATACAAAAAGTAGTAGTCATTAAAACATTCAAGATGTAGAAAAAGTAGTTGTACGCCAAAATAAACCATTCCATTTACAAAGTATCTGTAGTCCAAAATAAACCATTCCATTTACAAATATCTGTAGACCAAGAAACAGCTTGATCGCCTCTTTCCTTCTAGAGGCTATCCACAACCATCAAAAACATATACGCCAACCTACACAAAGTTGAGAAGAAAACACATTATGATATAAAAAATAAGATAGAAATATTTGACACCATAAAATGAACTAAGAGATATCTAGCAGATACCTAGCAGTTTTTATAATAGAGTACTTAGATAAAAAAAATAAGATAGCAATAACCAACAATCAGATTATAACTCACCCGCGTTGGATCCTTGATGCTTCCACGACCTCTTATCAAAACACGGCAATCAGTACTTGCTTCAACTCTCTTAAGTGAGTTCCCTCTAGAGCAATTGCAAGGACAGCAGGGCCTTGATGGGTCTCTCCCTTTTCAAGATGTGCAGCACAATATCCTAGAAGTTTTTGAACCTGCAAGGAAGGGAAGTTAATCTCTCAACTGAAACTTTTCTAAGAGCTAATTTAGCTTCAAGAGTAGAGTACTAATTTAACATTAAGAGTATACCTTTAGCACATTTCTAGTACCGGCATATGCCATGGACAAGAGTGTAACGTCACAGTATTTCCTGATTTTTTCATTAAAGGTTTTGGAAACCTCTGAAGTAGCCTCAACACTTTCCTGTCAAATGCCAAAAATTTAAAAAAAAACACAGTTACTTCCTTCTCAAAAGAAATTAGTATGGCCAAATACAGAAAAACTAATTATAATGTTGCCAACTTCAGTACTCATAGCTCCACAAATCAAACTTCGTAAAAATGAATCCTTACTTCCATTCCCTTCTGGCTAGGTCTATAATTCTAGGCTTAAAATGAATCAGCAAACTACGACAATAGTCTTGGTAAACATGAACCCATCTTCTATAATAGGACAGGAAGAAAGCCTTGGTAAACATGAATCCATCTTCCATTACATTCTCCTGAGGCCTATAGTTCTAGTTCTAGGCTTAAAATAAAATCAGCAAAGTACAAAACAAGAAAGTCTTTATTATAGGCCATCTTGCATAGCATGTGCTAAAGCAGATGGGTGAAGGACATCTTGCATAAATACCAAAAAGTCTAATCCAATACCAGATAAAACCAGCAGATAGATCAATAGAGCCAAATGTGAGTCAAACATATAAATATCACCTGCTTTCCGAGGTACAAAAGGCCAAGAGCTACAGGGAGCAAGCGAGTAAGGGGATCACCCAGTTCAGTCTCACTACGTTCCATTATGGCCAAAATAATAGTTTGAGCAATCTCTTCGTTACAGGAACCCACATGGACTAAACCAAGCGTGATGGCAGAAAACACGAGAACTTCAAGAGGCATTTTTGGATCTCCCAAGATCTCCGTAAGACGGATTCTAATCTGGTATCAGAGGCATAGTCAGTGTACATTAAGACATAAAGAAAATGATAGCTAAGAAGGGGCAGAGGGGTTTCACTCATCTTTCTGTGAACCAGCATATGCAATGCCAAGGCCCAGTATAGCTCCAATTCGTGATACAGTGTCTTCTTTATGAACGAACTCGACCAATAGTGCTAATGCCTAAAGGAAGTTGAACAGGTTGTAAAAACTCAAGTGGTTTAGCTTATTTTGACATGTCACTACTGTAAGTAGAACACAAAGATAACTCACAGGGTCACAGTCATTCTTGATACCACAGTTGACAATCCCAACACCTAACAAGGCTCCCGCAGCAACATGGTTGTCATTACTGTGCAAATATTTATCAATTTGAGCAAGCCCAGAGTCGACATCCCACAACAGAATCATCCCCTATTATCATCAACAAAATATCAGCTCCTAATGTTCACTGAGATAATTAGTACCAGATCAAACATGAAAAAGTACATTTATACCAGACTAGCTGCTGCACTGGTCTTCCCATGTTCCTTATTTTTGAACAACCAACTCCCTGAAGATCCACTTGAAGATTCTGATGGAACAGTCATCAACTTATCCTGCACAGTGAAAACAGCATGATCGCAAGTTGTTGCTTTAGCATACAACCTTCAAATTATTTGGTCAAATATGATTTTACTCGAGCCTACCTGGCCAAATCCTGCGTTCACAAATGCATTAACAAAAGTAGCTGCCAAATTCTGCCTGGCTGAATCAAGACTGGAACTTGCACTTGCCCGACCATCAAGTAAGTACACCTGGAAAGAAAGCTTGTAAAGCCCCAAAGAAAGAACAGTACCAAGGCAAGGAGATTCAAATATGAACTTGAACAAGCAGCCTTTCGCAGATGAAAAATATCAGCATTCTTCAATCCAAACAATCTTCTCATCAATTATCAAAGTATGTGAAATTGTAAACACTACACAATTCTGCTGAACAAAACAACACTAGTATTTCAAGTGAAGGGTGGAACTAAGAACATAAGGGAAAGAGAGGAGTAACAATGCACTGTACATTTAGCATATTAACCGTTTATGTTCAGAGACCGATAATGCTAAAACAAAGGCAGGTAGCAGCACTAACAAAAGTGAATATGCTTTGGTATTTATTGGTGAGTTAAGATATCTAATGTAGGTAGGGATCAATTCGGATCAATCCGTTAAGGCTCATCCTCAACCCGACCCATGCAAGGATGACCTGTTTAGGTTGGACCTGAACCCTTTAAAAGCAACCTGGATGAGTTGAGGTATATAATGTAGATAAGGAGCGGTTCGGGTCAATCAGTTAAGGATCATCTCAACCCGGCCCATGTAAGGAATGCCTGTTTAGGTTAGACCTGAACCCTTTAAAGCCGACCTGTTTGCATGTCTAACTATATGTGCCGTATGACCTAGGCCACAATGCAAATTAATAGATGAAGAATTCCTTTGTTACATTAGGAGATAATCAAAGCCCAGTCATGTATACATGGTGGAAATGTTTTAAGAGACAAATCAGGTTTAAAATAACAATTAGATTGAACATGTCATGAAAAAGCTTCACAACCACAACATATGAGATAAGACTACAAACAGTTATAATAGAACAGGAAATTTTAGTAGGGTACAGTGATAATAGAATAGGGACTTTGGATGAGAATCCACATTCATAGGTGCTTTGTTATGCCCTTCACATCCTTTCTTGCAAAGGTTTTCTATGTTGCCTCTGTCAACAATATGCTTGGACCAGGATCCCAACGCATGACTACCTATCAATTGAAAAAGAAGATTCATATATGTAGAAAAGGCCAAAAAACATGTACCATTTGTCATAAATCTGACCTTTTGCACTAAATAATGCATTTGTAGTTCTCATATAACGTCCAGTGTATTCATTATAATTCTTCTGAAATTGAGTTGACAGTTCAACTAATTTATTATCTCTAATGATCTAAGATTTTACAACCATTTAGCAAAAAACTAGAAATAAAAGATAAATAGGAGCCTTGAAATTAAAAAAGGGTTTCCAGTGCCAAGAGGCTCCCATCAATGCAGGTCTGAGAATGCAAGCAATAAAAAAAACTGCAAAAACATAATTTACATAACAATAAGAGGAAATACACAAGTTGGTATACAAATTTAGCAGTCAATGTTCTATGGAGTTCAGACAATACTACAACAACTTCAATGTCTTAAAGAAAGAATTGATGGTCTGACATTAACAAATTAAAATGAACTAAAACTAATATCAATGAAAATCAAACTAATCCAAGAACTCAAATCTCAAATTAAATTCTTAGGGAGGAAGAAGAAATCGAACCTTGGGGTCTGATCAACCTAAAATCCTTTGTGTATGCGGATGTCGGTCTCTGTTGGTCCCTGTATGTCCACATGCTCTGCTACCAAGATGGAATCCCAAGTTTCTTTAAGGCTTATGTTCCTTCTGCTAAGTTGCTTTTTGTTCAACAATACAACTTACTGGTACATATGAGAACATAGGGGTACTAGTACTTTTCATACACTTACTGCTACATACAATACTACAATACAAATTACATTATAGTTAGAAGGATTATGTTGAAGGATGCTTTGTATAATACATGACCCCTCAGCAAACCAGTACTTTTCATATATTTACTGCCACATACATACAAGTTGGTCATATATTATATACTAGCTTGTATCAGTATCCTAATTAGATTTTGTTTGGATACATACATGTGTTTTTTTTGTAAGGTTTTGGAGTTTGGATTGCAATTTAGAAGTGAAGCGTCTCCAAGCCTTCTTGGAAGGCAGGAGCTGTTGCTGCTTCTTTTCTAGGAGGAAACATTCTTGTAGTAGCAGAGAGAAGTGAAGGATTGGTTAATTTGTGGGGGGAGAAGAAATGCATGAGAATGCAGGGGTACTAGTACTACAATCTTAACATGAATGGAATGTTGGTATCAGCAAAAATATCATAGTGTCACAGGATATGAAATTTCCACACAAATATGGAATCTGGATATTGATTGTGTATCATATGTCAGCACGAATATTAAGTGCCACACATCCCTAAAGTGTTAGAATTGATACTGCAGCTTAATTATTCTGCTAATTTATTTATTGTGCAAATTGCATCGTACCAATATTAGGAGAGAAAATTATGTCGTACCTGAAATAGTTTCCAATTTCTGACCATCACCATTATTACAGAAGAATGTTTTACCGGTCAAGAACTTGACAACCTTTTTTTTCAGTTAACTTACATACAACCCCTAGCATTTATCTCGTGACGTAAAAAAGACTGCATCTACTAAAGATGATATCTATTGTAGTGTATGATATTAAGGAGGGATGAATGAAAGTTCGTAAGTTCCAGGCACCAGAATTGCAGTGTTTTAATAAGTTAAACATTTATATTATTCCTAGTTACTCCGCAAACACAGATAAAAACTGAACTAAAAAATATCATAAGAAATTAAATCACCAGGTTTGACTTACAATATCAAGGCCATATACCCCACATTTCAATTTCAACTGAAAAGGCGCAACTGAAATATTTTTTAGCATATTTATCCTAATTATCATCTAAAGTTCACTTAATTATATGAAGATGTGTAAACAAATTAAAAAAAAACTTGAGAAACACGAAACAATGACCAAACACCCAATTACAAGGAGATAATTAACACTAGAAAACAATGAGGTATATGCCAACACAATCAGGCAAGCAAAAATTAAAATTAACTGCAACATGAAAAAAAACATCATACTTTTGAGATAAATAAAAGTTGTTTACATGGTAATAAAATATCGTAATTGAATCAAACTTCACATCTAAAAGCCTTTGTATGAACATAGAGTCAACGGAATCCCAAATATTAATCTCATTCCTTACCGAAGCTTTGTTACAATGTTGAAGTCTGCACCAAAATTTAGAGTCATGGAAAGCAACGACCATTGAAATAGAACAAGCCTTTTTTTCTTCTATAGGGAACCAAGAAATAGTATTAGCAACACAAACATGGCCAATTAGCCAATTACAACACAGACATGGCCAATTACACAGACATAGCCATCAAAATCGAAACCTAAAAAACATACTTTTGGTTAAATTTTCCAATTAGATTCAATATGAAACTCTGAAAAACATTTTCAACACTAGCAAACCCTAAAAGACATACTTTTTTACTTAAATTAGCAAAAAAGAAAATTTATTTATTTAGGAGCATCGAATCAAAATAGAAGCTAAGTCATACAAACTAAAGTATGAGTATGAATCTCAAAAGAAAGAAAAAAAGATTCTCTGAACCATATTAACCTAGGAACCCACGGACACTTCAATAACCAGTGCCGTGAGATCCGCGTCGAAAACGTATTTGGGAAACACGACATCGACACACCAAACATAACCCAGGAGTTTCCAAAAGTTGGCGTCGTTTCCTTCGTTTTCGTATGTCCAGTCTATATTTTCTAACCGAGAAGAGGTCGGGATCTGGTCGGTGGAACCTAAAGATTGAATATTAAGAAAGACAAGCCCTAGATGTTAATTTCTTACTCTAAACTCTAATTAACAAAGAAAACCCTAGATCGTGAACGATTCTATTTGATGCTTACAAAATCCCCAATTATTAACCCTAGATAAAAAAATCAAGAAATAAAAACTCATGAAAAATAGGGATGGAGATTAAAGAATGAGAGATGACCTAGTCGACGGCGGTGTCGTCGGTGACGATGGCGATGACGTCGGTGACGACGGTGGTGACATCGGTGACGACTACGACGATCAAAACTCCTTTGCTGCCTAATCCCTTAGAGAGAGAGAGCAAAAAAAAATGGATGAAATTACGGCAGTGAAATAGAAAGGAAGAAGAGAGAAGGAGGGAAAATGGAAGGGACATGCGCCATTTCATTGCGTAGGAATACGTATGTGAGCAGCAAGCGCGCGTTTGTGAAAAGTATGGTAGGAGAATGAAATTTTAGACTGGGTGTTGTATTTAGAAAACAAAAAAAATGGTAGGAAATAAAATGTTATACAACACATTTAGAGTGTTGTAGTAAGTATCTAATATTATACACATTTGTAGGTGTCCTTAAAAGTGTCGTTGAATTTATGTTTACGATATGTTAAAAAGGTGTTGTAGATTATGATAAATGTTGGGCATGGGTTTTACAAATTTGTATGCTTTCACGCCATATATGCTATAGTCTATTTTTTATCATGTAAAATAAAAATCTACTCTGCTTCTCTTAGGATTCGAACATGAGATCTGCTTTGACATACAAACATAGCAATATATGAATGTTAGAGATTCTACAGCATTCAGAAAATGCTATAGATATATATATTTTTATAGCAATGCAGAAAGAACGCTATTGTTGATAACATTCTATAGCAGGGATAGTTGAACGCTATAAAAAAACTGCTATTGTAGGCCATATTTGTTGTAGTGTAGAAAAATGTGGACTGTATAGGTAACTAGGGAAAACTCGATTTCACACACGAAACCAAGCCAAGACTCGACTCCAATGGTTGGTAACTGAGCCCCTAGGTGTCCTCTAGTGTCTAGTGTCCCTAGGAGTCCACCACGACACATTTCGACGTGTCCACGACTCACAAAACCCAATCGGGTAACCTGATACACACACACACACACAGTATCGTGCACGCGTGCAACTCACCCTAGGACACGACACACGTGATATTGTGTCTCGTGCTCGTGTCAGTAGGTAGGGTAGGTCTAGGGGTATGTGTTAGTGTGTCTGCACGGTGTCCACGTGTCTCACAGAGTCGACACGAGACACGTATCAGTCGAGGAAACTCGACTGTTACACACTGTTTCAGACAGCGTCGTGCGGTGAGTCACGTGCCTCGTGTTCGTGTCACAGGACACGACGCACCACGTGCTCGTGTCCACGTGTATGCCACATGAAGGGCTACACGATGGTGTCATTACGAGGCAACCAAGTGTCGTGTCCGTGCGACACGACACGCTCGAAGTTTGCCCTCGCACGCGTGTGCACTGACAGCCCGTGTCCAGTGCGAGTGAGTTTTCTCACTCGACACGACACGAGGCGACACCAAATTTTGGGGGCATGTTCACAGACATTGCCCCCGTGTCCGTGTCAAAAATCTCGTGTCCTCGTGCACTGTACAGTGAGTACGAGAGGTGAGGTAGCAGGGCATTAAAGTGTGCACTGTGCTGTGTCCTGGCAGTGTGTCCAAGTCAATTTTCGACACGAAAAAGACACCGTGTCGTGTTCAGTCAAGTGGCGTTGTGACCTAGGTGTCTAGGGCTATCCAAAAACATATTTTGTTTCACATTTTAATAAAAACCAGTTCTTTGTGGCATTTCAACAAACACAGTTTCCTAGTCTAGGATACGTGTCCGATACGGACACCAAACCAACTCAAACCTTCACCAAAATTGTCCTACAGTACCCTAGTACCTAGATGCATGCCAATATGAAGAGAAAACACAAAATTAACATGGTTTATGGACATTTACCTATTTGGTGAAAAATCAAGAAAACACCCAAGTAGGGGGGTGTTCTTCCACTTGGTGATGCCCAAAAGCTTCCAAATTCCTTGATAGCAGGCCCTAACTAGTACCCTCTAGTGTAGGGGAGTCCAATGCAAAAGACTAGAGTGAATTTGGTTCAAATTTGAGGAAGTTATCAAGGTTTGAAGAAATGGAATTTTTCTATGTTAAAATTCATGTAAAATTCTTCATGAATGATACATTGGGTTAATATAGGATGGTGTAGGGCTAGGGGGTGCCCTATGGCCGGCCAAGACTAGGGGGGGTGTCCTTGGGCTTGCTTCATGGAGAAGGCAAAGACTTTAGGTGCTAAAGGCTTGATCTTTTGTGTGATTCAAGCAAAATATCTAAAATGTAATATCTAGATATTTATCCTCCTTTACCCAATGTAAATATCTTTCCCCTAATCATTCTAGGTTAGTAGCTAACCTCTAGATTAGTGCTAAACTAGGTTAGGGACTAACATGACACTTAACAACAATTAAACAATAATAAAAACACATATATCCAAATAATTCTAAATAAATCCTAGAAAATTACCAAAATACCCTTTAGGCTAAAAATTACTAATTTGGTGTTCTAAGCCTATGGCTAAGCTCTCATGGTCATGGCAACTTCTAGGTTAGAGAAAACTAGGGTTTACACTAAGTTATAATAACCAAAATCACAAAGTCATAAGTCATGACTTAGCATGACTTTAGAAAATGGTTTAACTCAACTAAAACCACCAGAAAATCATACCATGACTAGAATACCACTAATAAATAATAGAAATAATAAATTTTCAAAAATTCCCAATTTCAGAAAATAGGGTGTTACAAGTCTACCCACCTTAAAATAATTTCGTCCTCGAAATTTAGATGGTCGTACTCCTCCTAGGTCAAACCTCCAACAATCAGGGACGAAGCCACTACCTAGGCAACATACAAGGTCAAATAAGCAAAATATGGGTAGTAGACCTATACTGGGTCATGTCCAAAAATTGGCTGGCAGTTTTAGGTCATAAGGTGTCCTCAATTTAAATCGAAGCCAAAAGTAACTCCATGGGGTAAATCAGGATGGAGTCTAGGGTCAGAAAAATCGTACTAAGCAAATGAAGCACACAATGGTATGCCTGAGTGGGACACTAAGGTCATGGCTGTAGTATGTCATGTCTAGGTCTGGTATGTGAAGTCAGTTTTGAGAAAACAACTAGTCTTGTGCTCCAAATTTAAAAGTCACGGTAACGTGTCTACGGTGATCACAATTTAGAGTGGGAAGGGTTCTTGGCCTAAAGCGAACCAAAAATCGTGATGAAATAGTGGTACCAGAGGAACAGGTTAAATAGAACAATCTGTGGTCTCATCTAGGTGCACTAGTCATTCTAGATCAATACTGTCCTATGGTATCAAAACGTACAAGCAATCTAAGGTAATTAGGAAGGTAAGGGAAACAACAATCATCAAGACTGTAGGGCCGTCTACCATCCTATATGAAAATTGGTCATTTAACAAGTAACTGAGAAATCATTAAAGTTATCCTTCCATAAAAAGAAAATTAAAAATTTAGGTATAAACAATCACAAATAGATTTTAGTCTTGACACGATCTAAGTGGATCAATTTCAGGATAAATTAAGATTTGGGCAAGGTGGGAAATCAATGAAATCGAGTATGAGCACGAGCATCCAATGATGAAGATCCAGGTCATGATTAAATTTAATCCAACTGGATATGAATACGAGGTTCATAGGTGATAAAATAATTCCAAGGAGAATTGTCAAGGCTGTTGCGGATAAGATTCTAGGGCAAGTTTAATTATGTCTCCATCCACGTAGATTAATATATGAAAAAATGAACCAAAATGCAATAGGTTGATCAGACCATCATGCGCCGGTTCTGATTAGACAATATGTTAGTGGGTGCGCACCCAATAAAATATATCATGATCAAGCTCGAAAAAGGATAAGCTTGTAAAACTAAGGATAAATTTGTAGCATAAGATATAAGTAAGGGTGGAATGATGAAAGAAGATACATAGTCCTGGTCATGGGCATAGACTAGAAAGATAAGGAAACAATAAATCACAGGGCTAAAAGGGTCACCATTCTATGGTCAGAGCTACTCTATCAACTCTAAGTCAAAAGGCATAACACATAAATTAATTTATTTAAGAGGAAAATTCTTGACAGAAGAGTTAGTCAAGAATTATATTAATAGCTAAAGCTACTCCTACTCCTACTCCTAAGTAAGAGATAAAGAAACAACAAACAATCGACAAAACCAAATGAACTACCAGGTCAAAACTGATCATTAATAAAGAATAGGTAGGAGCAGACGGAATTGGATTTTAAGATAGATATAATAAAACAAGGTGGGAATGGAATTTAGAAGAACAAAACCTGCAAGCACATCGCCAACTGCCTGAGCATCCTCAACTGTCATGGCGTAAGCACGCCCCTGCTGACCTCTTCCAGCCTGCTGCTGGAACTGCAAAAATCTCTGCTGCTGTGGCTGTAATGGTCCTCTCTGCTGCTGTCCTACCGGAGCATTGGCTCCTGCTCCTGGTGCTGCTCCCTGTGCTACTCTGCCTGTGTACTGGGAACACTCCCTCAGGTGGTGGTCCACTGCCCCACATATTAGGTACCGGCCCAACCTCTTCCTGCACTCACCCCATCCATGTCCCGACTTCTTGCAATAGGGACAACTGATCGTCTTCGGGTCCTGACCCCGATACTGATGCTGCACTTGCTGAACTCCCACTGGGGTCTGCGTCTGCTGAAACTGCACATGGGGCCTCTTGGCCTGGCCTCTACTGCTGCTGGTACCACGAGCGTCCCGTCCCCTCTTGAACAACTGTTGCCGCTGAGTTTCCACTATCTGCTGGAAGAAGGAGAACAATCGTGCCACGTCCTCTGATCCTGAAGACGACTGCTGCTGAAGAACGTTCGGGACGACAGAAGAAGGTCTCGGAGTAGGGAGAGGTGCACTCCCATAGGCTGCAGATATCCTAACCTGAGCTGGCACAACAGGAACTACAGTCTCGGGGCCCTGCTGATCAGGACGAGGAGTGGTAGACCCCTCAGTGGTATCTCCCTGATCGAGACGATGAGATCGTATCTCCATACCCATCCTGGAGACAGATCAAACAAGGAATCAATACTGAGATATAAAATGATAATTCAAGGGAGGACAGTTATTCAAGGAAGCAAACCTTCAACAAGAATTTTGATGGCAGGAATCCAGTTAAGAGTTTTCCTAATGCGATTGAGTACCCTAAAATAAGGATATTAATCTAACACAAGAAATTAAAATCAACAACTACAAAAATTTCAAAATCATCAACTAATACCAGGATTCAAAGTTCTACAGTGAATCCTCCAAAACCAAATTCAATCAAGGGAAAAGGAGTTTAAATCGTAATTTCAAATGAGATTCTCAAGGGTCATCCCAGGAATCTCTCAAAGTATCCTAGCAGTGATTGAGTATCCACTCTCTCTAAGCCTATTCCTCAAATCCTATCGCAGGCTGTAGTGATACTCTAGTTCGAATACCACTACATAAACTCGAGACCTGCATGGGCCACCACTAAAAACGTGTCACGACCCGCACCCTAGAGTAAGGGCACGAGAACGTAACAACGCCCAGCCTACGCCGCAGTGTCGGCGATAGAACGCTGTCCTAGGTCAATCATCTAACAATATAAAAGTATCTGTACAGTTTATACTCTCCGAATGGAGGTGACATAACAATATACATCTCAATCACATCTAGGGTAGAAGAACGAAAGACAGAAGATAGATAGTAACTCAAAGAGAACCATAGCATAGATGAAATAAGTCTAAGTGTCTAGGATAACATAACATCAGAATGTCAACTCATAATACAATAAGTCTAAGAGTCTATACATCTCCACATCTCAAAATACAACTCAGAAAGTGAGACAAAAGTAAATATAGAAAAGACTGTCTAGACTAAACTGGTCTAGACTACTGGAACAACATCCTCAGCTGCAGGTGGATCCCGCTGGGGTCCACAACATAAGTATCATCTAGTCCTGCTCCAAAATAGGTAGACACCAGGCCTCATCCTCTATAATATTTTCAACAGGTCCAATCAGGACAGGAACGAGCACAATACATCTCACGCAGTGCATAGCAGGTTAGGAAATACGATACAGGCAATAGAGTAAGATACATGAACTGCTGAAAGGAAATATACGCTGTAAAAGAGATAGCTATAATGAAATATCTACTGTATATAGAGAACTATAAGTGACTAGTGATGTAGAGCACAAGATAGGCATGTGAATGGCTAGAATTTGTACATGATTACACTACTGAGTTTGCACATGATTACACTACTTTGGAATTATTCACATGTCCACTTCTACTCCCCCGTTACCCCAATCAATACACAAGGATCTATACAAGTTACGTTATTGTACATGATATCACATGGGGCCCATGAAAGGGTGCATATGATAGTATACATGAGGGCTCAGTAAACATGAGAGTACATGATCACATGAGTGCACATGAATAATGGAAGCATAGGAGTACATGATGATAGTGAAACACACATAACATGAAGTACCCGATGCTCCCGAGGGGGATAACATCTCATGTAAAGATCCATATAGTACCAATCCGTGTTACCAACGTGACAGCAACAAGTAAAGTAATCTAGAGCGAGAAGTAAAGCCTGAACAAGTATGAAACGGTCAGAGAATGTACTCGCCTGCTGTATGAATGTCTGTAGAGAATATGCAGTCTGAGGAGAGGTGTCTGGCTCCTGATCAGAGCAACACAAGTCACAATGTATTCTAAATAGTAAAAATGAAGTCTACTATGCATACTACATGATTCTAGGTCAATCTGGTCAAAAGTCAACTCTTGGTCAACTCTAAAGTCAAACTAGTCAAAGTTAGGTCAACACTAGTCAACTAGTTAGGGTTTTAGTCAAACTAGTCAAACTAGTTGTTTTAGGTCATTCCTAGTCAATTCTAGGTTAACTAGGTCAACTTTGACCTAAGGTTGACTTTGGTCAACCCTTAGTCAACAAGGGTCAACTAGTTGGGTTTTGGGCCATTAGGGTTAGCCCCTAGCCATAGGCTAATGATGGGGTTTTTATATAAACTATATTTATAAGGTCATATATATATATATATATATATTTTTTATATAGTTTAAGGTCATATATATATATATATATATATATATATATATATATATATATATATATATATATATATATATATCTATATATATAGATATATAGTCTACCTACTACATATATATATCAATATATGTGAATACTCCATAATAATACAATCACACTCACATATGTATATATCTTATATATATATATATATATATATATATATATATATATATATATATATATATATATATATATATATATACATATATATATATATATATATATATATATATATATATATATATATATATATATATATACATACACATAACTATATAGGCCTATAGACTAAGTATACACATATATCATATAGGTACCTATATATAGATACCATATATATATATATATCATATATATATATATATATATATATATATATATATATATATATATACATATATATATATATATATATAAAACTTATATATATATTACATATATATAGAGAGACAAAGAGAGAGGGACATAGAGAGAGATGTAAGAGAGTGAGAGGGTGAAAGAGAGGGATAGTGAGAGGGAGTTAGAGATGACAGTCAAAGGGGGGGGGACTGTTCTCAGTTTCCTGAGAACAGGAAACAGTTCCCCCAACCAATACACACACAGTCCATATATACATAATATGTATATATATACATAACTACAAAAATACACAACCTAATACCCTCAAACCTCACCTACACTCACACATACATATATACTACATATTTATACACTGAAAATACATATATACATGCATTAATCATATCAAAAATAGATTTGAAATTTGTTTTTAGAAAACTGGAACTTAATCCTAAAAACTGGAAAAATGTGGACTGTATAGGTAACTAGGGAAAACTCGATTACACATACGAAACCAAGCCAAGACTCGACTCCAATGGTTGGTAACAGAGCCCCTTGGTGTCCTCTAGTGTCTAGTGTCCCTAGGAGTCCACCACGACACATTTCGACGTGTCTACGACTCACAAAACCCAATCGGGTAAACCTGATACACACGCACACACACAGTATCGTGCACGCGTGCAACTCACCCTAGGACACGACACACATGATATTGTGTCTCGTGCTCGTGTCAGTAGGTAGGGTAGGTCTAGGGGTATGTGTCAGTGTGTCTGCACGGTGTCCACGTGTCTCACAGAGTCGACACGAGACACGTATCAGTCGAGGAAACTCGACTGTTACACACTGTTTCAGACAGCGTCGTACGGTGAGTCACGTGCCTCGTGCTCGTGTCACAGGATACGACGCACCACGTGCTCGTGTCCACGTGTACGCCAAATAAAGGGCTACACGATGGTGTCATTACGAGGCACCCAAGTGTCGTGTCCGTGCGACACGACACGCTCGAAGTTGCCCTCGCGCGCGTGTGCACTGACAGCCCGTGTCCAGTGCGAGTGAGTTTTCTCACTCGACACGACACGAGGTGACACCAAATTTTGGGGGCATGTTCGCAGACATTGCCCCCATGTCCGTGTCAAAAATCTCGTGTCCTGGTGCACTGTACAGTGAGTACGAGAGGTGAGGTAGCAGGGCATTAAAGTGTGCACTGTGCTGTGTCCTGGCAGTGTGTCCAAGTCGATTTTCGACACGAAAAAGACACCGTGTCGTGTTCAGTCAAGTGGGGTTGTGACCTAGGTGTCTAGGGCTACCCAAAAACATATTTTGTTTCATATTTTAATAAAAACCAGTTCTTTGTGGCATTTGAACAAACACAGTTTCCTAGTCTAGGATACGTGTCCGATACGGACACCAAACCAACTCAAACCTTCACCAAATTTGTCCTACAGTACCCTAGTACCTAGATGCATGCAAATATGAAGAGAAAACACAAAATTAACATGGTTTATGGACATTTACCTATTTGGTGAAAAATCAAGAAAACACCCAAGTAGGGGGGGTGTTCTTCCACTTGGTGATGCCCAAAAGCTTCCAAATTCCTTGATAGCAGGCCCTAACTAGTACCCTCTAGTGTAGGGGGGTCCAATGCAAAAGACTAGAGTGAATTTGGTTCAAATTTGAGGAAGTTATCAAGGTTTGAAGAAATAGGATTTTTCTATGTTAAAATTCATGTATAATTCTTCATGAATGATACATTGGGTTAATATAGGATGGTGTAGGGCTAGGGTGGTGCCCTATGGCCGGCCAAGACTAGGGGGGTGTCCTTGGGCTTGCTTCATGGAGAAGGCAAAGACTTTAGGTGCTAAAGGCTTGATCTTTTGAGTGATTCAAGCAAAATATCTAAAATATAATATCTAGATATTTATCCTCCTTTACCCAATGTAAATATCTTTCCCCTAATCATTCTAGGTTAGTAGCTAACCTCTAGATTAGTGCTAAACTAGGTTAGGGACTAACATGACACTTAACAACAATTAAACAATAATAAAAACACATATATCCAAATAATTCTAAATAAATCCTAGAAAATTACCAAAATACCCTTTAGGCTAAAAATCACTAATTTGGTGTTCTAAGCCTATGGCTAAGCTCTCATGGTCATGGCAACTTCTAGGTTAGAGAAAACTAGGGTTTACACTAAGTTATACTAACCAAAATCACAAAGTCATAAGTCATGACTTAGCATGACTTTAGAAAATGGTTTAACTCAACTAAAACCACCAGAAAATCATACCATGACTAGAATACCACTAATAAATAATAGAAATAATAAATTTTCAAAAATTCCCAATTTCAGAAAACAGGGTGTTACAACAGTTGAAGTTCAACACCGCCTATCATCCACAAACGGATGGGCAGTCCGAGAGGACCATTCAGACATTGGAGGACATGCTACGGATTTGCGCACTCGACTTCAACGGTTCATGGGAGGATCATTTGCATCTAGTGGAGTTTGCCTATAACAACAGTTATCAGGCTAGCATCGAGATGACCCCGTTCGAGGTGCTATATGGACGGAGATGTCGCACGCCTTTATTTTGGGACGACGTTGGCGAGAGAGATTTACTTGGGCCAGAGATGGTGGTAGATTCAGCTGAGAAAGTCAGACTGATCAGAGAGCATCTCAGAGTTGCACAGGATCGGCAGAAGCACTGGGCGAACAGCAGCAGACGGTCACTGGAGTTCGCGGTTGGAGATAGAGTGTTCCTGAAGATCTTATCGACTAGGGGCGTCATCAGATTTGGCAGAGGCGGGAAGCTCAGTCCGAGATTCATAGGGCCTTTCGACGTGACGGCGCAGATTGTCAAGGTGGCATACCGACTAGCCCTTCCAGCTAGCTTGGAGGGAGTGCACGACGTATTCCATGTGTCTCAGCTTCGATGCTACATTTCGAACCCAAGCCATGTGGTGGACTTTTCGGAGCTAGAGGTGGGTCCGAGATTGTCCTACGAGGAGCAACCTGTAGAGATCCTTGATCGGAGAGAGAAGTGCTTGCAGAATCAGGTTATTCTACTTGTCGGCGTCATGTGGAGGCACCACTCTCCTGGAGAGTCCACATGGAAGCGCGAGGATGAGATACGGGAACGCTATCCCGATCTGTTTGTTTGATTGGATTGTTTGTACTCTGTTCAGAATTTTCCCTAATCCAATAAAATACTTGCATTGAATAATTGAGTTGAGTTGTTTGAAAAATTTATGTTATTGGTTGTCCTTTGAATTTTGAGGATGAAATTTTTTTCAAGGGGAGAGAATTGTAACTCCACCTTCCTGATATTTGAAAATTTCAAAGTTTTTATATTTAATTAAACAATTTGGAGATTGTTATATAATTTAATTATATGAGAAGCTATATACATATGTATTATCTTAGCCATTGGTCTTTAATTCATTTAGAAACCTGTGATCCCTATTTTAAAACAATTCCAATGAGCAAAGCCCATTTTGGGAGGCCTAAAACCTCACCAATTAATTCTTGAGGAAAAATAAACTTTTCCTCTTTCCATTCAGCCTAACTTCATTCAATCAAACCTCTTTGATTCAAAAATCGGTTTCCAAAGAATCTCATGTTCCATGTGCAGCCTACCAAAATTGCTTTTCCCGTGCTTTCCCACTCCTTCTCGATCCATCGATCCTCCTAACCGTCTATAAATAACCTCAATTTGCACCATTCTTTTCCTCATCATTCAGAGCTCCACAGTTGCGTACTTCTAACTGAATCTGAGGAAGAAAAGAGAGAGTCGAAGGCGAAGGAGGATTAGCCATAGCTACGTTGATCGTCGATGCAAGATGGCTCGATGTGGGTGCTAGCCAGGTGAAGTTCTATCTTATAATTTGTTGAATCTCTGAGTGAGTAGTTGACTCTGGCTGATCGTTTCCTCTTTTCCTTTACAAATTATTGTTAGGAATCTTGATCTCTGGATCGACAGTGATTCTTACAGTCCTTCATAGTCTGGCAATCGATTTGGTAAGGGATCGAATGATCTAATCTTCTAGATTTAAATTCATGTCAATCAATTTTCCTTGATTCGGATCTATTGAGATTTTGATCAATTCCTTTTCAATTCACTCAGATCTGAGATTTTGATCTTGAAATTATTCAAGAATAATCGATTCTCGAACGCTCAGAATAATCAATTGTGTGAGTACTTTGATTTTATTTTGATTCCAATATCCTGTCACCTACTGATTAGTGCTAAACTATGAAGTATGGATTGAAGGATCTCACATTAAACTTACAAGTGCTATGTTATCTCTGTTTTACTTCCTGTTCAGAGAAATTCTGGATCCATACAATTGAGTTTAGCTTGAGTCGATTGTGAGGTTGAGGCTCAGATTAGTGGTGTGATAGTAATCATCAGGTAACATCCCTCATCCTTGCATATTATTCAATTTTAGTATTTTTAAATGCAAGGTTACGAGTAGGTGGTTTAGAAATATTACATGAACCTCATGAGTTTTGTTGAGGGATGATTAGTATTCAATTGAGTGGCTAATTCTTCTATAAAAATTCAGTGTAATAGGAATGTCTTTCGCGTTTATAAATTTCTGATTCCTCTTTCATTCTGGAATTTACATGGGGGTTGGTTCGCTATTGTTGCTGTATATTTTACCAACATGGGTACTGTTCTGAGGGAATTGAGGTACTTTATTAATGGATAATGATCATTTCAGTGTAAATGGAAAAAGGATGTTGGAGTATTAGATTTAAGTTATAGGATGGGGGTTTAGAGATATATTGATTTAATACAGGACAATGTCGTTAATGAGTTATTATAATTCCTAATTCTCTGAACTCGATTGATGTGAGGAATTATTGGACTGATAGATAGCAGTTATGACTGGATGTACCAGTGCTTTAATTAGGAAGGATTCAAATCAGTGCTCTGTTTAGAGTAATGATCCATATCAGTCCTAGTTAGAGGTTGGTTCCTACCAGTCCTGCTTAGGATTGAACTTTTATTGCAATATTTCGATTTGTCAAATCTTAATGACTGGTAGTGTATTTATTGATCAGAAGTGGGGATTAACATTGTTATCAAGAACCATAGACTGAATTTTAGTTTAACCAAGATAGATGATAATAGAGTGGTTGTGGTTGAACCTTACTGTCAACTGATATATTGGTTTACTGTGTTATGTTGGAATGTGGTTCCTGAGATTTTTAGTCCAAACTGAGATTTCAGTTGAAGACTTAGATTTCAGATTTAACCCGAGACTTTAGTTCAATCTGGATTTCAGGAACAGAGATAACATCTCATGGTTGTTCAATTTGGATTCCAGGAACCTGAGATGGTTCAGTCCAGTTTTGACTACAGGAACCTGAGATGTTTCAGTCCAGTTCTGAACTCTGGAACCTGAGATCACATCTCAATGGTTCAGTCCAATTTTGACTGCAGGAACCTGAGATGGTTCAGTCCAGTTTTGAACTCAGGAACCTGAGATCACATCTCATTGGTTAGTTCAGTCTAGGATTCTTTTAATTATAGTATTTATTTCAATTCAGGAACTTGAGATCTTTATAAGTTAATTAAGGTTCATTGAAGATTCTCTATGGGTCAAAATGGAACCTGGAACCACTGTAAGTATTAGTTCAGTGAACACTTAGGTTCCTAGGAACCATTGCATGAACTGAGTATTATATGGGGACCAGGCCATATGTCATGGGTTCCCTACTTATAGCAGAGTCCTATTAGGACTATTGGTTCCAAACAAGTTCAACCCTCTTTTTAGAAGACTTCATTCATTGAGATAAGTTTATTTGTTTTACTTTCACTTGAGGTATATGAAGGCTTTGATAGAACCTAATAGAATCAATCTTTAACTAATATGTTAGTCTAAACTAGATTAGGTAGAATAATCATTTATAGGGTAATTTGTTTTATCAAGTTAGAACTAAGGATAAATGTTAAGGTGACTTTTCTAGATTAGAACTGGTTACCTTATGAATGTTGACTTATCAATTATAAAATCATTTAATACAGGAGGATATCCAGTGTATTTGATTACATATACTTTTTTGGAGCTAGGCAAGTACACGCTACGGTCTTGTGCATTTTATTATATCCTGTGCTTCCTTGATTGACACACTGCAATACGACATATAATTCTGGTGCTCATGTTCCTTGTTCTTATTACTTGAACCTGGGGTGGGAAATATACTATTTATGTGACCAAACCCGAGAAACAACTCAGGTGTGTTTAGCTTAGGCCCCGCATCGTGCACGCGGGTCCTAAGCCGTACCATTCATGTGCTTTCATGTGCTTTCATGTGTTTACCCCTAGCCGGTCACATACTTAGTTATATTTCAAATATTGTACACACATATTCAACAGATATATCATATACTTAGTTCCTATGATTCCTGAGATACCATGTTCTTTCATGTTCTTACATGCCATGTTCTTTCATGTTCTTAGATACCATGTTCTTTCATGCGCTTATACACCATGTTCTTTCATGTAATTTATTCACCATGTTCTTTCTTGTACTTTACATACTATGTTTCCTTGTACTTTCATATCATGATGTCTTGTTCATTACCTAGAATTGTACTTGCTCCGCTCCTGAAAAGGATATATTGCAGGTGAGTTGGAGGCCCTGTGCGACACCTATTATGGACAGGATATTGCTATTCTTGCTGAGCCAGCTGGAGCTGTGTTGGACCTAGAGGCTGTAGAAGCCTAGAGCTTACCTTAGTACTTTATAGTTTTACTTTGTACTTGAGACTAGTAGACTTACTTTCATTGCTGGAATGTAATAAAATACTTAGACATGTACTTTTTTTTCTGGGATACATTTATAGATGTTGTGTTTTCATACTTGTCTTGATATTTGGTTAGATTTCCCTAGTTTGGTACAGCTTACTTCGTCGTGTCTAACGACGAAGGCTGGGCGTGTCCGACTCGTGTCTGATTATTCGGGAGCGGGTCGTAACACTATTCATGTATACTCAATGTGAATCTTGTACTCTCATGATCACATGAGCTTCATGGAGAAACTATTGTACAAGGTAGCGTAACTGGATTGGATCCTTGTGTATTGATTAGGGAGGGTGAGTAGGAAATGGTTATGTGATCAAAATTCTATATTGTACAAATATTGTATGCATCCATTGTACACTCACGTATGATGGAGTTACCTATTGTTATTGTATAACCTAACCCGTTTACATAACCCTATTGTGCTCTAAATCACTAGTACTTGCAGTTTTACTTATCCTATATATAATTTCAGTTATAAATTCTCTCTCGTTTTCATGTACATCTTCTTACAGTTCATGTAACTTACTCTTTTGCATGCTTTATATTTCCTAACATGTTATGAACTGCATGAGATGTATTCTGCTCGCTCCTGTCCTGACTGGACCTGTTAAAAATATTACAGATGATGATGGTGACTGCCCCACCTTCTATGGGGCACATGAGGGTGACCTTCAGGAGCCCGAGGAGCATCTAGCTCAGTAGAGGGTGCCTAGTCTAGTCTAGTATTTATTGTTTTCAGTTTGTATCGGATTGTTCCGATTGTTAGTTGAGACTTAGTTATATTTCAGGACTTGTATTTATTTGTGTTGAACATCTACTTTGTGTGGTGTGATAACTCTATTTATATTCAGTTCCTTTCTTTTATCTGATTCCATATCGTGCTCTATCTTTCCTAGACTTGTGATTGAGACATAGAGTTGAGATGTTATATTATACCTCCGTACGGAGATGATATGTTTATATCATATTGTTGTTAGATGTTAGATGTTATAGACGAACTATACAATGTTCTACCGCCGGCACTGCGGCATAGGCTGGACGTAACCACGTTCTCGTGCCCTTCCTCAGGGTGCAGGTCATGACACGTGTCCCACTCAGCTGCATTTATTGCAACGTGGCAACTGTTGTCGCTGCCCTCTGTTGTCACCAACATTATGATGCTTAGGTGCGTCATTCCTTCCTGCCGACCAAGGTCGTTTTTGGTTATTGCCTTGGTAGTTTTGTAACGCCCAAGTCCCAAAATATAAGAGACTAAGTACGTAGACATGCCAGCTGTATACATACGAAGTAATTGGAGCCTTCGTATATATACATAAGCTGTAAAGAGAGTAAAACAAAACACACTAATATCATCCACAAAATAAAAAAATAATGATATAAAATTAACTTGGAAATTGTCATGTACAATCGTTGGGCGGAGACAAATCTACTACCAACCAATTTAATTGAGAAGAAGATACAAGGTAAGAATTTGTCGAGCGAAGCAAAAGTCAATCCAAAGCAATCATCTTGAAGCAAGAGGGTGAATCATGTCCTTGGCTAAGCACCTGCGAAAGGTCACAAAACATACCTGGAGAATTCACCAGGTCCTCAGAGGGACGTAATAAGATACAATAAATAACATGCCATGAACTGAATATAAAGCTGCTCAATAATAATCCGGACCATAACAAGGTTCAGTACCCTATCATCGAAGCAGATAACCACACCTCCAACCAAACAAGGACAATGTGTGGTAAACTAGTCCGCGACAAGATACTGTTCCAAGTCATGGTCAGGCATAAGTATAAAATTAAAAGTATATACACCTAACGGATAACGGTCACCTAATCACTCTATGTGTAATGCAATTGAGAATAGTGCATAGTCATATAACCTCCAAGTCAAGTCAAGAAAAAATAAGCAAGACCTCAGTAGCGAGTCTCAATACTATATACCATTTCTCAGTATCGAGCGAGTCTACAATATATAGTCTACCTATCGTTCCTCAGTAGCGAGCGAGTCTACGATAGATTGGGAGGAGGTCAATGCCCAGTTGTATTCTCCCTACCCAATGATCTAACTCTAATGACCACTAGTCTTGTATCATGCAATCCTAGTAGTAGTCATGGCCTAACGCTCGTCAAATATGTACCGCTGGCCACTCAGTACACACATCGGAGATCTATATACGACTCGTGAATCATGGCATACAAGTGTCAAGGCCAATGAATGCAGGAGGTCTCTTCCTTGTAGGTCAAGTGTGCATACAATTAAAATAAATAAGGAAAGACAGAACTTAAGAGTAAAATTTGCATCTACGCATAATTGAGAAGTACAAGTTATAATTGCAGAAAATAAATACTAAATAAATTAATGCATGCAATATAACGAGCAAGGAAATAACAGTGATGGCAAGGTATCTTGCCTGGTGTGTCGCCTGGTATGGTGCGATGATCCGACAAGTCATGTTTTGTCCAATAGCCAAGGTCGATTGTGTAAAGGTCCAAAATTCACGAGAATTAGAAATGCACGATCAGTCGGGATCAATTGTGATAATCAAGAAGAGTTAGTGGAAATAATTACATATACAATTTTTAAAAAATATTTTTAATATTTTAAAACTATATTTTATTAGTCCAAAAATGCTTGGGAAAATATTTGTAAATACTAGAAAAATTATTAGACAAATTTGGTAGCTACATTTTTTATAGTGAAAATATAATAAAATATTCGAGAATCTGGAAAAATCATTTTTTTGGGTAAAACTAGTTTAATTTGGAAATAATACTTTCATGTAAAAAAATGTAAATTATTTTAATAATATATTTTGTCTAAGCCAACTTCTATATTTATATATTTTGCAAAGTATTACCTATCTGTTATGATAGCAACAGTTTTTTAAGTAAATAATATTAATAAATAGTTACATTGTAAAATAAAATTAGTTAATTTTATTACTATCAAAGAGACAAAAAGTGGAAATACTAAAAATATTAAAATATAATAGGAAGGAAACCATTAAGAACAATTGTTATCTCTATACAAATCAAAGAGCCAGACAAGTAATAATAATAACAATAATATATAAAGTGAATTCGTGATTTCAATAAGCAAGTAATAATTAATATATGTAGGTAATATTGATAGTGGTCCTTTGTCAGATGTTCTATTATGATGTTGGAAATAAAGTCCAATAAAAAACTTAAAAAATTAAAATTTTGAACCTATAAGTGAAAGATAATTTACAATAATAAACTATGTCATTCCCTTCTTCTAATAATAATCTCTAAAGTACAACAATGGCGATGTTCTCCTAGCTTCTTTTGAGGAGAAACAAAAACAAAGGTCAGAACAAAGAGTTAAGAAAGAATTAAATAAATAAATAGAAGTATAATGAAGAGAGAGGAAGGGGAGCTAAGATGGAGAAGGGAGGGAGCAGGAGAGGAAAGAGAAAGAGGGGTGATCGTCCGGGGAGACTCGGAAGAGTGGATAGGAGACCAGCGGGAGAGGACTTACAGACGAAGACTTCGGCGCTAGGTGGACGCCGGTGGACTCGTCGACAGTGGTATAGATCGTTTTGTCTTCTCCGGCGTGGGATCCAGATCGCACGGTGGCTAGGGCTGTGGATCCGATCGCCGATGGAGGCGCCGGAGGTGCGCAACGACTCTGGAATGACCAAGCTACGGCGAAGGCGGCCAGGGCGGCAGGTGAGTCTCTTGGTGTGTTGCGATTGGGGTTTTTGGGCGGTCGCCGTAGTTGGCGCCGGTGATGGTGGTGGCTGAGGGTTGTGATTCATGGGGACAGAGGTGACGGAAGCTGTTGTGGTTGATGATGGCGACTGTGGTTACAGTGATGATAGTGGCAGTAGCGGTACTATTTTAGGGGGCACGACGGTAACGGTGGCTGCGGAAACAAGGAGAAGAAGTGGTGATGGCGGCTGGTTTGCGGACACGAGGAATAGGGTGGTCAGGTATGGGCCGAGGCCAGGAAGATGTAGTGGTAGTGAGACTGTGGTGATGATGATGATGATGATAATGGTGACAGAGGTTGTGTCGATGGCAGCTACTCGTGGTTGGCGGGGCTGCTGGGTATTAGGTTGTGGATGTTTTTGGAAAAGAGAGATGTCTTCCTTATATAGGAGGTCGGGTCCTTATTTATATAAGGACGGGGAGAGTTTAAATTCCCATTAGATATTCTATTATTAAATTTAAAACAAAATAAAACCATTTTGATAAAATTCTTCAAATCAAAACTAGATAATAGCTTAAAACAAAACTATTTAATCTATCCAAATAAAATCAAAAATTTAATTTAAATCACTATAGATTCATTTAAAAATATTTCCATAAATTTTAATTATTAATTAATTTTGAAAATTAATAAAATATTTAGATATTAGAATTATCATTTTTGCAAATAACTATAATTCATTTTTGTGAAATCAAGTGGACATGAAATAAATTTCATGTCACTCACACATACCTAATATATTCACATAAAATAATAGTTTTCTAAATTACTACTTATATTTGGACAGCGAAATAAATAATCCTTTTTATAAAAATATATGGTTTTGGAAAAATTCCATTGGGTTTACAACTTGCAACAAATAAATTATTCATTATATATTATTTGAAAGTTATATTTCTATATAATGAAAAATATTTTTCTAAAAATATGTACCTCGCACATGTTCACACTCGACGAGCCATACGAAAATGCGAATTCGTACGCGACATTCAATATGACAATTTCGTACGCGACGTATACATACAAGGTACAAATCAGTGCCAAATTATTTATATATAAAAAAATAAATCAAAGTAGAAATTTAAGGGGGGTTTTACAAGTTTTGTGTTATTTTACGACTAGCGGGCAGATGAAATCTCTCCATCTCGAGAGCAGTTTCGTACGCCTCCCTGTAAGACGTACATTTTCGACTTAGCACATCGCGTTGCACGCCCTCATTCAAGCCTTGCACGAATCTTCCTCTCTTTGCGTCATTATTCGGGACCATGTATCCAGCGAATGCAACCCTTTTCAAAAATTCAGTTTCATAATCGTCAATGGACATACTGCCCTGTTGGAGTTCTACGAACTCCTTCTCTTTTTTGTTGACGGACAGCTGGTACAATGAATTGTGCAATGAAAGCCTGCTTGAAGGTCTCCCAAGGTATCTTCATATCCGGACTATAACCGCAAAGTGCCTGTCTCTGCGAAGTCCACCATTCCTGGGCCTTGAGACGAAGTTGTATAGCGGTACACTCCACTCTCTTACTGCCCTGTATATCCAACATTCGGAAGTAGCCCTCAAGTGTATTCAGGAAGCCCATTACCTCATCTGGCTCCGCTGTCCCATTAAACTCAGGCGGGTCGCAGCTCTTGAATTCAGAGAACTTGAAGCTCGTTCTCTTCCGTGTCGGTATTTCAGGTTTCTCTGCCGACACTTCTACGGTCTCGGTTGCTGCAGCCTTTGCAGAAACATTGGAATCCGCCGTCAGCTTCGTGACAATCTGAGACAGATTATCCACTTGCTTTTATAGCATCCAGCTGCTCCTGAAACTGATATTGGAGCTGATCTTGAAGCGCCTTGTGTTGTGCTTCGCTCTGCTTCCTCTGAGCCTCCAATTGTTTAATCAATTTCTCCGTTGGGTCAGACGATGAATTCGCCTTTGCGATATCACCTTTGGTCATTCTACAACAAAGAAATAATTCCATTAGCACTCATAAAATATTTATGGGCTTATTGTATGGAATAATATTTCATGCCAGCACTATCGACACCATCAATCGAAAAAATTTGCATCAAAACTTCCTTTTTAAAAACATTTTTGAAATCCGAGGATTTGAAACCGTGCTCTAATACCAACTTGTCATGTCCCGATTCGGGGAATCTTTCGTCCTCGCTTCGATTCACGCCGAATCGTTCATCCTCGCTATGGCGTGATGTCGTACAAGCCTGGTATTGTACTTGTACAAGGCAAGAACGTGCACTGTTATGTCATTTAGAAACATTTCGAAACCTAGCTACATTTCAGAAACATTGAGAACACAATATAGGAAGAAGAAATACTCATTTTATTGATAATTGTAGTCAGAATACAAATTTTCTCGATAATATTTGAAATATCTTTTCGACTACATTGATTCATAAAAAAAAGTACAACTGATAGGCTGCAATGAAATAACTTCCCGTTCTATACATCATGCCCCTTTAGTACTTTGAAATATAAGCAGCTATCTTTGAAAACTCCGTAATACTTTATGCGTATTTAGGCAAAACAACTTGAAAGTAGTAGCAATTCAGAAAGCCTTAGTTCTCCAGTACCTGTGGAGGAGGGGTCAGCACATTGTAACAATGTGCTGTTGAGCCCCGTTGGGCCACTCAGCTAAACCAATATTTTATTAATGATAAGCATTTTAAGGATATGAACTTATTAGGAACAGGCAACATTTAGAATGAATCACAATTAAGGCAACATAGAATTTCATGAAACCATCATTGGTCGAATCCAGCTTTCCTGCATAAGATACAGGATAATAATAATAATATACTTACCGCCCCTGCATAAGACATTGATTAGCATACATCCTTACAAAATGACCATTGGTGTTAGTGCACCATTTTGGACGTTGCCATATAGGATTTCGAAAGGTAATCGGCGCGCCATTTCACTTGGGTTGCAAGCCCTAATGAAAATGTCCCGACACCACGTACCCTTAAAGTACGTTTACACTTCCTCCATGGTCGGATCAGCCCACCGTCCGAGGAAGCAGTCACCCCCTTGTATACAAGTTATCCCCGGTCATGCGAATGTGTGTCCGACTCAACAATTATAGTGTGCATAGAATATTGAAGTACTAGGCACATATTCATTCTCAACATTTCATATTCCACCATCATAGGCATCAATTCGTTTCATTTCCATGTTCAAAGGGACGATCATAATCTCAATGTTGTTAACATTATAATCAATTCATTCAATGTTCAAGGGGCAATCATCATTTCAATGTTCAGTGACTAGCTTCTTAGTGGTATTGACTTGTGGCATTAGCAACTTGATATCGATCAACGGATGTTGCAAGACATTTATTTAGTTGGCATGAAGGAATAGCAAGAGAGACAATACCACCACAGAGATCCACACTCACCAAATTAGAGAATCGCAGAGTTAGAGAGGAACACTTGCACGCTTAGCCTTCTGTCACGCGTCAGTCTGTAATGGCACCAAAAGCTTGGTTAATACTCCGCCTCGTTACGTTCTCTTCTCTTAGAATTCTCAAAAATGAATTCTATGCAAATCGATAAAAACGGGCAAGAATCAAATCATCAAAAATCATTCAGAAAAGCATCCATCAAAAGCAAGCAATAAAACCAGCAGCATAACATCCAGAGAAAACTCTTGGACGTATTTCAAGAGAAACCAATCCATTTGTTGGAAAGGTTCTTATGCACTTGTCCGTGATCGATTCGGTGCCGACGGTAAGTTTCCCCAATACTCGGTTCCGACCAAGTTAACCAAGCCACAAGCCTTACATAGTAAACCGTTAGGAGCGGGGCACTACAGCTTAGTCTTTTACACCTTGTTGTCAGAAGGACCATTTCGGCTTGTACCCATAGCAAAGTCACCATAAAGATACATGACATAATCGATATTTACGCAGGCCAATTTAATGAATACTCGTTTCATCCAAAATTCCTAATTCACGACAAAGAAAGTTGAATCGCTCTTCGAAAAGTGGTTTTGTAAAGAAATCTGCCAGCTGATGATCAGTGTCAATAAATTCTAAATTTATAGTACCGTGTTGTTGATGGTTACGCAAAAAGTGGTGACTAATTTCAATGTGTTTCATGCGTGAGTGACATATAGGGTTCTTAGTAAGGTTGATAGCGCTAATGTTATCACAGAATATAGAAATGTGCATAAAAGATAGGTTGTAGTCTGCAAGGGTTTACTTTATCTATAAAATTTGTACACAACAACGACCATCTATGATATATTCAGCTTCTGTTGTGGATAGTACGACAGAATTCTGCTTCTTGCTAATCCATGAGACTAGAGCCTTGCCTAATAAATGACACGTACCGCTCGTACTCTTACGGTCGACTTTGCATCCCGTAAAATCAGCATCTGAATAACCAATAAGGTCAAAGGATGTGGATTTAGGATACCACAAGCCTACTGTAGCAGTACCTTTAAGGTATCGAAAGATACGCTTAATGGCGGACATGCGTGATTCCTTAGGACTAGCTTGATAGCGAGCACACAGACAAACACTAAATATGATATCGGGACGACTAGCAGTTATGTAAAGTAGACTACCAATCATACCTCGATACTTACGTTGGTCAACAGGTTTGCCACTTTCATCAGGTTCCAGCTTGGTCATAGTAGCCATGGGAGTGCTGATTGGTTTGACGTTGTCAAGATCAAACTTCTTCAGCATATCCTTTGTGTATTTTGACTGGCTGATGAATGTTCCTTGCTAAGTTTGTTTAACTTGCAGTCCGAGAAAGTAATTGAGCTCCTCCATCATGCTCATCTCAAATTTGTTCTGCATACACTTAG
The DNA here is from genome assembly GCA_029216955.1 of Iris pallida. Classification (NCBI taxonomy): domain Eukaryota; kingdom Viridiplantae; phylum Streptophyta; class Magnoliopsida; order Asparagales; family Iridaceae; genus Iris; species Iris pallida. The sequence goes on from JANAVB010006998.1 coordinate 2,813,002, forward strand.
CGAAATCTTGGCATAGATTTTCATTAGTGGACCCAAATATGATATCATCAACATAAATTTGAACTAAAAGAATGGTGTCTTGAAAAGTTTTGATAAAAAGTGTAGTGTCAATTTTTTTCTTTTGAAAAACCTTTATCTAGTAAGAAATTGCTTAGGCATTCATACCAAGCTCTGGGGGATTGTTTGAGGCCATATAGCGCTTTCTTGAGCTTGAAAACGTGGTTAGGAAATTTGTGATTTTCAAAACCAGGGGGTTATCTTACAAAGACTTCCTCTTTAATAAAACCATTCAGAAAAGCACTTTTCACATACATTTGAAAGAGTTTCAAATTTTGAAAGTTTGCGAAGTCACAAAGCATCCGAATGGATTCATGTCTTACAACTGGACGATGAAATTTTGAAAGTTTACAAAGTCACAAAGCATCTGAATGGATTCATGTCTTACAACTGGACCATACGTCTCATCGTAGTCGATACCTTCCTCTTGGTTGTATCCTTGAGCTACTAGACGCGCTTTGTTACGAGTGATTGAACCATCTTCATTTACTATGTTACGAAAGACCTATTTAGTACCAGTAATCGAATGGTTAGTCGGTTTAGGAACAAGTTTCCAGACCTGGCTTCTTTCGAATTGGTTGAGTTCTTCTTGCATAGAGAAAATCCAGAATTCATCATTAAAATCTTCTAAAACATTTTTAGGCTCAATTTTCGAAATGAAAGCAGTGCTAGCAATAGAATCTCTTAAGGATGATCGAGTACTTACTCCGCGTGATACCTCACCTATTACCAAGTTTTCTGGGTGTGACGGCTTGAACTCGAACTTCTTCGGTAAGCCCTCCAAAGAATTGGTTTCAGGGGTAGTATTCATCGGTATGGAAGTTGATGGTTCAACATCATCGTCGGAGATAGTCGTTGTACTATTTTCCTCATCAAAAGACATATTAGTAGATTCTTCTATCGTCATTGAGCATTTATTGAACACTCTATATCTCTTACTCTTGGCAGCATAGCCAAGAAAAATACTATCGTCAGCTTTGGCATCAAACTTGCCTAAGTTGTCTTTGGTATTTAGGGTAAAACAACGATAACCGAACACTCTAAAATAAGAGACATTAGGAGTCCTACCAAACCAAAGCTCATAGGGTATTTTCTTCAAAATAGGTCGAATAAGCACCCTATTTAAAATATGGCAAGCTGTACTGACAGCTTCTGCCCAAAAATATTTTGGAAGTAAAAATGTATTTAACATGACTCTAGCCATATCGCCAAGAGTCATATTCTTTCGCTCCACAACACCATTTTGTTGAGGAGTTCTATGACAAGAAAACTCATGATCAAAACCATTTGTTTCACAAAACTTTTCAAAATCAAAATTTTTGAATTCGCCTCCATGATCACTTTGGATTCGAGTAATCATGTAGCCTTTTTCGTTTTAGACCTTTTTGGAAAAGATTTTAAAAATTGAAATAGTATCGCTTTTGTTTGTAAGAAAGAAAACCCAAGTAAATCATGAAAAATCATCTACAATAACAAAAGCATAGAATTTTCTACCAAGACTGACTACTCTACTGGGAACAAATAAGTCCATGTGTAGTAATTGCAAGGGTATAGTAGTATTTACAGTGTTTATGGATTTAAATGAAGATTTGGTTACCTTATTCAGTTCACATTCGGCACATACCATATTCTTTTTGAATGTGATGTTGGACAGACCTCTTACTAGATTCTTTGTCGATAGCCTGGATATAGTCTCCATATTGGCATGACCAAGACGCTGGTGCCATAAAAGTCTTTCATCCTTGTGGGCGTAGAGGCATCTTCCTGCACTGTTATTATTTCTAGATAGATAGAAAATATAAATGTTATCTTCTCCTATCCCTTCAAAAGCAATGTCTCCGGTTGACCTATCATAAATGTAGTATTTATTCTTTCCAAAGTTAATATCATATACATGCTCAGCAAGATGACTTATGCTGAGCAGGTTATACTTTAACTCGGTCACTAAGCAGACATCCTTTATTACAGGAGAAGGAGGATAACCAATAGTACCATTACCTATGATGTAGCCCTTTAAATTATTACCAAAGGATACATATCTTTTCTTCTTCATCGATAGTGATGCTAAAAGATTTGCATCTTCCGTCATATGTCACGAACATCCACTATCGAGAATCCACTTGCTTTTAGTTGAAGAAGGAAGGTCCACCTACATCACGAGTAGATATGACCTTTGGTACCCAAGTTCTTGTGGGTCCTGAAATGTTAGTCTTCGGTACCTATCAATATAGATTAATATCAACTAATTTCCTAATTCTACACTGTGGTAAGATATGACCATGTAATCCACAGTATGTGCAAGTAGCATGCCTATTTATGTTAGGAGCAGGTTGATGGTGATGTCTATATGAAGTATGGTGACTTATGTGAAACAGCAGGATAGTGACTATGTATAGCAGCAGTATAATAGTTATGACTATGTGCAGTAGCAGGATAATAGTTATGGGTAGGTTGAGAATGATGTCTACATACATGTGGTTTACGTGCTGTATGGGAGTACGTGTACATATAAGCATGGTTACGTGCTGCATGTGGGTGATGTATTTTACTATTATTAGTAGTCTGGTGTTTTGTGTGTATTTTGTGACTGTGAGATTGGGTTTAAGGTTGAGCAACCTGTTTCCCTAATCTGATCTCTAATTTCTTAAAGACAGCATTCAGTTCATTGCACTTAGCATTCAGACTATCAATCTTAGCAATAGAGATCTTGTGTTTGTTCTTTTCTTCAGCAAGCTCTTTGTTGAGTGCTGAGATCTCATATGTTTGCTTCTCAATAAGTTCTTCGGCATCATGTAAGCTTAATTTAAGCTTGGATACCTCATCAGTGACTTCCGTGGGTGGAGTGTCTCTAACATTATCAAGTAAAGAAGAAAGATTATGAATCTCTATTTCATAGCCTTTGATTTTCTCCACGGCATGCTTATATTTACTATTGACTTTCTTGTGATCATTTAGTAAGTCATTAAAAACATCGCCAAGTTCATCAAATGTAAAGTCATCAAGAGTTTTGCCAGTTACCTTATCGGATATTGCCATTAGGCAGACATTAACAGTGTCTCGAGGAGAGTCATCTTCTTCCTCAGAATCACTGGCTTCACTTTCGTGCCAAATACTAGTGTTGGCATACTTTCGCGAAGAGGGATTCTTGTAGGGCTTCTCATATCTGTTTCCTTTTTTTGCAAAAGGACAGTCCTTTCGAACTTGTCCAGTCTTTTTGCAGCCGTAGTACGTTGGTTCTTCCTCGTTGTCTTCTTGTTGTTCCTTCTTCTTTCGATTGAAACGAAGGAACTTCTTGAAGTTATGGACTAGAAGAGCTTGATCATCACCTTCTGAATTGTCATCGTCAGTCTCTTCAGGATCAGCCCTTCGACGATGAGCTTTTAGGGCAATCTTTTTTGCCTTTTGGGCCGGTTCGTCAAAGTCTTTGAGGTCGAGCTCGTGGGTCATCAGCTTTTCCATCAAAGTTTCTATAGACATTTTGGTGAGATCATTGCCTTCTATAATTGCTGTACCTTAGGGTTCCAAATCTTCGGTAGCCCCCTAAGTAACTTACAGATCTTCTGATGATTGGAGTATTATTTACCAAGAGATGACAGAGGAATGATGATGTCAAGGAACCTTGTGAACATTTGAGTGATCGTCTCATTCGGCTTCATCTTGAATGCCTCATATTCTTGAGTCAGACGAATAATCTTAAATTCCTTGACTTGAGTGGTTCCTTCATGCGTCACTTCCAGAAGCTTCCATACTTCGTGCGAGATGGTGCATGTTGAGACCCTGTTAAATTTATTCCTGTTTATTGCACATAAAAGAGCATTAATAGCTCCAGCATCTAGACTCGTATGTTTTTTTCCTCGTCAGAATATTTGTCGTTGGGTTTTTCGATGAGATCTCCCTCAACAACTATTCTGGCATGCTTTTTGTAACCATCAGTGACAATGGTCCACAGGTCAAAGTATAGAGACTTAAGATAGAAACTCATCCTAGTTTTTCAATAGGTGTAGTTGGTTCCATCAAATAGGGGTATCCTATGAGTGGACTGTCCCTCACCATGGTTGGAAAATATAGGTTGTGCGGTTGCCATGGATCATCTCTAGGATGTTAGTCCTTGTTAAAAGAACAGAGCTCTGATACCAATTGAAGAACAGATAGGAAACTCTGGAGGGGGTGAATAGAGTTTGTAACAATAATGACCAAATAAAAATTAACTCTTTTCACCAACAGTAAATAATCAGAGTAGTAAATATGGAAATAAAAAGATCAAGAGAGCATACGCAAACACAGTCGTTTTAACCTGGTTTTTCTCGTGGAGGACTAGTCCAGACCTGAGAACTCTAGCTCAGGATTAAATCTACTATTTGTGAAATAGTAGTTACACCCCGTGCCTTTTCTTCAGAAGAGCACGTCAACTTCTTACAAAGATCGCTATGGCGAAGCTTGGAATTTTTCAAGCGACTTTCTTGACTCTTACACAAACTTCTAACTGAATAGCACTGAGCACTTTTAGGCTTAGGAAGCTTGTGGCTAGTTGATAAGAAGGTTAAGGCTTGTATGAGGCTTATAGAGAAGAGAAGAAGAGGTAATTGGATGATTGAAAATGAGAGAATTCAAGGCCTATTTATACTAGTTGGGATAGGCAGAATTCGGCCAGAATTCTGTGTCAGGAATTCAAATTTTTGGCCGTTGGACAACTAGCATACATCAAATCCTAAAAATTAGGGTCCTGAAAATCAGGGGGCAGAGTTCAGCCCGAACTCTATGTGGGGCAGAGTTCGGCCCGAACTCTGTCTCCATAAGACAGAATGTTCAGATGGGCTTTGTGGGCTAGTTTGGCTTTTGGTGGAGCTTTGGGTTTGTTTGGGAATAAGGTTTAAGCCAAGAATATCCAGTGCTACTCAGTTTATATTTTACTAGACTCAATAAATGTAAAATAGTACAGACTCTGAAAACGAGTACGCTGTAGGAGAAAGACGACGTCCGTCTTGCACTGAGTTCTGTCTTGATGTGTCATATTAAATTATGACAAGTATCATATTGTGAATTTGTTAATATTTGGTTGACTGTGATCCAGTTTGGGTCAACAAGATGGTCGCTGGTGTTGAGGCTAGGGGGGTCGTATAGGCAGCCTTCATGGGTTGGGAGCTGCTTTGCGCGTTGGGGATGTGCTGATGGTGTAGGTAGTGTCGGCTAAGAAGGAGAGATGCCAATGGTGATGAATGAGGATGGAGGAGAAGAGAATAGGAAATTTTATATAAGGAGATGAGTTTATGGAGAGAGGGAGCTAGCTTCTATGAGGGGTATTGCTCGGTCAAGAGAGGGAGGGGGTGTGTGTAAAAGAATAATGAAGTGAGATGTCACGCCCCAGTATCGAAATATTGAGGGTAACTAGGCCAACTATACCATATGAGGTCTGCAAACGTCATACGGCAATCGTAGCTGTCAAAGGACAAGGGGTGCATGCTACAATCAAGTCTCATATGGTCTCACATAATATCTATGTCTCAATCAATCAAAACAAGAAGCAGTAAATAATGATCATATAAGACAAAGCAGTAAGATGTCCCCGACGCTTCATCAAAATAAATCATGAGCCTAGCTATACCAAATGATAAGCTAGTGCCGAGAGTCATAGGGATATAACCGTAGTCAGCTGCACTCTGATTTAATTATAATTATGTAAAAGGAAACTAATATCCAGAACAGCAGGCTAAACAGGTGTCGGTGGCTAAATGCCAAGTACAAAATAGAAGATATCATAGCAGTGAAGAAGAAACCCACTCATGGTCCCTGGCGCCCAAACTCCTGGTGTGAACCATTGATCGGGTAGAAGGCTGGATTCTCTGGTGCTGCTACGATATCTGGCCAAACAAAACTAGCGGGATCAGGCCCCGAATAGCAAGTACCACAAGGGAGCACATAATGAATAAGACAAAACCCAATAAGTAAATTAAGACCTGATTCAAGATTTATAGGCTTATACCATATCATCGAGACAATACAACACCCTTACAACCAAACAAGGACAAACGATGCCAATATCGTGCCGAGATAAGATATATCCTATAACCATGGGTAAGTGAAGGGCTTCTAATCGTAACTTCGGTCCACAGCCTATCGCAGCACAATAGCCCAATCCAACAACCAAATAAGAACATGGGTTGGACCACGCACCATGATAGTCCATGTTCCTCAGTTGCTAACAGAAGAAAACATATCAAAAACAAGTCGGCTTACAAGCGGCCAATCAATCCTACAGCTTTCTATGATTTGTCTAGATTATCCCAGTAATATAATATATAGGAATCCTTAGATCGTATCGCATCCAAGTAGGGCTAGCCAATCTATTATATATATACACGTAGCACTTTGGTTATGCATCGGTCCCTCGTAAGCTACCGTACTAAAATGTATAACACATAACACGTAGGAGTCGGATATTGTCATCCACTATAGGCGGATGAAACTGTATCTTTGGCGGCCAACCCGACACGTCAGGACAAGACCTGGGGTGGCTGGTGACGTGCGATCTCGATATTCTATTCCCTCCCAATGCTTCCACCGATTTAAGTTGCTTAGATTAACCCTATCTTATGCTTAGAATTACATATCGTGGTCACATGGTCATCCTCCTATATGTCGTACCATAGTACGTGTATCCTAAGTATGAATCTACATCGGCTCAAGGCGTCCCAAATCTAGATCCATGCTTAGTGTAATGCATCAAACAAGAATCAATATACCACGACACTATACTGACCAATTACCATGACTGTGTTGGAAGGTACACATGTATTGACATATAACACGAATGATCACTTAGCACGCAGAGTCACACCTCAGTGCACTCATTAAATAGCACCGCAGTGCATACTAATATTGTAACACAATACAGACTTAGAACAGGTACCAGCACGTATATAGGTAATCAAGTCAGAAACACGGTCAAGTCAGGAAGTCACGTGGACCCCTCGTGACATAAAAGTCACGTAGGACACATAAGTCTCAAATATTCATGGCACACTAAGGTCAAGACAAGAAGTCAATGTCAAAGGTGCACAAGGTGCAAGGTGCACGAACAAAAGGGTGCGCGAGGTGCAAGGTGCACGAACAATAGGTGTACGAGGTGCAAGGTGTGCAAACCAAAAGGTACACGAAGTACCATAAGTCACATATAAATTCTTGTTAAAGTAAGACATGAAGATTCTTGAAGCCAAGACAAAGATCTACAACTTTCATGTTTTGAGTTTTTCAAGATTTTAGCTACAAAATAGCTCAAACGGGCAAAAACAGTCATTTGAAGTGATTTTCGCTCTGGTGCGCGAGCAAAACAGCCCATGATGTACGTTACGCACAAGCATGGCACACGTTGTGCGGCAAAAAATTACGTGCAACAGAAAATCGTACACAGTGCGCAAGTTGCGCTGCACGCACGAGCAAAAACCGCCCACAACGCACGTTGCATGCAAGCACGACGCACGTTGCACGATAGCACGGCGTGCGGCACGCAAGTTGCGCTGCACGCACGAGTATAACCATCCACGGTGCACGTTGTGCGCAAGCACGGCACATGTTGCACGGCTGAAAATCGGGCGCGGTACGCAAGTTGCGCTGCGCGCACGAGCAAAAGGTGTGGAGAACCCATGAACACTAAAATGGCATAACTTTCTCATACGAAGTCAAAATTCGGCGGTTCAAAAGCCAAAATTGAATTCCCTACAACATGGAACAAGTAATTTTCGAAAATGAGCAAGTTTGATAGATTAAAACCATAAAAATCTATAAACTATAGTTTTTGGAACATAGATCTACTCAAAACTGGCCATCAAAACCGAAAATACCAAGTACTAAACTTGTAGAGGATGATGAGAAGAACAATATAGACAAATCATATCAAAGGAAAAATTAAGAAATAAAGAATACAAAAATCTCTCCATTTGGTGCAAGGTGTACTTGCCTAAAAGTTTGTTTGAAGAAAATAAATGAAAGAGTGAATGAGGAAAGAGAGAGGAAGAGAATATATATATAGGGGTTGGGTTGACTTAAAAAAATCCTAATCTTAAGCATGCTCTTAACCATTTGACTAATGACATGTTAAATGCTACATGATACAACTAATTAAATTATTTAAATAAAATCTTAACCACAACAAGATTCAGATATCTTATCATCGAAGTATAGTGAGCCACACCAACAATCAGACAAGGACAAGGGGTGGCATACTAATCCGTGACGAGATACTGTTCCATGCCATGGCCAGTTACAAATACATGATACATACAATCAAGATACAGGTGCCAGATACCATATATAGAAAAATAAAAAATTTACGTACTCCAGGAACAAGGAATGACATGAGAGGTTGAGTGTTTGAGTAAGAATTTGTATGAGAAATAAATGCTTTTAAAAGGAGGGTAAGGAGTGTAGGAGTTAGGGCTGGCTGGCCAAAGGGGGGTATGTGTTTGTGCCTTGAATGAATGTGTAGTAGTGATTAATTGTGGATAATTCAAGGGCTAGGATTGAGATAAGGTTTCAGGGGCCCCAACCAATATACACCCTATATATATGCATATTAGTATATCCGATATATAAACATAATCCACTACCAATATATAGACATTATCCCATATACATACATGAATATACAATATTTTGCCTAGTTGGAATATAGTTTGGTTTGGGTCAGTTCGGACTTGTATAGTGCGACCGAGTCTCCTAAAAGTCATAATCTTAATAAATAACTAATTAGAATATTTATAGGTATTTTTACAACTTTGACTGGTTTTCCTAATAAGAACACACATATAGCTCGATCTTCCCTACCATGGCTAGAATATTAGTCAAAGCACACCATTACACTAGTTGTGCCAAAATTTCTAGTCAATATGCATCTCAAACTTAACCATGACAAAGGCAATCTATATATGTGGTATTAGGCTACTATAAAAATAATAATATATATACAAAATTGTATTTAAACCATTTTGATGTATAACATCCCAAAATAAATCCAGAATGACTCCACTACTCCCTGACAACCTACATGGACTCTACTAAGGCTCGTCGTCCTAGTTTGGGGACAGTATGGTTTATCAAACTGAAATATACTCCAAGAGTTTATTAACTGGGTCTCGTGTGCCATTTAAAAATAAATAGCACAAGGGAAGTCAATTGACTAGCACACCTTTGGCATGTGTGTCGTAGGCTCAAAGTGTGTCAAAACCATATATTGGGTCAAATGGTTTTGATCAATGTCGAGTCTCGAACTCAAGTTGGAATTTAGGTCAAGTTTTACGGTAGATGGTCAAATGGCCTAAATTGACTAGAAAGTTGAGTGGAACATGATATGTCAAAATAAAGATAATCTGTCTACTACAAAACTCATGAAAGAAGTTTCGAGAGATTAACATCCCTGGTAGTCCAAAAACTAAAGTCACGGAAGGTACATTTAATGATCAAAAGTAACTATAATAAAATTATTTATGGAAAATAATCCTTTCAAAATTTTTTAAAAGAGCCCCAAATTCAGGGGACTTACATCCTACCCACCTTAAAAAAAATTATCCTCGAAATTACACTTAGACATAGAGGGGTTTCTAATTGCATAATAAGGAGACAAGTTCGTGAAAGTCGAGAACAGAGAAGTTGCATTAAGAAAGATCTTGATAAGTTCATGAGTAATTTTTACGAGAATAAGACACGACTAGGTAGGCACTTGGTCATGAAATTTGGAAGAGTCGATGCTTATGTAATTACGAATATTAGGCACGAAGAGTGATAAAATTAAGGATTCGGTTTTGACATTATGACATGATTAAGGAAAGGATAATATTATTCTTGATTTCCATAGTTTGAATGATCACGAAGTTATGATCGCTAATCATAGATTAGGAGGTTAAGGGATGAAGGGATAGTGATATGGTCTGAAACTACAACTTCGGGTCACTTAGAATAACCTGAAAATCAAGCAAGCTGAAGAAAATGCACACTAGTTCATATTATGGTTTAGCCTATCTATCAAGTTCCTAGGATAACACATGATTTCTTAAACACAGCTAGCCTAACTCAATCTAGAACTAACTAATAGTATTTGTAGGCCTTCTGCCTTATCTCTTTTTACTACACTCATTGGACTAGCCTTCTCAATTGTAATTTCTACTAACATAATATCAAGCTGCTTAAAATATAATCTGTCAAGGTCTTCAAACGTCCTAGATTCTCAAAATTTAACACAGTTTTTAATTCTTAAGTTTTTCTCCATCTATAAAACATTTTCATCTTGGAAATCTATCATCCACTATGTACTACTCAGCTCTAGATCCTATTCATCAATCTAATTTAGGATACTCTACTTCCCTTATCTTAAAATATTATTTTCTTTTCATCTCACGCTATCTCATTTCTTGTCCTTATTTTATGAACGACTTAATCTTGATGATATGTCACTCTGCACCCTATGGTGCAGGTTTCCTAACATATTTGTATATCACTCATTTTCCAATCTCATTTTGATCCGTCTTAAATTTTGCATCATTCATTTCTTCAAAATAATCTCCTCTTCCTTTATTCGAATCTCAACATTAAGAGTCTTGCTTAAGACACAATTCTCTCTATAGTCCTAGCAGTCATCGTAGATAATCACGGCAGTCTTCTTAATTCTTTTATGAACTTTTCCTACAATTCCAACCTTGTTCCTCTCCAATTATTCAACCTAAACCTAGTACTGCTCCTATAATTCTTCTACGTATGCCAAATACAAATGTTCCAGTTGCAATTCCTCCAGGATTCCTAACTATTTTGCATTTTGACGAAGGGTTTACTAATCTGCCTCTTGAGCCACGACTTTTCTATCTCTATTGTCAGATCCATGACTTGGATAGAAGGTCATAGTTAGTACTTAAACTCAACCAATCCCTTGAAGTCTATCACATAATCCTATAAGTCATAGGTCGAATCTCTTAGCAGCATAACCAAGGATCGATCATATCTAACAACAAGCAATTATACATTTCTTACAAGAATGCCTAACCATAAATACTCATTTCTGACACCTCTATCTTAGTCCCCTTTTTGATCAATCTTTTAGTTCCGATTTCTAATAGGCCAGTCAAGGTTTGACCTCAAACAATATGGAAATGATTGACTAGTCTATCTCAGACTTACCTACTCCAAGATCATATTTTTCTCTGATATCTAATCTTTCTAGGACAAATCCTAGTCATCCAAGAAAATTATCTTTTCATATTCCTTATTTCTTTATCCCCCCTCCCGTGTCAAAATTTCTCAAAATTTGGGGCAATATAACTCCAAAGGTATATATCTAGTGTAACTGCTCTTTCCGAATTTTTCAAAAAACTTATTCTATTTTTCGTCTTTTAGAATATTTCATCCTTGAAACGTATGAAAGTTATTTTACTAGTATATTTTACTTCAAAAACAAGTTTAAAATTTGTGCTTGAAAATGCAATTTAAATTTATAAAAATACATGTTCTTGAATTTTGGAATTATAAAATAGGTTGCTATTATTTTTTGTCTTTCGAAAGTTGGTTCTCTAAAAACAGTTATTTTTGAATAAAAGGATTCGCCCATATATATTTTTTGAAATAGAGATTTGGAATCAATAGATGGCATCAAATAATTTATGGAAAATTATTATAAATCATTTGATTAAGTTTTGAATTATTTGATAATACCGAGTATTATTAGTTTCGAATTTTTAGTATAATCCATGATTGGATTAAGATTAAATTAAACTAATTTGTTTTAAATATTTTAGTCGATTGGAAGATTTAATCTATTGAACTTTTAGCATTTGATACTTATCTATGTAATTGAATTAAATTATTTATCCATTCAAATAAATCTTAAAAGTATTGTGTTGATCATTTAATTGCTATATATTTATATTCATATAATTTGAATTATTCGATATTATCAAATATTCATTTAAGTTAATATTGTTTATGATTTAGATAAAAATGGTTTTAAAAGTTTATTTGATTTAAATAAAGGGTGGGGTTATCCGAATCAGATTTGTAACCTTTATCTAACTATGAAATATTGCTTGTCAAAAACTCCTATCTAAGGAAGACCCGTTCCTTTATTTTTTTTCCCAAAGGAATAGTATATCATGCTAGCCAAACGTACCACCAGCACCACCCTCGCCTACAACCATGCCACGACCCCAACCAGGTCATCACCTACCACAACCAAATTCCCATCCACAACCATCGGTGCGTGCATCGTGTCCATGTCCAACCATTTTCTTCTACTTTTATTGTACAATTATAGTTTTCTTCCTTCACTTCCGTGTCTGACAACCTCGGACACGGTGACACAACCAAAATGCTCTTCGACCATCCCTTCCATGCGGCAGACCGTTATGCCACCCGCCTCCTCTTCTCCGTGGGGCCAGCAAACAAACTCCGTACCACCACCGTTCACCTCTTACCGATTTCCCTCACCACCTACACCCTCACCTCTCCATCGTCTCATCGTCGAAAATTCTACAACCACCACCACAAACACCGCCATCATCATCGTTCCCCCATACCCCTCTGCCGAACTCGTCCCTAGTCTACCACCACCATCACCCCGACCACCATGACCATCGCCACCAGGTTCCGTCCAACCACCATGTCCACCTACACCTCCCCGATGACACCAGCCATCTCGACCATCGCCGGCGCCTCGAACGGCCGAGCCAGCCACCACCGGACGCCCATGCACAAGCTCTGCCTCCCCATAGCCGGAGTTGACCTCTGCTAAGCCCTCTTTTTCTTCTTACTCCCAAGGAGGAAGGAACCACCCCTTCCCTTTCAATTTCTCACTGTTGCTCTGTTTCTAATTTTATTTTTCTCTCTCTTAAATCAACTCTCACCGGGAACAGTGGGATTTGTAATAAATTTTATTATTATGATTATTATTTTTAGTCTTCAAGAATAAAACAATGGTTACTACTACTTGTCCTATACATAGTAATTATTGTTTTTAAGTATTAACTAACTTCTTTCTACTATTTCATATATACATATATATAAATAGTTATTATCATCATTAGTTATTAATCTCAATTGCTTTATTGTTATTATATACAAAAGTGTCTATAATTAATATTCCTAGAATTATATGTGTAACCAAAGTATACAATAATTTGGGCCTATATATGGTTTGGATTTGTTATTGCTGGGGCAGAATTTTTTTCGATGGAAAACTGAAATATCGTAACAATTGTACAAACAATCGTTATTACGTAACACTTCACAGAAGGTACGTAGTAAAATCCCACAAGTGCTACCCTTCACAGAAGGTGCACAAAACATAACACTTCACAGAAGGTACGTAAGAGAGATTCCACAAGTGCTACCCTTCACAGAAGGTGCACAAACAGAATTCTGATAATATCAACGCAAACACTTCACCGAAGGTGCGTTAATAGAATCCAGACAGAACCAACAAAGAAGATGACTGGCGAAGATGAAATAACTCCTGCTGGAGTGAATGGTCACCGTTGCTCAAAGCTTTATTCGCCCCACATGAATAGCTTCCAGGAACCAGCAAGTTCGTCGGAGAACTTGGAACACTCTGCTCTTCTGACTCCTCGGATGAACTTGAACTCCTGTGCAAAACGTAACGCTGGTACAATTCCTCTTCTCTCTCACAGCCTCTAAGCACTTGTAAACTTTTTGTCTACTACTTATGTATTAGTTGTAACCTATGAGAGAGAAGGAGGAGGCCTTATATAAGCCCCTGCAACAACTACCAGGTTAGCACAATATTAGGGACGTGGTAGTAACCACCCCGAACATGGAGCAACCGCTCAGAACATGCTAGGACACGTTCTGCTGGAAGTTGTGCCACCAGCATAATTTGCACTTTACGTACACAGCCCCTTTATGCACCATACGTACCCTACGCACACTACACACTCTATGCACACTGCGTACGCTGCGTACACTGCGCACTCTACGTACGCTGCGTACGCTGCGTACACTGCACGTACTGGGCGTACTGAGCGTACTGGGTTGCGTACTGGGCTGCGTAACTGGGCCAACGTAACTGGTCTCGCGTAACGGGCCACGCAACGTGGTCGCGCAAGTAGCTCGCGCAATGAGCGCAACTTAAGCGCACTATGCGCCTAGCGATGATGCTGACGTGCTAAGTGCAAAGTGTGCCAACAAAATGCCACATTACGCTTCATGAGCCCTTGAGCCCGAGTCCGAGCTCGAGCCCGAGCCCGAGCCCGAGCCCGAGTCCGAGTCCGAGTCCGAGTCCGAGTCGCTAAGCCCCTACGGGGCTTAGCTCCTATGGAAATAAATTTTTCAAGAGCAAAAAGCATGAATGCTTTAATTGTTAATTTTAGCCTTTTTCCCATTTAAAAAATAATCCCACATGGCACACCCATGTGCACCTCCACACCTCATGTGCATCTATTAAACTAGCAAAGCTAATATATAGAGATACAACCTATTTGGTTTTTCCGATGTGGGACTAAAGTTACAAAAAGGAAAGCCAAAAACCCAACAATCCCCCACATATCTCTTTATATGGGTATAAGTGTTCCCTATAGTAACTGTCCATCATGCATTAGGAGAGATGTCGCTGACGACTTGAATCTTTCCGCATGGGTCAAAAATCAGACTATAATATAAGAATGGACTAAGGCTTGAATTCAGCATCATAGTTGAAATTCTTTCCACTCACATAATGTAGTTACGTGTGCTTCTGGCTACACATTAAAGGTCCTGTGCCAGCCTGGTTTCAGTGTATAATTTTGGGCGTCTACAAGTTTACCCTCAAGAGACGGCCTGATATCTCTTTGTCCATACACTATAGGTGAGTTCATTATAAAGAGACATGGCATGAAGCGCTTTGTGTTTCCCTTACGGTGCTACGCCGCTATGACATGGCTTAAAGCCGAGGCCTTACCCCGTACCGGGAACCTCATCGTAGTGTCATACTACTGTAGCATGAGGCAACCGCCTCTTTGTAGTGCCAAACTACCCAGCATGAAGCCTTAGGCTCCCTTGCGGTGTTACGCCGCAACGACATGGCTTGCAAGGTCGAGGCTTTATCCCTAACTGGGTACCTCATCGTGGTGTCGTCCCTCTTTATTTTAACGTACATCATTAGGCTAACTGCCTATTTGCGGTGCTACGCTGCTGTGACTTGGCCTGCAAAGCCGAGGCTTTATCCTATTCCTGGGCAGTACCCCACATATAGGAACCTCATTGTGGAGTCATCCCACTGTAGCATGGAGTTTCACTCCTTGTAGTGCTGCTCTACCGTGCTTCCTGTAAAGCACACCAGGCATTCACTCTGCCTGAGAACTCATTAAGGCAATTAAGCCAACCTTCCCACAGGAACCGTTTTCTGCAGAAAACAACAGTAGACAACAGTGGTCGTAGGTCCGTAACCTCTCCATGCCTATTAGAACATGTATCCACCGTTCCTGATATTCTTCTAATTAATGGTCCTCCCTTGAACCAAAAGCTAGATGCCTAGTAGATAAATCTTTGAACTAATAGCATAAAACTTTATGGTAGGAATACAATAACTAATATCAGAATGCCTTCAAGCCCATTTTACAAGCTGTGTCATCGACCAGCTGGCGCTTGAGGCCCTTGGTGAACGGATCCGCCAGGTTCTCCTGACTTCGAACATCAATAACTGCAATTACACCTCTCTTAATAAGATCGTGTACTGCCCTGTGCTTTAACCGCACAGTCCTCTTCTTTCCGTTGAAAAGATCATTTGATGCCACCGTCGCAGTCGCCTGGTTGTCGCAGTATATCGGTATTGTCGGTATTTGTGCCCCAACCTTTGGAAGATCATACATGAGCTCCCGAAGCCATTCTGCTTCCTAGGCTGCAGTATCAAGTGCAAAGAACTCAGATTCCATGGATGACCGCGAGAGCATAGTCTGCTTCTTCAATTTCCACGATATAGTAGCTCCACCCATTGTGAAAATATATCTACCTGTGGACCTCTCGCTCTCCAAATCTGAGCACCAGCTGGCATCACTGAAGCCTTCCACTACCTGCGGATCTCCGCTATAGTACAGTGCATATGTCTGAGTCTTCTTGAGATATCTCATAACCCGTTTCACAGCTTTCCAGTGTTCAACACCTGGGTTGCTCGTAAAATGACTCAGCATTCCCACGGCGAAAGCTATGTCAGGCCTTGTGGCAGTAGTAGCATACATCAAACTTCCGATTACGCTTGCATACTCCAGCTGCCTGACGCTTTCCCCTGAATTAGGCTTCAGCTTCAGATCACACTTGTACGGCGTATCGATCCCTAGAAGATACTGATACCCATAATGAGTGATCATTTTCTCAATATAATGAGACTGTGACAGTGCTAGTCCAGTGTCTGTCCGGATGATCTTGATTCCTAAGATCACATCAGCTTCCCCCAAGTCCTTCATACTGAACTTGCTCGAGATGAACCTCTTTGTCTCCGTGACACAGCTCATATCCGTACCTAGGATGAGCATGTCGTCCACATACAAACAAACGATCACACCTCTTCCATCAGCGAACTTGGTGTAAACACACTTGTCCGTCTCGCTGACCATGTAGCCATTTGACCTTATAACCTTGTCAAATTTCCCATGCCACATCTTGGAAGCCTGTTTAAGACCGTACAAAGATTTTACCAACTTGCAAACTGTCTTCAAGACCCTTGACGACAAATCCCTCTGGCTGTTGCATATAAATCTCTTCGGTCAGCTCGCCATTTAGGAAAGCCGTATTCACATCCATCTGATGTATTACCATCTTATGTATTGTTGCAAGAGCAATCAACATTCTGATAGTGGTTATCCGGGCAACTGGAGCATACGTGTCAAAATAGTCAATCCCCTGCTTCTGAGAAAACCCCTTGGCTACCAACCTAGCCTTAAACTTGTCAATAGTTCCATCTGGTTTCATCTTCTTCTTGAAGATCCATTTGCATCCGATGGTTTCGCTCCTTCAGAAAGATCAACCAACACCCAAGTGTTATTTGAGGTGATGGAATCAATTTTATTGTCAATCGCCTCCTTCCAGAAAACTGTGTCTCTGGTCTTCATCGCCTCATCATAGGTAAGCGGATCTGCTTCCACATGATAGGTGACAAAGTCACTTCTGAAGTCCTTCGGTCTCCTCACATGCTTAGCTGATGGCTCAGCTTGTTCTGGTTCAACCGTTGTTTCAACAACATCATCTTCTTGGACCACATCTTTATTGAAGACTTCAGTTTTCTGCGCACCCTCATTGTTCTCCGGTACATCCGCAAGAACAATATTCTTGTGCCTTACAAATTTGTCTTCAAAATATTCTGCGTCACGAGATTCAATTATATAATTTGACTCAATATCAAAAAATTTCCGAGCATCACTCTTCTCGGCATACCCCAAGAAGATCGTCTTTGTAGTCCTTATCCCAAGCTTCTGAATCTTCAGATCTGGAAGCTTGACATATGCCAGATACCCCCACACTCGAATGACATTCAAGTTAGGTCTGACCTTGAACCAGAGTTCATGAGGAGTAACGTCTGAAGTTGCATGAGGCACTCTATTAAGAATAAAAGTGGCCGTCAATGCAGCTTCACCCCAGTAGCACTTAGGAAGGCCAGCAGTCAACAACATTGAGTTAATCAATTCTGTTAATGTTCCGTTCTTCCTCTCTGCTACTCCGTTTGATTGAGGAGAGTACGGAGCCGTAGTCTCATTGACAATTCCATGTTCTTTGCAGAACGATACGAATTCATGTGACCTGTACTCCCCACCTCGATCACTTTTTTTTCTTTTGAGTTGTTGTCCAGTCTGTCGCTCAGCTTCGGCTCTGAACTCCTTGAATTTCTCGAATGCTTCGTCTTTAGTCTTTAGCACATAGACGAACACATACTTGGAGAAGTCATCGATGAAGGTTATAAAATACTTTATCCCGGCCTTTGTAGAGAACTGTTTGAAGTCATATATATCTGAGTGTACTAACTCCAGAAGATCTGTACTTCGATTAACCCGAGGAAAGGGTTTCCTTGTGAGCTTAGTTTGAGCACAAACTTCACATTTCTCTACCTTATCCCCACACTTGGAAATAAGCCCTAGACTAGACATTCTGTTAATTCATTTAGAATGAACATGTCCTAGCCTATTATGCCACAACTCATAAGTATAAGCAGAATGAGTGATTGTATTAACAACATTGAACTGATTTACAAGCTGAATCTTGAATATTCCTTCGGTATAAAAGGCTTTCCCGAAATATGTTCCCTTGATAGACATCACCATCTGGCCAGCATTGATGTCCATCCTGAGGCCTGCATTGCAGAGTAGGCCTCCTGAGATCAGGTTCTTGGCAATAGCAGGTACGTGCTTCATGCCTTGAAGCGTCAGAGACTTCCCCGAAGTCAGCTTCAATACTACCGTCCCGATCTCGAGCACTTCAGCTTGTGCCTGGTTCGCCACCATAACCACATCAGAAGTAGGGGTATAGGTGGTGAACCACTCCTTGCTGGAGCAAACATGGCAGGTGGCTCCAGTGTCTATCCACCAGTCAGCATCAGTTCCTACCGCATCAACCTGCGCAATCATAGCAACAACATCAGTGATCATAGATACCTTACTAGGTTCTACTTGCTCCGATTGCTTGGTTTTTGCTTTGCACTCATTCTTAAAGTGGCCCTTCTTGCCACACTTGAAGCAAGACATTTGAGACTTTGGCTTCTTCTTCTTGATAGAAGTTCCCTTGACTTTTAGATTGTCAGGGTCCTTCTTCTTGCTGTGGGAAGCCGCCTGCTTTTCCCTTGGTTCTTTGGTATGAACCATATTGGCGTTAGCCAATTGCTTGGACAGTGCATCCACCTTCAGTTGAGCCCGCATCTGGTCCTCAACATAAATTTCCTGCAGGAGATCTTCAAGGGTGATCTCCAGCTTCTTCCTATGCTTGTTTGCATAGAACTTGCTCCACCCAGCGGGGAGCTTTGAGACAATCCCTCCAACAACAAACTTGTCGGGGAGGGGCATTGCCTCGTCTTCCAGCTTCTGTCGCAGTTTCAGGAACTCCTTCACCTGCGGCAGCATTGACTTTTCGTCCTCAAAGAACCACTTGTGATATTTTTCAACCACAAATATTTTACTGTGGTTCTTGTCTTCTTCGTAGAGTTTTTCTAGAGACTCCCATATGTCTCTAGCGATATTCTTCTTAGAATAGGATTCTACAAGGGAATCTTCCGTAGTATTCAGGATTAGCAGCCTGCAAATACTATTTTCCCTTCTCCATTTTGCTTGCAGTTTAGTAGCCGCGATGATAGCGGCAGTAGATCCAATATCTGGAACAGTAGGTTCTTCCTCCAGAAGCACGTGATCTACGTCTTTGAGTTGAAGGGTGAGATATACCTTCCTCTTCCAGACTTGGTAATGTTCCCCATCAAACTTTTCTAACTTGCAAAAGTCAGAATTGAAGAGTGAAACATTAACGTTTTCCATCGTAGCGATAAAGCTTTGAGATTGTTATTGCTGGGGCAGAATTTTTTTCGATGGAAAACTGAAATATCGTAACAATTGTACAAACAATCGTTATTACGTAACACTTCACAGAAGGTACGTAGTAAAATCCCACAAGTGCTACCCTTCACAGAAGGTGCACAGAACGTAACACTTCATAGAAGGTACTAAGAGAGATTCCACAAGTGCTACCCTTCACAGAAGGTGCACAAACAGAATTCTGATAATATCAACGCAAATACTTCACCGAAGGTGCGTTAATAGAATCCAGACAGAACCAACAAAGAAGATGACTGGCGAAGATAAAATAACTCCTGCTGGGGTGAATGGTCACCATTGCTCAAAGCTTTATTCGCCCCACACGAATAGCTTCCAAGAACCAGCAAGTTCGTCGGAGAACTTGGAACACTCTGCTCTTCTGACTCCTCGGATGAACTTAAACTCCTGTGCAAAACGTAACGCTGGTATAATTCCTCTTCTCTCTCACAGCCTCTAAGCACTTGTAAACTTTCTGTCTACTACTTGTGTATTTGTTGTAACCTGTGAGAGAGAAGGAGGAGGCCTTATATAAGCCCCTGCAACAACTGCCAGGTTAGCACAATATTAGGAACGTGGTAGTAACCACCCCGAACATGGAGCAACCGCTCAGAACATGCTAGGACACGTTCTGCTGGAAGTTGTACCACCAGCGTAATTTTTACTTTACGCACACAGCCCCTTTACGCCCCTACGCACACTACACACACTACACACTCTACGCACACTGCATACGCTGCGTACACTGCGTACTCTACGTACGATGCGTACGCTGCGCACACTGTGCTTACTGGGCGTACTGGGTTGCGTACTGGGTTGCGTACTGGGCTGCGTAACTGGGCCAGCGTAACTGGGCTCACGTAACGGGCCGCGCAATGTGGTCGCGCAAGTGGCTCGCGCAACGAGCGCAACTTAAGCGCACTATGCGCCTAGCGACGATGCTGACGTGCTAAGTGCAAAGTGCGCCAACAAAATGCCAGATTACGCCTCATGAGCCCTTGAGCCCGAGTCCGAGCCCGAGCCCAAGCCCGAGCCCGAGTCCGAGTCCGAGTCCGAGTCCGAGTCGCTAAGCCCCTACGGGGCTTAGCTCCTATGGAAATAAATTTTCCAAGAGCAAAAAGCATGAATGCTTTAATTGTTAATTTTAGCCTTTTTCCCATTTAAAAAATAATCCCACATGGCACACCTATGTGCACCTCCACACCTCATGTGCATCTCTTAAACTAGCAAAGCTAATATAAAGAGATACAACCTATTTGGTTTTTCCGATGTGGGACTAAAGTTACAAAAAGGAAAGCCAAAAACCCAACAGGATTTTATATTGTAATTAAAACATATATGGGTTTCTGTTTTTTTGAGCTTCTAAAATAATCTGACTAACTATATTGAGCCCTACATTTTAAAATATATATACCATTTGGTTTAATACTGTGGGCCCATAATTTGGGTTTTCTTTTATCTTTCTATATGAAAAAGGGATTGTACTAAACTTTAATGATTGGACCATATGTCTATGTATATATATTTGGGAGCTTTAAGAATAATATGTCAATAAATAAATATTTTGGTATGTGTTTATCCTTAAAAGAATTTTATTAAGAATCAAAAATAGTTTTATTATATTGTATGTACTTTCAAATAGGCTTTATATTGTTGAAATATTTTCAAAAGGGCTTTGTATTTATATTGCAAATAATTCTGAGAATATCTATTATGATTTTGAATATGTTTATATATTTTTTATCTATGTGTATACTTCCTCAAAGAGAATATATATATATATATATATATATATATATATATATATATATATATATATATATATATATATATATATCAGAAATGTCCACTGAGCAGAACTCTGCTCGGGCGCCCCTGGGGCGAACACCCCCCCCTGATCGACTTTTGCTCGCCCGGTGTCCGGCGGCCCCCAGGCGCCCGTCGCCCGCTCCGATGTCTTCTCTTCCTCCCCGCCTCCATGTCTGGTACCCTCCCCTCTGACTCCAAGCGGCCGGCGGAGCAGACGCTCGGCCTTAGGCCCTTCCTAGGGCCCCCTCCTGTCCCTCCCTCCCTCCGTCAACTGTGGCCACCTCCTCTGCCTTCGTCTCCGAGGTGGAGATAGAGGACTTTCCCTCCGTTGGCGGTCCAGGATCTCGCCCCCTTCACCGCTGTTCCCTTTACGGTGGAGTGCTCGGTGGCACCCTCCCTCCGGGTGGTGTCGGCCGGTCGGAGCTGCCGCCCCCTGCCGATCAGTCCCTGGCCTCCCGTCCTATGTCACAGACATGCCTCGGGGATCGTGCTACATCGGGACCTGCAAGAGATATCCGGACAGCCTGGCATCACGTGGTTGTGCCCTAATTCCCGTCTGGAGGTGTATCCTGGGGTCCCACCATGGGAGGTGCTGGTATGCGCGCCCATGCACCCGAGGAGTCAGCTCCATGCCATGATGCTTATGTGCCCCTTGGCCAGTCCAGTGGGGGCATGGGTCATGAGCCCACTGCTTGCAGTACGTATGCGCCCACTGCTTGCAGTACGTATGCGCCCACAGAGGGTGTATGCGCCTCTCCACTCTATTCTCCCCATATGCGCCCGCTGTGGTGCTTCTCCTCCCGATACGCAGCCCCCTGCAAGTGGCTCCTCCTTCTGGACGCCTCCCCATCCAGCGCTATCGGCACCCCCTTCTCCCTCTGCCACGCTTTTCTTCGTGACCCCCAGCTCATGGCGACGCGTCGGGACGCCCGACGTCAACGCTCGTGGCTGGTGGCAAGCACCGTCATCGATCCAGTCTTCGCCGGCATCGGAGTTCCCCCTCCCCGGCGACCCCTCGTCACCCCTATCTCCTTCGTCCTCCTCAACGGCGCCCTCATCGCTCCGCTCTGACTTGGACTAGGGCGCAGGTGGCCCTCGTCGGTCTCAATGCCCCGGGTATAGCCCAGAAACTCCGGTGGATCCCTGGACAGGCCTCCGACCTGCTATCCGTCTCGGGCGTAGACTCTCTGCTTCGGTGGCCGACGGTCGCAGGTACCGTTGAGCCACTCTCTGTCGTCGACGCATCGGGGACTACGATTTCCCGCCCTCGCCCCCAGATATGGGTGTGATTTCAAATCCAATCCCCTCAGGCCAGGCGAAGCCTTGGACATGTGCCCGTTGTCTCGACGGGGCATGCGCCCACCTTGCCTCCGTAGGCTATGCGCCCAACCCCACTCTTTCCAGACAGGAGCCCGCATCCGCGGGCCATGCGCCCTTTCCCTCTCCTCTGGGGCATGCGCCCGCTCTCCCTCGGGGCCAGGCGCTTTCACCCGGACCTTCGAGAATTGTGACTGGGCCCCGCCGGCAGAGCTCGACTACTGTCCACCAGCCGAGGGACCATGCGCCCCCTCCCTCATCGATCCTTGGCTCTCAGCCAGTGGACAGGATGTCTCTTACGCCCTGCACATGCACCCTCCCAACTGCCATCGCCGGTGCGGCGGCCCCGTTAGGCTCCATCGCCCCCTAGTCTCTGGAAGTGTCCACTTTTCCGCATTAGTCGCTGGTGCCAGATCCACCCGCCCCGTCGCCCCCACAACTATGCCCCTTGCTACTTCCTACGCAGCGGCTCTTCGTCCTGATTGCGATAGACAGCTTGACCCCCCAGTACGGGAGATCGAACTCCCGGACATGGAATTCCTGACGCCAACCGACGGTCAAGACATCCGTATACCTTTCTCCTCCGCCAAAATTTCCTCGCTCTTCTCCTCCTTTCCGAAGACGTTCATGCTGAAATTTTCTGCTGGCTGCCCAAAAACCGCGATAGTCAAGGAAGCTATTGCCGGATGGGGCCTCTCTGCTGGTTACCGAGTCGCCCCGCTAGACCCCAAACACCTGTACCTCTACCTCTTCTTCCTTCCGACTTCTCCAAGGTCTGGGCCAAAGGTTCTACCAGAATTGTGACCCGGAACGTTTAAGTCGTCAAATGGTCTTCGAACTTTAGCACCAAAGTCGATTCAATGATCGTTGTGGCATGGATCACCCTACCCAATCTCCCCCTGGTCTGCTTCATGCCTGCTGCGCTGAAGCGTATCGCCAGCTCTTTCGGGACGCTTGTGGCGGTAGCCGAAGAAACAAGAAACCTCTCCAATGGCAACTACGCAAAAATTTGTGTCGAACTCGACCTAGCATATGACCCCCAACCCAGATTCAACTCAAGCTAGAGGGTTTGACGTACTATGAAACGCTCGTATACGACAACAGCATCTTATTCTGTAAACACTGCCAAATGAGAGGACACTCCTTTAAATACTGTTTCAGAGCTCATCCCGAGTTGAAGAAGGCTGGCACACGTAAACCACAAACTCAGAAGGTGGCTCCCACTGCTCCCACATCCCTAACACCTCACCAACCCAACCTCTACCTCACTACCAACAACGACAGCAAGTCACCCTCCTCCAGCCTGATTCGGCTACCGGACAGCGCCATCATCCCTTACAACCCCCCAAATATAACCCTCAACAACCCATTCACCATCCTCGCATCCCTCCCATCAGAAATCAACCTGGAGTGCCCCCTAACCCCATGCTCAAGCGCAGATGCCGACCACGGCCAAAAGGAAGATAACCTCCCGATAAATATGGAGGAGGAATAACCGGCTCTTATTATCCCCCCTGAGCAACCTTCCTCAGACATTAACCCACACAAATCCGACATCGCCAGCGAGGTCTATAGACCGAGTTTTGACTTTGCTGCGACGGACAGGTTCCATCAAGCGAAGGATAATGGTTTCCTGGACCCCAGTAACCCCCTGAGTGCGCTGGCAGAAACAGATCCAGAAGCCCCCCATCCTGCTGGAGGTCTCTGACAGCCGTCATCAAAGATCGCTGGTCTCAGAGGTGATACCCCCCAATCCTATCCATAGTGCCACCAAAAACTACCACAAGAAAAAAAAAAGTGACACAAAGCAGCCTAAGGCCAGGACCACGACGGCTACCATAAAGCTCACCAACCTCCCACCCCTACTCCCTTCCAATGCTTAACATCCTCTTTTGGAACGTACGGGGGCTGGCCAATAAACTGACGCTGAATAGAATCATCAGCCTCAAGAAGATTCACAAAATCAACATTTTAGTTATCATCGAACCAAAAATTCCTCAAAAAAGACTTAAAGCCATCCAACTTCAGCTTGGATTTCAGGCAGCGGTCGCCGATTGCAACGACATTTGGATCCTCTTCGCTAAAGACATCAGATTCGGCATCGTGCAGGACTCTAGACATGCTCTCTCCTGCTGGGTAGAACATCCGCTTCTCCCTACTCGCTCTTTCCTCTTTGTTGTTCACGAAAGTTGTGACCTCCTGGAGCACAGGATCCTCTGGAACACGTTGTTGGAGACTCACCCCCTAGCAACAACCTCTCGTGGTTGTGCATTGGCGACTTCAACACTATCTCCTGCAGCGAAAAGAAGTCTGGGGGATGCCCGCCCCCTCAGCAGGCCATGAATGATTTCAACAACTTTATCTTCAATGCCCACTTAAACACCCTTCCTTTCACCGGCAACACTTTCACTTGGTGCAACATGTAGGAAGGTGCTAGAAGACTATACTTTCATCTCGATCGTGCCTTGACCAACAATTAGTGGAATGATATGGGCCTCACCACAAGATTATCCCACCTCAACTCTACCGAATCGGATCATTCTCTCCTTCTGATTGAGCTCAGTAGCAGAAACAACCCCATCAAGAAAAGCTTTCCGGTTCCTGGACTTCTGGAGGCATCACCCATAATTCAGAAAGGCCGTCACATCCGTGTGGTTCTCTATGGACGACCCGGAACCCCTCACTAGGATCGCAGCTAGACTCAAAGCCACCAGGAAGTCCCTCTCTTCGTGGAGCAAGTCCACATTTGGCAACATTTTCCAAGCAGTCAGAACGGCAGAGGATGACGTCAACCATACCGAGATCCAGTTTGCCACGGACAGATCCCCGCAGGCCCGGTCCGCACTCAATTTGGCCAGAGCTGTCCTCAAGTCCCATCTGAAGGTGGGAACGAAATTTTGGAAGCAGAAGGCCAGATTAAAATGGGACTCTAAGGGAGACCGTAATTCAAGCTACTTTCACTCTTGTGTCAAGGGCTGCAGGCATAAGCTTCATCTTCACCATATCTATGACATGAATGGAAACTGACTAGATGACCAGAGCCGCATACATGAGGAGGCTGCCAACTTCTACCCAATCTATTCTCCAAAGAAGCCATCATCAAGGACGATGAGTTCCTGGCTAAGGTCCCCAACTTGATCTCCAAAGGGGATAACGAGCAGCTGCTCACTCCACCCTCCGTGGAGGAACTCAAGAACGTAGTTTGGAACCTCGATGAAACCAGTGCTCCCAGGTCGGATGGTTTTTCAGGTGTTTTCTTCAGATCTTGCTGGGATCTGATCGCAACTGACTTCCTCGAGGCCTCCATCGCTTTCTTCAAAGGGCCACCTACCACAAATCTATCTCCAGTGCCAACATAATCCTGATACCCAAAAAAGATAACCCGGAGACCTTCAAATACTTTAGACCCATCAGCCTATGTACTTTCACCAATAAAATTATCTCGAAGATTATCAACAACCGCATGTCCCCTCTCCTCCCAAAGATTATCTCCAAAGAGCAAAGTGGCTTTGTCCCAGGTCGGAACACCATTTACAACATCCTCCTAGCTCAAGCAATGATCACTTGTATGAAATTCCCATCCAGAGGGGGTAATGTCGCCATTAAACTTGACATGGAGAAAGCATACGGCCGTTTGGATTGGCAATTCATGATTTGGGTTTTTAGGGCCTTCGGTTTCTCAGAATCTTGGATCGACATCATCTTCCGCTCGATCAGCAACTCATGGTTCTCCACAGTCATCAACGGATAGGCTGCAGGTTTTCTCACAGCCAGTCGTGGGGTTAGACAAGGTGACCTGCTCTCCCCCACCATCTTCATTATCGTGACGGAAGCTCTCAGCAGAAACCTCAAAAGTACAGCCAATACCCCCAGATTCTATCACTTACTACCATCGGATGCCCGCTGATCAGGCATCTTGCCTATGCTGATGACATTCCTGTTTTCTTGGCTGGAGATATCGGATCTGTCGAAGTGGTTCACACCACGCTGGAGAAATATGCTAGATGCTCGGGCCAACGCATCAACACCAACAAAAGCGTCATCTATACTTACCACAAAGCAGACAGGCTTCACTCGACGACGCTCTCCACCCTGACTTCCTTCTCTACTGCTTATCCGTCGTTCTTCTACTTGGGCTGTCCATTGGTTTACGGCAAGTCTAATACATGCATCTTTGCGAGTCTAATTAGTAAAATCAGATCCAAAATCGTGAGATGGCACAACGCAACCTTATCCCCGAGTGGCAAGTTGATTCTAATCAAGCATGTCCTATCCTCCATCCCCATCTATACCCTTGTCATTTGCGCCCTACCGAAAAAAGTCCTATACTCGCTTGAAGCCCTATTTGCCAACTTCTTGTCACCCCCAGTTTTCACAAACAGGGGTATTTTGGTAATTTTCCACTTCTAAAAATTATTTTGAAATTTTTTATTTATTATTTGTATTATTTTGGGGTTATTTGAATCGGGTTCGAATTTCAATTCATTTCGACTTGTTTTGACTTGTTTCGGGGACCCGGGGTATTTTGACCTTAGCGGGCCCACACACTAGCTAACCGTGGCCCACATGTTAGAAATTTTGGTTAGAGACTAGACCATTATTTTAGTTAATTATTAGTTAGAGATTAGTGGTTTCGGTTTGACTAAACTACCCCCGGATTAACCATTTCCCATTTTTGGACCATTTAATTGATTGGAGGGCAAACTTGTAATTAATCAAATGGGACAAAACCATAGGGGTGGCTGGCCATATCATGTAGATAGGGTGGAGAGAGAAAAACACTTTTTCATTTCATTCCAATCCATTTCTTCTTCTTCTCCAAAGGCTCCATTTGCTTTTGAAAGCTCCATTGATTTTTGCTCTCAAACCAAGGTGATTTCTTCCCCAAAACTTATTCTTTTCTCATGTAGATCATGTAGGAACCCTCCATGATGATTCTCATGGTGGTACCATCATTAGAAACCATTTTTGTGTCCTTTAGACATTTTTAGGAGTGTCCACTTGTAGGCTTGTGTCCTATTAGGAAAAACCCCCTTTTTGATCCATGAATGATGTTTAAATATTGGTTTTGTGTGGTTTTTCTTTTAGTCTCAGATTTTTAATGTTGTAGAGATGATCCATGAGAGTATCTTAATGTATCATATTATTTCTATGTGTTTTGGTATATATATAGTTATATATATATCATTCTATATATATATAGATATATATATATATGTATATATAAATGGTGATTAATTTGTGTGATGTTGTGATGGTTGTGGGACATATAAGGGGCTGTCCAGATTTGGGCTGAATGTGTTGGGGGATGTTTGGGTTGAGTTTTGGAAGCTAATGGTGATGTACAATTAGTTTTATGCATCTATATATATATATATTGATATATATATATATATGGTTATATAAGGGGTATATTTATATGGTTATATAGTGATTGTGTGGTGTTTTAGAGGGGGAGAGATGCTCCCAGATTTTTGGTTCAGATTTGTAGTGGGAGTTTTGATTGGGAGTTGGTTGGGAGTTCAATTCCATTTAAGTATACAACTAGTATTATATATGTTGATATATATATGTTGTTATATATATATTGGTATATATATGTGGTTTAATTGTGTGAGAATATATATAGATTATGGTGGGTGTTGTGTGATGTTGAGAGAGGGCTAGGGGCTGTCCAATAACAGTCCATATTAGTTAGTTGTGTGTGTGTGTAGTTGTGAGGAGTAATTGTGAGTTGTGTGTGTGTGTGAGAACCTACTAGTGAGTGTCTATAGTTAGCCTATGTGCAAACTAATAGGAAACCTATTAGGAGACTTGTAGAGAGGTCTATGTGAGGGTGAGATGTTGTGTGTGAGTGTTGTGTATGAGTGTGGGTGAGTGTGGTAGATAGAAGGGTAAATTCATGGAGTAGAAATAGGAAGAAGGGGTAAATGCTAGTTTTTGCCTAGAAGTGGGATTTTGTGTTAGAAACCTAAGATAGTGTTAGAACTTGATCCTCGTGGTTGGTAATGATCAAATATGGTACTCTAAGACTAGTTTTGACGTCGGTTGACCGTTTTGACCAAAAGTCAACAAAAGTCAACCGAAGGTCAAACTTAGCCTTTAAGCGACCCGATTTGACCGAAACCAACCCAGAGTTGACCAGTTGACTGAAAGTCAACAGTTGGTCAACATTAGACTTGTTTGACCTAGGTTTGACCTAGAGTTGACCATAGTTGACCATAGTTGACCAGGGTTGACCAGAGTTGACTTTTGACCGAAGTCAACTGTAAGTCAACCGTTGATCCCGATTGACCTAGTTTGACTTGGAATGACTTCCAGTGACCTAGTATGACCTAGTATGAACCAGTAAGACCTAGTATGACTCAGTTAGACCTAGATTGACCTAGTTTGACTTAGACTTGCATTCATGGCTTGTATTAGTTTCCTTTTTCAGCATTTAGTTCTGTTTGACTTATAGTATCTTATCTTAGGTCTGTGATCGCTCTGAGCATCTGTTCACCCTATCAGCTCAGGACCACAGGCGAGTACATTCACTGATAGTTTTCATTGTCTTGATATCTGTTATATCCGATTCAGTTGTAGTGACTTACTTGATTTCCAGACACGATGGTTCACGGACTAGTATATGTCGGATCCTGTCATGAGATGTTGTTCCCGGATTACTTGGTATACTGGTATAAGACTTGACTTGTTACTTGTACTTGTATAGACATGGACTTGGGAGTGGGCTGATCACCTGCTCTTAAATCTCGTGTCATGACGTGTTATGTCCGGATCCTTTATACTAGTCGGGGGATGGGGAGTTATTAGTGGTTGTGTGATCAAATCCCCACTTGTTGCTTCATACTTGCATTCCACACTTGTCCATAGCTACTTGTTCACACTTGCCATGGTGACCGGCCTTGTCTCACACTTGCTGTTTTATACTGGTTATATGGTTGTAGGCGGTCAGATGGAAAGCTTGAACTTGTTTCCCAAGCCGATCACATGACGCACTAATAATTCAAGGCACCTTTTATATTTATTATCTTAGGGTGACTAAGTTCTGTTCGGGAGAAGGGTTACAACCCCGGTCCTTGTTTGGTTTAAGGGTTGTAACTCGGCTTCCGAATAGTTCCCAAGTCATCCTATATATATACATTATCGTCCTTTACAGTACTCACATCATGATATATATATATTTCTAGTTTCAGCTTTACTTACTGTACTTTCACCCTGCTATGATTCATTTCTCATATGCTCTACCTGTCTCTTATACTGTACCTTGGTTATGGGACTAGGTTCTATTCGTAAGAAGGGTTACAACCCCGGTCCTTGTTTGGTTTAAGGGTTGTAACTCGACTTTCGAATGGTTCCCAAGTTGCCTTTACTCTTTGTCTTGTATTTCATTATACTGTCTCTTATAGCTTTTGTCAATTCACATGGAACTGCTGTTGGTGTTTGTACTTGCTCATTTTCCTGACAGGATACCGTTGACAAATTTTACAGATGATTTAGAGGGTGATTGCCCGACTTACCACGGGATACGGTCGGACGGACTTGACCTAGACAGGGTCTTAGTAGTAGAGCCTCTTGACTTTGCCCATCCTGAGTAGCTTAGCTAGTAGGTTTGCCTGGCCTGCGAGCCAGCTGTTTACATTTCAGTTGTAGTACTTATATTATATTCTGAGACTTGGACTTGTGTTAGCTGTGTCTTGTGATTACTTTCTGGACTCGTTTTCTGTTTATTTATATCATATCTTTTTCCATGCTTTCTACCTTAGTTTTGCTTATGTGATTGAGGCAGTATTGCCCTATTCCTCCGTTCGGAGTGTATATACTGCACAGGTACATTTATCTGTTTAGACGTAGCATTTACAGACCTTATATACAGCGTTCTACCGCCGATTCTGCGGCGTAGGCTGGACGTAACCGCTTCTCGTGCCCCTAATCAGGGTGCGGGTCGTGACACTTCTATTGGGGTCACTCCGACGAAAAGGATAAGCACCACTGGGCCAGCTGGGATACCATGGTCAAATCCACCGAGAAGGAAGGGCTAGGATTCAGCAGACTACCCTACATCGTCGATTCTTGCTCCATGAAACTGTGGTGGAAGCTTCGCTCGGATAATTCACTTTAGACTAGGTTCATGAAGGCCAGATATTTCAGACTCTCTCATCCCGTGTATGCCGTCACTAATAACAGATCTTTTGTATCTTGACGTTGCATCCTCCATGGCCGACACCTCGCCGAATGCCTTATTCGCCTCAAGTTCAAGGACGATCGCTCGTCGATGTTCCATGAACGTTGGCTTGGGAATGAGGTAGTCCAGCAGTCAACAACTAATATACCTTCTCGTGCAATCCGTAAGCTGTAGGATAGTACCTCTGGATGGACGTGGGACAGGGTCAGCACTTGGCTTGGCACGGAGGCGGTCAACGGCCTCGCCGCCGCGGACCTGCAGATCGTCGATGCCCCGGATACATTGTGGTAGTCGTCCAACCCCGACGGCACTTTCTCCTTAGCCTCGGCCAGGATTGTGGCGAGAGGCATTGGTGTTCCTGCCCCTTATACTGTTCTGTTCTGGCAGACGTGCATCCCAATCAAATGGTCTATTTTGATTTGGAGAGCACATAGGCGGAAACTCCCAACCGACGATACCATAACATCCTTCGGCGTCATCCTGGCTTCGCGGTGCCACTGCTGCTCATCCCATCAAGCTAAAACTGCGGAGCACATACTTCTCTCTAACGATATCGCGACGCAGTTGTGGAAGAATCTTTCCTCCAAATGCCGACAGGATCACCAGCCGGGCGGCCTTAACGATCTCCTGGCCAAGAGCAGATCTTATGGACATCAGATCGTAGCGGCCGCCGGTATTTGGTTCCTGTGGAAAAATCGGAACAAATAGAGATATGAAGAACACCAGTACAACGACGACCAACTGATCAGGGAGGCTTCCAGACAAGTACGTAAAGCAGCCTGGCGCTGCCGTCACTTCCCGTCTAGCTTTTGGGAGGCCTTGACCTCCACTACCGTCTAGGCATTGCGTCGCTACGGCTAGGTGCCATTTTTGGGCACCCTTTTGAGTTTGCTATTTTTTAATATTTTTGCGGTCTTTTCGCGCTTGGCGCGTTTACCTATATAGGCTTCGGTATTTTGTGCCTAATACATCAATATAAGTCTCTTTTGTTAATATATATATATATATATATATATATAAATATAAATATAAATATATATATATATATATATATATATATATATATATATATATATATATTTCAAAAAAAGTAAACTTTCTAAGATATATGTTTTTGACTAAGTAAATATATATAGTTTTCTAATCATATAATAATTTCTCTTCAATATCAAATCATGACTGTGACTAATTGTATTCCTATTTTTCTTTCGTGAATTCTTAAATCTTTCACATCGACCCTAGCCAAACGGACTATCCTAGACTCAGCAGAATTATTGGTTTCACCAACTAAGGACCCCAGGCGAGTGCATTTATTGTTTGTTTTCAATATTGTTAATTCCTATATTACAATGTTTAGTAATATAATGCTTGATTCTTGCCACGCACGTTACACGATGGCACTCTTTACATGTCATGTCCTCCTCTTGTATATTGTGTCAGAATGGGAAAGTACTAATCGATGTGTGATCAGACTTTAGATTCTATTTTATTTTCTGCACAGTAGATCCCGATAATTAACTTAGATCTCGTGGTGTAATTGCCCCTAGACCGATCACATATCGAAAGAGTACTTCAAATCACATAGATAGTTTTCTCATGTTCTACTCCTTTACATGTCATTATATATTTTTCTTGTTTACATTTCACCACGTCCCTGTTATATTTTATTTCGATATTCGCATCATGTATTTTATGACTAACCTTGTCTTATAGTTGTCAACACATATTTGGAACTGCATTCAATGAATTGTACTCGTTCCATCCTGACTGGGTAAACATTTTTCAGATAGTCGCCTGCTACACTGCGCTTTCGGATCCTTGGGAGAGACATGGGTATATGCTAGGGTCAATCCTAGAAGATTAGCAAGATAGTTGATCATAAATTTTAGTTGGCTATTTTCTATTCTTGTGAGATGTTGTATTTCTTCAAATGTAAACTTGTGAATATTTTAATTAGTTTAGTTTTGTGAATGAGAAAATAAAGTATATATTTTATGTGATTTTAAGCATTATGGGTAGACATCGTTCTACCGCCGACACTGCAGCGTAGGCTGGCTTGTGCACGTACTTGCATCCGAAAAGCGGGTGCGGGTCGTGGCAAGTTTTTTTGGTGGTCCATACAGGTCAGTTTTTGCAAATTATGCGAACTCGTGGTAGTACCATATTAGTCGTACTACTGCGAGACTGTGACTAGGATGCTCATTCACAATTAGATTGATTTGAATTTAGGATAATAACTAAGATTAGGACTAGGTATACCGTGAAAACCCTTAGATATATTCCGAAACAAAAAAATAAGTGACATGGCTTTGAACTATTCCTTTCCAGAGAAAGGTTGCTTATCTTGTCCAGCGGATAATCAAATAAGTTCTTCATTCATTCATTGAATGATAAATTACTACAAGCGAAGGAGATACCCGATTTAAAAAATGGAAGATCCAATATTTTACAATTGTATCTAGAATAACTGGAAAAGTGGAAACAAGACCAGATATAATTTGATCATTATGAGCAAGTCCAAAATCGTTGTAGATCGAACCAATCATGAGTTCCCAACCATGGGTCGAGTGAAATCCAATCCATAAATCCATAACTTGATTTCTTGGGTAGTTAAGGTTATTATATAGGCTACATGATTAAGATAGTAATATTCGTTGAATTTTGAGATACTCTATTTAATGATTTTCAAATATTTTATTTGATATAATGACTCAAATCAAAGGTGGGTAGAGTCTTCAACTGATGAATTTAGCCTTTGAGGTCATTAGCTTTTGTGTCATTGAAGTTAAATTTCTTTATGATTTGATGAATTCATTGATTAGGTTGAACTTTAAATTTTTAAAAGAAATAATTTTGATTTAATTAAAGATTATGGAAATCCTTGGAAATTATATTTTGAGGAATTTATAAATTTGGTAAAGGTAGCTACCAATTCGGACTAAGAATCGTGAATTTGATAAGATGATATTGATGAATTGCTAGATCACCATATTAAACTATTTGATATTAAATTGATTTAGTTATTTAAAATTTTATGACTGATATTGAAGAATTTTGAAACATTTTGAGGAGACTGTGATAGACTAGACTTAAGTTTAAACTTTGAAGTGTGAAGATTTTATTTATTTATTTTGGGATTTTGAATTTTGGGAATTTAAAATTTGTGAAAGTTATACAAAAGTGGATGTACATTCAAAAATTATTTTAGGGAATTTAAATTTTGTAGAGTTTCAATTTTGAGGAATATTCTATGACAAGGTTGACCACTTTGCTAGGTCACAATCTTGAAGATTATGGTAAGGGTTGAATTATTGGTTAAAATATAATGATTGAAATTTTGAAGACGTTATGGGAAAAGAAAATTGGTTGAAATTAGAGTGATTTAATTGAGGTTCAAATTTACATACGGTAAGTATGGAGTAGTAATTTAAAATTTTATGATTAAGGAATTTTGAAATATTCCTAAGGATACGTATTTATAGAATTTGTGGGTGATTAGTTAGACGTCATACTCCCTCGAACATTATCCCTTGACCATGTATATATATATATATATATATATATATATATATATATATATATATATATATATATATATATATATATATATATATATATATATATAATCTGATCCAACTCCTTATTAAGAAACATCTATTATCTTTTCATTTCGTTAAAAAGGATTTTTACTATTTGATTCAATCATTAATCATTTCTTCTATTCCTTCCTTCTTATTAAACCCTTCTATCTTTTCCATTTGATCAATCAAGCATAGTTGTCCTAGACATCCCTTAAATTTCGAGGAAGGTGACATGATAGACTTGTGATGTAAAAAATCAAGGAGGAATTCATTGCCATTATTCTACGAGAAATGGAATTCGGAAATTATTGAAAGGAAGGATTAAGACAAGTATGATTCTAGATGGTTACTAAATAGTGGTATAATAATTATGGTCGATATTACATGTTGCTAAATAATATAGAATGTAATTTTGAAGCAGATGACCTTGTGATCTTATTTGTAATGAAATAGGCCAAACTTTAAGGATAATAAAATTAAGGGAGTTGAAATTTTTGATAAAGAAGCAAAATTGTCATGTACGAAGAAAAAATATATAGGGACGGAAATAATAAAGTTTAAGGATAATGCTGACTTTTGAATATTTTGAGATTTGAAATTCTCAAGGTTAATGGAATGAGATACTGTGAAACCATGACTATTTTTGCATAAGGTCATTGATATGCTTAAATTTTAAGTATTATTTAGTTATTTGGATTGATAGACATAAACTTGTCAGACTAAATTAGGAATACTTCCTTGAGAATATGATAATTGTTTCGAAAGTATTTGTTATTCAATTCAAATAATTTGGAAGATGAGAATTGATAAGTATTGTGTTCCTTTGATGGTTGAATTTTAATTAATTTGATATCTATGTACAATAAGGTTGAAATTTTAAAAGTGCTTATAGGATAATTTGAGGACAACAAATAAGATTTTTGAAAATCGAACGAGCAGTAAATATTGACCTTTGACTTTTTGAATTTTGACTAAAAAAAGGTAGAAGCTCAAGGAATCGTGATACTTGGCAATTTAATATGTTGTTGATAAATTCTTGGAGATTAAGACGTTAAACTTAAATTTTGGAAATGTCTTGGAAGATTCAAATCTTTATGAAATTTACGTTTTGTGGCTAAAAACCTATATAGATTACGAGTTGAATTTAGTAATTACGATTTTGTTAAATTTGTTTTGAGTTTATAATCTAAAGGTTAAACGATAGAAATTGAGGAAAGTTTTCAATTATTCTTAAGGTTAAAATTTTACAAATTGGAAATGTTGTCTAAGATGAC
This sequence comes from Iris pallida, assembly GCA_029216955.1. Classification (NCBI taxonomy): domain Eukaryota; kingdom Viridiplantae; phylum Streptophyta; class Magnoliopsida; order Asparagales; family Iridaceae; genus Iris; species Iris pallida. Next base: position 2,848,751 of record JANAVB010006998.1, read on the forward strand.
AAGGACGAGGCATCAAAAAAAAGTTACAAGTCATTATGGGATATTTCTAGACACTACTCGTTGGTCATATTTTTCTGAGTTATCTAATTTCTTTCTCTTATTTTCTGTGAGAACTTTCTAAAATTTAGAAATATGGCCTAAATTATAACATCAAGACATATCTATTTTTTTTTCCATTTCCATCATTCCTTGGTTAATGCTTTGACCAATATTTATTATTAAGAAGATTTGTTATCCTTGATAAATTCTATCTTATCGAACAATACCCTTCTTGATAAATTTTCTTTTACTACGTTTTCCTTCAAATCTATCGAGCCTACTTAGCCTAGACAACCCCTAAATTTCGAGGACGAAATTTTCCTAAGGTGGATAGATTTGTAACTCATTTTCTTGAATTTTTCAAAAAATTTATTCCACTTTTCGTATTTTAGAATATTTCATCCTTGAAATGTATGAAAGTTATTTTACTAGTATATTTTACTTCAAAAACTAGTTTAAAATTTATGGCTTGAAAATATAATTTAATTTTATAAAAATACTTGTACTTGAATTTTGGAATTATAAAATAGGTTTCTATTGTTTTTGGTCTTTCAAAAGTTGGTTTTCTAAAAACAGTTATTTTTGAATAAAAGGATTTGCCCATATATATATTTTTTGAAATAGAGATTTGGAATTAATCGATGGCATCAAATACTTTAAGGAAAATGATTATAAATCATTTGATTAAGTTTTGAATTATTTGATAATACGGAGTATTATTAGTTTCAAATTTTTAGTATAATCCATGATTGGATTAAGATTAAATTAAACTAATTTGTTTTAAATATTTTAGTCGATTGGAAGATTTAATCTATTGAACTTTTTGCATTTGATACTTATCTATGTATTTGAATTAAATTATTTATCCATTCAAATAAATCTTAAAAGTATTGTGTTGATCATTTAATTGGTATATATTTATATTCATATAATTTTGAATTATTCGATATTATCAAATATTAATTTAAGTTAATATTGTTTATGATTTAGATAAAAATGGTTTTAAAAGTTTATTTGATTTAAATAAAGGGAGGGGTTATCCAAATCGGATTTGTAACCTTTATCTAACTAAGAATTTTTGCTTGTAAAAAACTCCTATTTAAGGAAGACCCGTTCCCTTATTTTTTCCAAAGGAATAGTATATCATGCTAGCCAAACGTACCACCAACACCACCCTCGCCTACGACCACGCCACGACCCCAACCCACCGCATCCAAATTCCTATCCACAACCATCGGTGTGTGCATCGCGTCCATGTCCAACCATTTCCTTTCACTTTTATTGTACAATTGCAGTTTTCTTCCTTCACTGCGTGTCCGAAAAACTCGGACACGGTGACACAACCAAAATGCTCTTCGACCGTCCCTTCTATGCGACAGACCATTGTGCCACCTTTTGCCTCCCTTGATCCGTGCGGCCAGCAAACAAACTCTGTACCACCACCGTTTACCTCTTCCTGACTTCCATCACCGCCTACACCCTCACCTCTCCATCGTCTCATCGCGAAAAATTCCACAACCACCACCATAAACACTGCTATCATCATATTTCCCCCACGCCCCTCTGCCGGACTCGTCCCCAGTCTACCACCACCATAACCCCGAACACCGTGTCCATCGCTATCAGGTTCCGCCCAATCTCCGTGTCCACCTACACCTCCCCGACGACACCAGCCATCTCGACCATCGCCACCATACACAAACCATCAAAACCCAAATCACCACCACAATAAACCACTCAACTCGACCTCTCCGTCTTCCGTCGTGCCGGTTCCGTCTTCCGCCAGCGCCTCCAGTGGCCGCTTTCTCTCGGGTTGCAGTCGTACGCCTCCGCCATCCTCGAACCGGGCAACCGTCGCAAGTGGCTAACCCGGGCGACCATCTTCGTGCCGTCAGCGCCAAGATCCGTCGAGTGCCTTTCCAGCCGAGCACGGCGAACTCCCTTGCGTGTCGCCGGCGCCTCGAGCGGCCGAGCCAGCCACCGCCGGGCGCCCATGCACGAGCTCCGCCTCCCCGTGGCCGGAGTCGACCTCTGGTATGCCATCTTTTTTCTTCTTACTCCCAGGGAGGAAGGTGTTATTGCCGGGAACACCGAGGCATAATTTTTTGATGGAAAACTGAGAATATGAAACATTTGTAAAGACAACGTTTCAAATGCAATTCCTTAAAGAAGGTATTGCAACAGAGATCCTGAAGGATTCTGCAAATTACGAGATCTAAAAAGATATCGTAATACACGAATAATCTAAAGAGATTTTCATGATCGTAGCAAACTGGCAGTAGTGCCTTCTAAAAAGAAGATACTGACAGAACTGCTAAAGGCAACAGAAGGATGACAGGCGAGAGATGGAAATGCTGGGGTGAATTATCACCGTTGCTCAAAGCTTTATTCGTCCTCTGCGAACAGCTTCCAGGAACCAGCAAGGTTGACGGAAAACCTTGGAACACTCCTGCTCTTCTGACTCCTCGGAAGACGGTGAACTCCTCTGGCAATGGCTCTACTCTTCTCTCTCTGTTTGAAGTAACAGAACCCATGCGTACTAAAAAGTACTAGTGTTTGTGTTAAAGAACACGCTCACTACTCTGTTGTGTTAAAGAACACTTAGAGTTTTTCTCCCTGGAATTCTGATTACTACCACCCTCTGAGAGAGGAGAGAACCTGCATATATAGCCCACAGGGCGGTTGCCAAGCAGTTGCCTGAACTTCAGGGTAGTGGCAGAACCACTCCTGAACGTGCATCAACTGCTGCAACCGTTCCCGCTCTAATATGCAGCCAGCCATACGCATACAGCCCCTTTTACGCACCCTACGCACACTACGTACTCTACGCACACTGCGTACGCTGCGCACACTGCGCACTCTACGCACGCTGTGTACGCTGCACACACTGCAAGTACAAAGTGCGTAACTAGGCCAGCGTAACTGGGCTGCGTAACTAGGCCAGCGTAACTGGGCTCGCGTAACGTGGTCGCGCAAGTGGCTCGCACAACGAGCGCAACTTAAGCGCACTATGCGCCTAGCGACGATGCTGACGTGCTAAGTGCAAAGTGCGCCAACAAAATGCCACATTACGCCTCATGAGCCCTTGAGCCCGAGTCCGAGCCCGAGTTCGAGTCCGAGTCCGAGCCCGAGCCCGAGTCCGAGTCTGAGTCGCTAAGCTCCTACGGAGCTTAGCTCCATAGAAATAAATTTCCAAGAGCAAAAAGCTTACAGCTTCTTAATTGTTGATTAAGCCTTTATACCATTAATAATTAATCCCACATGGCACACACCCATGTGCACTACATGTGCATCTCCATAAAGAGAATAGACTCATATATGTAGAGATACACATTCCTTTCTAGCCGATATGGGACTAAAAACCAAAACAAAAGGCTACAAACCCAACAATCCCCCACATATCTCTATATATATGAGTACGAGTGTTCCCCACAGTAACTGTCCATCATGCATTAGGAGAGATGTCGCTTACGACTTGAATCTTCCCGCATGGGTCAAAAATCAAACTATAATACAAGAATGGACTAAGCCTTGAATTCTGTATCATAGCTGAAATTCTTTCCACTCACATAATGTAGTTACATGTACTTCTGGCTACACATTAAAGGCCCTGTGCCAGCCTGGTTTCAGTGTATAATTTTGGGTGTCTATAAGTTTACCCTCAAGAGACGGCCTGATATCTCTGTCACATACGATAGGTGAGTTCATTATAAAGAGACATGGCATGAAGCGCTTTGCGCTTCCCTTGCGGTGCTACGCCGCTATGACATGGCTTATAGCCGAGTCCTTACCCCGTACCGGGAACCTCATCGTAGTGTCATACTACAGTAGCATGAGGCAACCGCCTCTTTGTAGTGCTAAACTACCCAGCATGAAGCCTTAGGCTCCTTTGCGGTGTTACGCCGCAACGACATGGCTTGCAAGGCCGAGGCTTTATCCCTAATCGGGTACCTCATGGTGGTGTCGTGCCACTGTAACATGAGGAACTCCTCCTCTTTGTAGTGCTGACTACACCCCTCTTTATATTTAATATACAGCATTAGGCTAACTGCCTATTTGCGGTGCTACGCCACTGTGACTTGGCCTGCAAGGCCGAGGCTTTATCCTATTCCTGGGCAGCACCCCACATATAGGAACCTCATTGTGGAGTCACCCCACTGTAGCATCGAGTTTCACTCCTTGTAGTGCTGCTCTACCGTGCTTCCTGTAAAGCACTCCAGGCATTCACTCTGCCTGAGAACTCATTAAGGCAATTAAGCCAACCTTCCCACAGAAACCGTTTTCCGCAGAAAACAATAGTAGACAACAGTGGTTATCGGTCCGTAACCTCTTCATGCCCAATAGAACATGTACCCACCGTTTCTGATATTCTTCCGATTAGTGGTCCTCCCTTGAACCAAAAGCTAGATGCCTAGTAGATAAATTTTTGAACTATTAGCATAAAACTTTATGGTAGGAATACAAAAATCCAATATCAGAATGCCTTCAAGCCTATTTTACAAGCTGTGTCATTGACCAGCTGGCGCTTGAGGCCCTTAGTAAACGGATCCGCCAGGTTCTCCTGACTCCGAACATCAATCACTGCAATAACACCTCTCTTGATAAGATCGTGTACTGCCATGTGCTTCAACCGCACAGTCCTCTTCTTTCCATTGAAGAGGTCATTTGATGCCACCGTCGTAGTCGCCTGGTTGTCGCAGTATATCGATATCGCCGGTATTTGCGCACCAACCAATGGAAGATCATACATGAGCTCCCGAAGCCATTCTGCTTCCTCGGCTGCGGTATCTAGTGCAAAGAACTCAGATTCCATGGATGACCGTGAGAGCATAGTCTGTTTCTTCGACTTCCATGATATAGCAGCTCCACCCATTATGAAAATGTATCCTCCTGTGGACCTCTCGCTCTCCACCTCTGAGCACCAACTGCATCACTGAAGCCTTCCACTACCTGCGGATCTCCGCTGTAGTACAGTGCATATGTCTGAGTCTTCTTGAGATATCTCATAACCCGTTTCACAGCTTTCCAGTGTTCAGCACATGGGTTGCTCGTGAAACGACTCAGCATTCCCACGACGAAAGCTATGTCAGGCCTTGTGGCAGTAGTAGCATACATCAAACTTCCCATTACGCTTGTATACTCCAGCTGTCTGACGCTTTCCCCTGAATTAGGCTTTATCTTCATATCACACCTGTACGGCGTATCGATCCCTGGAAGATCCCGATACCCATAACGAGTGATCATTTTCTCAATATAATGAGTCTGTGACAGCGCTAGTCCAGTGTCTGTCCGGATGATCTTGATCCCTAAGATCACATCCGCTTTCCCCAAGTCCTTCATACTGAACTTGCTAGAGATGAACTTCTTTGTCTCAGTGACACAGCTAATATCCGTACCTAGGATAAGCATGTCGTCTACGTACAGACAAACGATCACACCTCTTCCATCAGCGAACTTCGTGTAAACACACTTGTCTGTATCGCTGACCATGTAGCTATTTGACCTTATAACTTTGTCAAATTTCTCATGCCACATCTTGGAAGCCTGTTTAAGACCGTACAAGGATTTCACCAACTTGCAGACTTTGTCTTCAAGACCCCTGATGACAAATCCCTCTGGCTGTTGCATATAAATCTCTTCGGTCAGCTCGCCATTTAGGAAAGCCGTATTCACATCCATCTGATGTATTACCATCTTATGTATTGCTGCGAGAGCAATCAACATTCTGATGGTGGTCATCCGGGCTACTGGAGCATACGTGTCAAAATAGTCAATCCCCTGCTTCTGAGAAAACCCCTTGGCTACCAACCTAGCCTTGAACTTGTCAATAGTTCCATCTGCTTTCATCTTCTTCTTGAAGATCCATTTGCATCCGATGGGTTTCGCTCCTTCAGGAAGATCAACCAACACCTAAGTGTTATTTGAGGTGATGGAATCAATCTCATTGTCAATCGCCTCCTTCCAGAAAACTGCATCTCTGGTCTTCATCGCCTCATCATAGGTAAGCGGATCTGCTTCCACATGATAGGTGACAAAGTCACTTCCGAAGTCCTTCGGCCTCCTCACACGCTTAGCTGACGGCTCAGCTTGTTCTGGTTCAACCGTTGTTTCAACAACAACATCTTCTTGGACCACATCTTTATTGAATACTTCAGTTTCTTGCTCACCCACATTGTTCTCCGGAATATCCGCAAGAACAATATTCTTGTGCCTTGCAAATTTGTCTTCAAAATATTCTGCGTCGCGAGATTCAATGATATGATTTGACTCAATATCAAGAAATCTTCGAGCATCGCTCTTCTCGGCATACCCCAAGAAGATCGTCTTTGTAGTCCTTGTCCCAAGCTTCTGAATCTTTAGATCTGGAAGCTTGACATATGCTAGACACCCCCACACTCGAATGACATTCAAGTTTGGTCTGACCTTGAACCAGAGTTCATGAGGAGTAATGTCAGAAGTTGCATAAGGCACCCTATTTAGAATAAAAGTGGCCATCAATACAGCTTCTCCCCAGTAGCACTTAGGAAGACCAGCAGTCAACAACATTAAATTTATCATTTCTGTCAACGTCCTGTTCTTCCTCTCAGCTACTCCGTTTGATTGAGGAGAGTACGGAGCCGTAGTCTCATTGACAATTCTATGTTCCTTACAGAACGATGCGAATTCATGAGACCTGTACTCCCCACCTCGATCATTTCTTATCCTTTTGAGTTGTTGTCCAGTCTGCCGCTCGGCTTCGGCTCTGAACTTCTCGAATGCTTCGTCTTTAGCCTTTAGCAAGTAGACGAACGCATACTTTGAGAAGTCATCGATGAAGGTTATGAAATACTTCATCCCGGCCTTTGTAGAGAACTGTTTGAAGTCACAGATATCGGAGTGTACCAACTCCAGAAGATCTGTACTTCGATTAACCCGAGGAAAGGGTTTTCTTGTGATCTTCGTTTGAGCACAAACTTCACATTTCTCTACCTTACCCCCACATTTGGAGATAAGTCCTAGACTAGACATTCTGTTTATTCGTTTACAATGAACATGTCCTAGCCTATTATGCCACAACTCAAGAGTATAAGCAGAATGAGTGACTTCATTAATTACATTAATTACATTAGACTGATTTACAAGCTGAATCTTGAACATTCCTTCGGTATAAAAAGCTTTTCCGAAATATGTTCCCTTGATAGACATCACCATCTGGCCAGCATTGATGTCCATCCTGAGGCCTGCATTGCAGAGTAGGCCTCCCGAGACCAGGATCTTGGCGATAGCAGGTACGTACTTTACGCCTTGAAGCGTCAGAGACTTCCCCGAAGTCAGCTTCAACACCACCGTCCCGATCCCGAGCACTTCAGCTTGTGCTTGGTTCGCCATCATAACCACTTCAGAAGTAGGTGTATAGGTGGTGAACCACTCCTTACTGGAGCAGACATGGCAGGAGGCTCCAGTGTCTACCCACCAGCCAGAGTCAGTCCTTACCGCATCAACCTGTGCAATCATAGCAATTACGTCAGTGATCATAGATACCTTACTAGGCTCTCCTTGCTCTGATTGCTTGGTCTTTGCTTTACACTCATTCTTAAAGTGGCCCTTCTTGCCACACTTGAAGCAAGGCATTTCTGACTTTGGCTTCTTTTTCTTGATAGAAGTTCCCTTGACTTTTAGATTGTCAGGGTTCTTCTTCTTGCTTTGGAAAGCTGCCTGCTTTCACTTTGGTTCCTTGGTCTGAACCAGATTAGCGTTAGCCAATTGCTTGGACAGTGTGTCCACCTTCAGTTGAGCCCGCATCTGGTCCTCAACATAGATTTCCTGTAGAAGATCTTCAAGGGTGATCTCTAACTTCTTCCTATGCATGTTTGCATAGAACTTGCTCCACCTAGCGGGGAGCTTTGAGACAATCCCTCCAACAACAAACTTGTCGGGGAGGGGCATCGCCTCGTCTTCCAGCTTCTATCGCAGTTTCAGGAACTCCTTTACCTGCGGCAGCATAGACTTTTCGTCCTCAAAGAATCACTTGTGATATTTTTCAACCACAAATATTTTACTACGGTTCTTGTCTTCTTCGTAGAGTTTTTCTAGAGACTCCCATATGTCTCTAGCGATATTCTTCTTAGAATAGGATTCTACTAGGGAATCCTCCATAGCATTCAGGATAAGCAACCTACAAATGCAATTCTCCCTTCTCCACTTGGCCTGAAGTTTAGTAGCCGCAGAGATTGCGGCAGCAGACCCAGTATCTGGAACGGTAGGTTCCTTTTCAAGAAGCACGTGATCCACGTCTCTGAGTTGAAGAGTGAGATAAACCTTCCTCTTCCAGACTTGATAATGCTCTCCATCAAACTTCTCTAACTTACAGAAGTCAGTGTTTAGGAGTGAAGCATTAATGTTTTCCATCGTAGCAATAAAGCTTTGAGATTGTTATCGCCGGGAACACCGGGGCACAATTTTTCGATAGAAAACTGAGAATATGAAACAGTTGTAAAGACAACATTTCAAATACAATTCCTTAAAGAAGGTTTTGCAACAAAGATCCAGAAGGATTCTGCAAATTACGAGATCTAAAAAGATATCGTAATACACGAATAATCTAAAGAGATTTTTATGATCGTAGCAAACTGGCAGTAGTGCCTTCTAAAAAGAAGATACTGACAGAACTGCTAAAGGCAACAGAAGGATGACAGGCGAGAGATGGAAATGCTGGGGTGAATTATCACCGTTGCTCAAAGCTTTATTCGTCCTCTGCGAACAGCTTCCAGGAACCAGCAAGGTTGACGGAAAACCTTGGAACACTCCTGCTCTTCTGACTCCTCGGAAGACGACGAACTCCTCTGGCAATGGCTCTACTCTTCTCTCTCTGTTTGAAGTAACAGAACCCACGCGTACTAAAAAGTACTAGTGTTTGTGTTAAAGTACACGCTCACTACTCTGTTGTGTTAAAGAACACTTAGAGTTTTTCTCCCTGGAATTCTGATTACTACCACCCTCTGAGAGAGGAGAGAACCTGCATATATAGCCCACGGGGAGGTTGCCAAGCAGTTGCCTGAACTTCAGGATAACGGCAGAACCACTCCTGAACGTGCAGCAACTGCTGCAACCGTTCCCGCTCTAATATGCAGCCAGCCATACGCACACAGCCCCTTTTACGCACCCTACGCACACTACGCACTCTACACACACTGCGTACGCTGCGCGCACTGTGCACTCTACGCACGCTGCGTACGCTATGCACACTGTGCGTACTGGGCGTACTGGGCTGCGTACTGGGCTGCGTAACTGGGCCAGCGTAACTGGGCTCGCGTAACGGGTCGCGCAACGTGGTCGCGCAACGAGCACAACTTAAGCGCACTATGCGCCTAGCGACGATGCTGACGTGCTAAGTGCAAAGTGTGCCAAAAAAATGCCACATTACGCCTCATGAGCCCTTGAGCCCGAGTCCGAGCCCGAGTCCGAGTCCGAGTCGCTAAGCTCCTATGGAGCTTAGCTCCATGGAAATAAATTTCCAAGAGCAAAAAGCTTACAGCTTCTTAATTGTTGATTAAGCCTTTATACCATTAATAATTAATCCCACATGGCACACACCCATGTGCACTACATGTGCATCTCCATAAAGAGAATAGACTCATATATGTAGAGATACACATTCCTTTCTAGCCGATGTGGGACTAAAAACCAAAACAAAAGGCTACAAACCCAACAGAAGGAACCTCTCCTTCCCTCTCAATTTCTCACGATTGCTCCGTTTCTAATTTTATTTTTCTCTCTCTTTCTTAAATCAACTCCTATCGGGAACAGTAGGATATGTAATAAATTTTATTATTACGATTATTATTTTCAGTCTTCAAGAAGAAAACAATGGTTACTACTACTTGTCATATACATAGTAATTATTGTTATTAAGTATTAGAGCAATTCTACAGTTACAACCAAACTTTTACAACCTTCTTACAACCACTCACCCATTTCCTGACATGTGGGCCAGGTGGTGGCCTAGCCCACATGTCAGCAAATGGGTGTAAGTTGTAAAAAGGTTGTAAAAGTTTGGTTATAAACCAAACATTTCCCTAAGTATTAACTAACTTCTTTCTACTATTTCATATATACATATATATAAATAGTTATTATCATCTTTAGTTATTAATATCAATTGCTTTAATGTTATTATTATATAAAAATGTCTACAATTAATATTTCTAGAATTATATGTGTAACAAAAGTATATAATAATTTGGGCCTATATACAGTTTGGATTTTATATTGTAATTAAAATCATACATGGATTTCTGTATTTTTCAGCTTCTAAAATAATCCCTACATTTTAAAATATATATACCATTTGGTTTAATACTATGGGCTCATAATTTGGGTTTCCTTTTATCTCTCTATATAAAAAAAAGGGATTGTACTAAGCTTTAATGATTGGACCATACGTCTATGTATATATATATTTGGGACCTTTAAGAATAATATGTTAATAAATAAATATTTGGTATGAGTTTATCCATAAAAGAATTCTATTAAGAATCAAAAATAGTTTTAACATAATGTATGTACTTTCAAATAAGCTTTATATTGTTGAAATATTTTCAAAAAGGCTTTGTATTTATATAGCAAACAGTTCTGAGAATATCTATTATGATTTTGAATATGCTTTATATATTTGTTATCTATGTGTATACTTCCTTAAAGAGAATATATATATATATATATATATATATATATATATATATATATATATATATATATATATATATATATATATATATATATATATATATATATCATGATTTGATATTGAAGATGAATTATTATATGATTAGAAAACTATATATATTTACTTAGTCAAAAACATGTATCTTAGAAAGTTTACTTTATTTGAAATATATATATATATATATATATATATATATATATATATATATATTTCAAATAAAGTAAACTTTCTAAGATACATGTTTTTGACTAAGTAAATATATATAGTTTTCTAATCATATAATAATTCATCTTCAATATCAAATCATGACTGTGACTAATCGTATTCCTATTTTTACTTCGCGAATTCCGAAATCTTTCACATCGACCCTAGCCAATCGGGCTATCCTGGACTCAGCAGAATTATTGGTTTCACCAGCTAAGGACCCCAGGCGAGTACATTTATTGTTTGTTTTTAATATTGTTAATTCCTATATTACAATGTTTAGTGATATAATGCTTGATTCTTGACACGCACGTTACACGATGGCACTCTTTACATGTCATGTCCTTCTCTTGTATATTGTGTCGGGATGGGAAAGTACTAATCGATGTGTGATCAAACTTTAGATCCTATTTTATTTTCTGTACAGTTGATCTCGATAATTAACTTAGATCCCGTGGTGTAACTGTCCCTAGATCGATCACATATCGAAAGAGTACTTCAAATCACATAGATAGTTTTCTCCTGTTCTACTCCTTTACATGTCATTATATATTTTTCCTGTTTACATTTTACCATGTCCCTATTATATTTTATTTTGATATTATCATCATGTATTTTATGACTAACCTTGTCTTATAGTTGTTAACACATATTTGGAACTGCATTCAATGAATTACACTCGTTCCATCCTGACTGGGTAAATATTTTTCAGATAGTCGCCTACTACACTGCACTTTCGGATCCTTGGGAGAGACATGGGTATATGTTGGGGTCAACCTTATAAGATTAGCTAGATAGATAGTTGATCATAAAGTTTAGTTAGCTGTTTCCTATTCTTGTAAGATGTTGTATTTCTTCAAATATAAACTTGTGAATATTGTAATTAGTTTAGTTTTGTGAATGAGCAAATAAAGTATATATTTTATGTGATTTTGAGCATTATGGCTGGACAACGTTCTACCGCCAACACTTTGGCGTAGGATGGCTTGCGCACGTACATGCATCCGAAAAACGGGTACGGGTCGTGACATCTAGTTATGATCATTATGCTTTATCCTGTTAGAATCCTCGGACTCTATTTCCTACCATCCTTCAGGTTGACACTCTTCAATTCTAGAATTTAACGGTGTCTTCCTTCAAGTTGTATTCTCACTCACATCATCTTTATGACACAGAAATCTTCATATTCTTCAAACTCGGTCTTGCTCAGATAATGGTAGTGTTTTCCATAAATAAATTCACTTTATTTATTGTGTATCTGGGAAAATTACAACTGTAGGAATCCGATCTAGAAGACGATCGCTTTATCCCTTGGACGATGCGAAGAAGAAAAGCTCTCAAAATTTCAACAACAGTTTTAGATATCTGTGTATCTGTACAATGAATAAAAAAAGAACTCTATTTTTAGAGTCAAAAATAACTGAAAAAGATAACTGTCTTCACAGCCTCTGTATAGTTGAAAATCACGCAGGATCTAACATACGCAAAGTTGTGAGCAGTTACTGGACATGGCCTGTAACTGTTGGACACATGGCAATCGTACATGAGTCGTGTGCAAGTTACAGGACACGCAGGCGAGAGATCAGTGGCATGGCTGCCACGTACTCCAATTTGATGAAATCCACGCAGGCTCGTTGAGGACGAAATCCACGCAGACTCGGGTCAGAAAGCTTCAAAATCCATGCAAACTTGGGGCAAGAAGCTTCAGGATCCACGCAGACTTGGGACAAAAAGCTTCAAAATTCACGCAGACTTGAGGGAGGAAACTTCAGAATCCACGCAAACTTGAGACAGAAAGCTCAAAATATACGCAGACTTGAGGAAGGAACATAATCCACGCTCGATTGAGGCAGGACTGCCAGCTGTCTTGATTCGACGTGCCTCGACTGATACAAAATCTCTTACAGTGATTGTTTTGTCAGTCGCATTAAATGACAAGAAGCTCTTTTGGTATGCCAACTTGATGAAGGCTGAGTCTTGTTGAAGAAGATTTCGAAAGTCACGCAATAGTCGGCTGTGATCTCTCGAGTTCTGTGCATACGTGGCATACGAGGAGACATTCTTCGACTATCGTGCTGTCAGTCATGATGAAATTTCTGACAAATGATGAGTTGTCACTAGCGTGATTTTTAAACATTTGTCCTGATCACTTCTGCGTGACTTTGAGACTCAGTTCTTATCAACTCAGCGTGACTTTCATTTTTAAGGCCTACAAAACCCCCTTCAAAGTTTTCGAAAAATGATAAATTATTTCGAAATACTTTGAAATCAAGGTGATAAAATGAACTTAGTCATGCTGAGATGACTTTAAAGAGATATTTACTCCTTAATGCTTTGAAAACATGCAAATGAATTTATTAAATGTCATGATGACTCTTTATCTCTCGAGACTGATTGCATCCAATTTATGGTGGAATATGAACCGCCGGCGTGCTCTGTTATATAAACGGGGATAAAATTCAGCTTTGATGTTCATCTTACGTCAACATGACTCCAAAGGAAGAAGCTGAAGAAGAAGCAAGAAAGTTAGGTTTCTGTGCCCATGGCGACCCTACTCTTGGGGGTAAGGAACCGGAGCCTTTAGTTTTCGAGTTCAAAGATGACCCTACACAACTAGCCAAGAACTTCCTGAGCCATTTTGGTCTGGACGGCTCGTCTTCTTCCAATGGGCGCAGTCTCGCAGAGCAGCGTGACACGCTCAATGCTCTGTTACACCGTATGGGGGTCAACAGCGTAGAGGAACTGGGCGCCAAGCTCAGTCGCTTCACAAAATAGAGCGTGTCTTTTATGCTTCTGTTTTCTTTTTTGAGAAATGTTGTACTTCTTTTCCTATGTACGGTCATCAGTACCTGCTTTGCAAAATGTAGTACAACTTTATGCTGAACAGCGTGCATTAATGAAGAACATTAAGTGGCACTTTTTGAATGTTTCAAATATTGTGTTGTTTTCCAAAGCACACGTGACACCCATTCCATGGTTTATGAGCGCCTTTTACTCGGATCTTTTCCAAGAATAGGCTTGCACTTTGTCCTTTAAATAGATAGGTGAGTTTCATGCATACTCATCTCTTCATTCTTCTTCTTCTTCTGAGAATGACCTTTTTGCGAGATTCCATTCTCAACAAGAAATTGATGATAGCAATGTTCTCTGATCTTGATTTTGATGGTGAGTCCAGTATAGTAGACCACTTTTCACTGTTGAAGATAAGCTTTTTTTTCTTCTTTTTTTTTATTTCTGACTGAACAGAGTGTGCGTGACTGGCCAGTGCGTGCCAAATGACATTTGATTAATCTTTTTTTTTTTTGCTGTTTTCTGCAGAAGCTTGGCTGTAAATTTTTTTCAGAACTGGCATTGGTGATTTGGATGCTGTGGAGAGCGGTCTTCTGACACCAACATCAGGGAGCTCATGCGCTTTTGACGCACAAATCAGACAACTCAGAACTCTTCGTGGGATAGAAGGGTCTTCCTCCGATGGTAGGAAGAGCCTTTATACACGGAGAGTTGGACGGTGGAGTCGGCTCTACCCCGAGAAATTGGGTAGTAGAGTTCCTTTCACGGCAGAACTAGGAATTGTATCCCAAGGTTGGATACATTTCTGTCTCTTCTGAAAGGCCGCTCCTAATCCACCAGTTGTATTGGCAGCAACACGCCTTCGGGCTGTCGAACTCTGTGGTTCTCCTCTCGTTTGAGAGATAAGACCAGAGTTTGATTCCTGCTGCTCTGGTCGCTACTGGAGCTTAGACAGTCAGGAATTGCCACAAACAACGAACCCATCAAAGAAGATCCAAAGAAGAAAATAGATCTCTATTAGGTTATTGTTGTATGTGTAGAATGAAAAATCCAAAATTGTAATAGATTTCCATTATGATTTGTAAAAAAGTCTAAAAAAAATGTAATAGACTTTTTATGATGATATGAGAGCGGAAATGATAATTCTTCTATGCTCAATAATTTGTATCTATTTGGATGAATTGTGGACATGATAGAAAATAAAATCTTCTTTTCTGATTTAGAATACCTAATACTATCAGAGGTAATATGGACGTGATAATATGTAGGAACTCAATAAGAAAAATAGATTGATTTCTATGCAGAAAATGGAAAATGATAGATGAGTAGGTAGATTCAGCATTTATTCAGAGGTTTATGAAAACGTGATAAATAACGAATTCCTACTTTTTTAATAAATTGATAGAAGATAATGAATGGACAAATGTCAGGTGATAATGAACAAGTGAACCATCAGATGAATATGACAAATGAACGGATGAACCGTCAAGCATTAATGAACGGACGAACCGTCGGATGAATGTAATAAATGAACGGACGAACCATCGGATGAATGTATCGTTTCATTATTCGAGGAATTTCTGTCTATAAATATAGCAGAAATCTAACAAAGGACGAACACTTCTACTCTTCAACATAAAAATGTCGTCTGAAGAAGTATCCAAGAAAGCCGAAATCGTCTCTAAGGTTCAGAAGGAGACTGAAGAACGCCCTGCTGATCTAATTCAGCCGAAGGAGGTAGAAGCAGGCAAAGGTTCATCTGCATCTAAGCCGCCACGAGATATTTTGGACTTTCTACTTGATCCAGGAAGGACTGAAGAAGAGGAAGCCATGAGGATGGCAGTCTGCAAGTTTCTCGTGGGCTCCAGCAAAGAAGTTCTTAATTCTTTTGCTGATCATATTTTTGAGAAAGACGGCAGCAGTCCCCGTCCAAATGTAGAGAAGGATGATAGTGATTTATACATAATACTTTTTAAGGAACTTGCCATTGATAGGCATCATAATTTCCCGACCATCAAGTTCTGAGAGTTGATAAGCTCCATTTGAGAAAACTCTGCTCACAATATAGGGGCCTTCCCACTTTGCGTCGAATTTGCCTTTGCTCATATGAGTCATAGTCATAGGACGTCTGACTGTTAGAACATGTTCTCCTTTTTGATATGCTCGAACTCTGACTTTCTTGTTAAAAGCTCTTGAAATTTTAGCTTGATAGAATTCGATATTCTGTTGAGCAGATAACCGCTTTTCATCTAGAGCTTCCAACTCCTGAAGTCGAAGACGGTCATTATTCTCGGCAGTAAGATCATTAGCAATTGCTATCCTTAAAAGGAATTTGAATCTCTAACGGAAGAACAGCTTCGCATCCATACACCAGAGAGAAAGGTGTACATTTAGTAGCATTACGAACTGTAGTACGGTAAGCCCACAAGCACTCACCAAGTTTCTCACTCCAATTACGTTTGTTAGTAGAGACAAACTTCTTTAGGAGTTTGATGATGGTCTTGTTGAAAGCTTCTGCTAATCCGTTAGCTGCCGGATTATATGCGGTAGAAGCCACATTGTTGATCCGATGATCGTCACAGAATTGAGTAAATTTTTGACTGACGAACTGTGGACCATTATCATGAATAATACGTTGAGGAACACCAAATCTGTATATGACATGATGCTTGATAAAATTAATAACGTTAGAAGTCTTGACTTCAGATAATGGAATAGCTTCAGCCCATTTGGAGAAATAATCGGTTATTACGAGAATAAATCGATGACCTTTTGATGATGGCAGATTGATTGGACCAATAATGTCCATGCCCCAAGCTTCGAAGGGCCATGATGCTGCCGTCGGATGCAGAAATTCCGAAGATTGATGAATAAAATCTGCATGGATTTGACAAGCTTTATACTTCCTCGCATATTCGATGGCCTCTGATACCATAGTGGGCCAGTAATAACCCATACGTCGAATACGGTCTTGAAGTTTTGGTCCAGGCTGATGTGCACCACAAGTTCCATCATGTGCTTCGTGAATGATTTGTTGAGCCTCATCACCGGCAATACATCGAAGAAGTAAACCATCATAAGCTCGACGATATAAGGTTTTTGTGGTGTGATTGTAATAGAATCTGAGTGATCGTCGTCTGATAGATGCCGCTTCACTCGGATCCTCTGGAAGAATATCATACAATACGAAATCTAAGAAAGGAAGTCTCCAATCTTTATCCGTATTCTGTGTCTCAGATGAATTACTGAAGATGAATTTCATGCTAGAATCAGATGAAGATGACAATGATTTACGACTAAATCCAAATCCTCTTGTTGTGTTGACATTATGAGATATTGATTCTTCAATATCAACGGGAAGTCCTAGAGTTAGATTGTTTTTTAGATGAAATAATTCTCGATTGCGAACAACAATCATTTGTTGCCGTCTAATTGGAATAGCCAATACCGCCGCAAGATTGGCAAGAGCATCAGCTTCTGTGTTACATGCTCGTCTAACATGCTCGATGAAGAACCCTTCAAACGAAGAAGCCATAGATATAGTCGATCTGTGATAAGGAACCAGATCTTGATGGCGAACTTTATAAGTACCCCTTATCTGATTGACAATGAGTTTAGAATCTCCATACGCTTCCAAATATTGAATATTCAGATGTTTAGCGAGTTGAAGACCAATAAGCAGTGCATTGTACTCAGCTACATTATTTGAACATGGTTGATCGAGAGAATAAGCTCTTTGGATAGCAAGACCTTCTGGCAACACAAGAACGATTCCAACTCCAGCGATAATATCACCGTTAGGACCTATTCTTGAAGCTCCATCAAAGAATAGATGCCAAGTAGGATCTTCTTCAACAATCTGGTTTGAATCTAGGACTTCATCTGGGATTTCATCATAGAGTTTTGAATTTTCTGGAATTGAATGAGCAGCCAGAAAATCGGCTAAAGCTTGTCCTTTGACTGATTTCTGAGGAATATAGTACATATCATACTGAGCAAGTAAGATTCCCCAGTTAGCCAATCGAGAATTCAAAACACTGGGTTTCTTCATCATGATCCGTATAGGATTGATCCGAGAAATGACATGAATAGTCTGACCCATGATATAATGTCGTGTCTTTTGGACAGCGAACATCAAGGCTAGACATTCTTTTTCGACCGGTGAATATCGAGGTTCAGCTCCGGTCATAGTACGACTGAGGTAGTAAATGGCTTGTTCATGACCATTTTTATTCTTTTGAGCGAGCAATGCACCCAGTGAATGACTCATTGCTCGGGTATACAGAAGGAATGGCATTCCTGAAACAGGAGGTACCAATACTGGAGGGCTCATCAGATATTGTTTTATATCATCGAATGCTTTCTGACATTTATCATTCCAGACAAAAGAAACACCTTTCTTCATAAGTTTATTGAATGGTCTGCAGCGTCCTGAAAGATTAGAGATGAATCTCCTGATATAAGCGATCCTTCCTTGAAATCCTCGTAGCTCTTTTAAGGTGCGTGGAGGACGCATCTCTTGGATGGCTTTGATCTTCTCGGGATCCACGTGTATACCTTTAGCGGTAATGACGAAGCCGAGAAATTTGCCACTAGAGACGCCTAAGAAGGACTTAGTAGGGTTCATCTTTAATTGATGCTTACGCATTAGATCAAAAATAGTCTTCAAATCTTGGATGTGATCCTCTTTTTGTCGACTTTTGACTGCAATATCATCAACGTAGCATTCGACTCTTTTTCGCAAATGTTTACGGAATATAGTACTCATAGCTCGTTGATAAGTTGCTCCTGCATTCTTGAGACCGAATGGCATCACTGTATAACAGTATGTACCGATCGGCATTCTGAAAGAAGTGTGCTTCTCATCGTCTGGAAATATTTTGATCTGATTATACCCAGAATACCAGTCCATGAATGACATCCGTTCAAACCCACAGGTATTATCGATCATAACATCAGTGATTGGTAGAGGGAATTCGTCTTTAGGACATGCCGCATTGAGATCGCGGAAGTCTATGCATGCCCTGATCTTGCCAGTCTTTTTAAGGACAGGAACTATATTAGCCACCCAATCAGGATGTTGTTCCTCTCTAATAAACACGGAGGCCATGAGTTTATTGACTTCAGCTTCAATTGCATCCATAATGTCCGGACGAAATCGTCGTTGTTGTTGTTTGACCGGTTTAGCATTTGGCATGATATTGAGTTTATGAGTTGCAATCTGTGTATCAAGTCCTGGCATATCTTCATAACTCCAAGCGAAGACATCGATGTATTCACGAATAAGTTTGATCATGTCTTGCTTATCAGTTTCTGACAGACTTTCACTGATGAATATTGGTTTGGGGGATCCCTCTTCACCAATATCTATTTGAACAAGTTTATCTTCAGTCGGAGGTTCTTTTTGTTCGAACTGGAACTCCCATTGATTATCTAACCTTTGGGCCCATTGTTCTGATTCAGGTGAGATTTCAAACTCATCTTCATCTTCATCACTTTCTTCAGAATAGTCAATGGAGACCATGTTGGAAGATAGAATATTGTAATGGAATTCGCCGATACTTGTATCAGAATCCCAAGAGGTAGTACTAGAAGAATCAGATCTCTTATCTTCGTCAGATTCGGGATCTTCATGGACAATGTGTGAGCCCCCAATTTTTATAATTTACTTTTATGTTTTTTATATATTATAATTATAGTAGCCTAATTTAAGGACTAAATAAGATTATAATTTATGGTATTATTAGTTTATTATTAAACATATCTATTTTTATAAACTGGATATATAATGATAGTTAAATGTTGAAGGAATTTTAGCATGCTATTAAGTTTTAAAAAAAAATATGTATATAAATTTTTATGTATTCTTAATCAATTATTCCTAGAGTAATCCCCCTCCGATTTTTAAATTTATTACTTATTGGATAATATATTGGTGTCATTATATATATATTTCTATATGTTTAAAGCTAAGTTTTGTTCAAGGGCCTAAGTGAAATTTTACTCCATGTGTCAATCTCCTATTAAATGTCCACAAATGAGTTTAGTTTTGTCCTGTAGCAATTTGTCCCCTTTAGCAAGCCTTGCTAACGTGAGCTAGAATTGTGAGCACACATGCTAATGTGAGCTAGAAGTGAGAACTAGTATTGTGAGCATTATATTTCAACTTGCAATTGAGCCATGGAATACTCCTTTGCTAAAATGAGCTGAATTTGTGTGTGGGCATAGATTGGCACCAAGCTCAAATTATGAGTTTTTGCATGCTACTGTAGGGGTTCGACCACTGAGACTAACGGCCAGTCATCACCATTCCCTTCTCATATATTAAATACTATTTCAAATTAAGCTTGACAATATTTTTCTTGGACCGGCCAACCTCATTTTGTAGCCCACCCGCCAGTCCATATATACGAAACCCTAACATCCCTCTCCCATATATATATGCTTGTTCTTGTCTCTTCCGAAACTAAACCTAGCCGCAGTGTTTGGCCTCCACAAAATTTTCTCTTCCACCACCATTTCCTACTTCCCTCTTGCGTGCGACGCCGGCGACGTAGGCCGAAGATGCACCTACTTGAGCGAAGCCAGCCGTGACTAGGCGAACCGACCTCGTTTTCCTGTGTGGTACAACCGTCGCCAATCGACACTACCACCCCTCTCTGCGTGCGAGGCTGCATCCGACGATTCCTCGATGCAGCAAACGTTGGCAAGTGTCATCCTCATCTGGTAACCTCCCCTCATAATTCCCATCATCTTACTGTTTCATTAGAAAGTATTGCTAGGATGTTAGTAATGCACTGCTTGCTAGCACCTTGAATAATAGCAAGGGATCTAGGGTTGATGACTTGAGAGATGTAAAGAGAACATGTGTATGGAGTAGCTTCATAGATCTCTTATGTGGTTGCTGCAAACATATTAGAACTCCGGATGTTAGGATCCTAAAGAGTGCTTTGTGAATGGATTAGTGTTACTGCTACACAAATGTTGGGAGATTAGGACAAGATAATAATAGCTGAGGGCTTAGTCCTGTCCAAACAGGATAAATAATTGGGCTGTTTGTAACTTACACCAATAAAGTGTAGCTCGAATGGTGGAGTGTTGGGATGGTTGATGGATGAGCTTGGGTTCGATACCAATTGTGGAAAAAAAAAAGAGTTTTTCTTTTTGTGTCAGGATGGAAGCCTTGTTGGTTTGTGTGTGTGTTCTTTAGAGTTGTATAATTGAATTCAAAATTTAGCAAAGGCCCTCTCCTGTCACATGTGAGCATTAGGCCATTGATATGATTGGGGTTTTGTTTACAACAGCTTGGGGTTCAAATTCCATGTTAGTTGTTGTGGCTTTATTTAGGATTTATATGCATGAGTTTTTTTTCTTCTTTTTAGGTTTAACCTAATATAATTTTCCTTGTTAATGTCTGATCTAATATAATTTCTGGCTATCATGCATGTTATTGCAATCCTTATGGTTTAGGCCTATAAATCTAGTTTAATATATTTTTATTTTATTTATATTTTGCTTAATTAAGTATGTGATTGCTAGTCTAAAATACTAATTTAAAACCTAAAAATCCAAGTGTGCTTATTTTTATATAAGTGATAACGTATCATTGATTAGATCATATTAATACTTGATAATTAACTAGTTAAATATTTCTCTAGGTCCTTTTGACACTCAGAACTTGGACGCTGGACCAGTTTTTCATCTTCAATGCCGTAGACAGGCAAGTGTACCTTGCCATGTTTGTACTTCAGTGACATTATTTAAAATTCTTAAATATTTATTTATGAATATATATTGCAATACCTAGGGCCGCATTCGATACTTCGCGTCCGAATCACATTCGGGTGCCGATGGCCATTAGCGTCATCGGGTATTGAACCTAGACATTTATATATGCGATACCGCGACAAATCGTTGCGGGTTACATTTTGACCCTAGGACATATTCATGTGTCAGTACATTATTGACGGATGTTCGTACTTGCCTACATCTTGTTGTACGGAGATTCAAGTTGATTCTAGGACGATGACATTGATATGCGTGCACTATTACTATTCTATTTATGACTCGTTGTACTAGCTAGAGGTCTAACCGAGCGACTCGTAGATACGATTCGTGAAGTCACATGGGCGGGGAGAAACACACACCGTGCGCTTGGGCTACTTTTCCACAGAGTTACCGCTGCCTCATTACCAGAGCTGCGGATATTTTCATAGTTACTACAGTTCCTTATCGGAACTGCAGATTCTCATAGTTACTGGAGTTCCGTATCAGAACTTTGGATTACACCGTGACAGCCCGCGTGTTCGAGTGATGTTTCTTAAATTGCATTTCATACTAGATGGTTACGGTAGTTCACCCATTTATTTCTGTCTTATTTTATTTTTATCATATCACCCTTTACTGTCGTACTTTTGGCATGTATATTATGTACCTTTTTGCGTCCCTCTGAGGACCTGGTTTCCTTCCAGGTTAGCTGAGTAGGTTCTGTTGAGCTGCTTGCTGGATTGTTGATGACATCCATTTCATTACAGGTATTCATTCTTTCGGAGTTATATATTTCATTTACTGTTATTTGTATCTGCCTAGTAGCCTAGTGTTTATAGACTCATGTTACTCTTTCGAGTCCATTCGGGCAAGTATGATTATTGGGCTGCAGACTAGTATTCATATATCCCTTCCTTATATTTTCTGTTACTTGGATTGAGATATAGAGTTGATGTAGTGTTAGTTACACCATTTCGAACAGCTTATACGTATTCTAGTCGGACTAGAGTCTGATTGAATACGTAGCTGGCCAATGCCACGTGGCTCGGTCCCACATATTTTGGGACTGGGACGTGACATGGTTTTTGTGGTGGCCCATGCAGGTCTCGATTTGTCGTTTCAGTTACATTATTGTACTGAGCGAGCCTGCAGTTAAGATTAAGATTTAATAGGATCTCAATCCACAGCTGATTTGAAAACTTCCCTTGTGTTTGATTATCCTCCTTGAACTTCATAATTGAATTCGTTCATCCTCCCTTGATATTGCTATTTTTGTTTCTCGTCTTCTCCTACTATTTCGGAGAGACGGACATTCGTGCGTGGTAATTATCCCCGGATGTATATCCTCGCCAAGACAAAGAAGGAGCACTTGATTGAATATTTTGTAAGAAGGCAGTTATCCATGTTAAGAAGGGTTAGAGTAGATAGTTTTTCAGATGCTGAGCTAGAAAGAACCGATGGTCTAAGGTTTGAGTAAGACTTGCACCCAATAACATGAGCCTAGAATGAGATAAAATCTATCCATTTACATGAGTTAGAAGTGATCTGGAAGTATTGGTGGTTAGAAGGATTTATTGAATGATAAAAGTTAAAGTAATGTGTGATGATCTATGGTAAAGCAAAGTTAGTTGTTAGGGTTAGCTACAGTCCATGGTAGTATGAGTAAGTGTGACAAGGACTTAAGAATATGGAAACTTGAGACTCTAACCTTGGAGAAAGTTTTCTAATATTAGAATTTCAAGTAAACTCATGTATGGATGATACCAATTTTCATATTTGGATAACACAGAGTATCACTGATAGAAATTGAGAAAATAAGAATCGATGTATGGCATTGGTTAAAGATAAAGATTAGGTAGAGGATTAACCTGGACGAAATAGTGGGTGACCTATACCTAAGATGAGTTTTTGAAACCGTTACTGAGTATGAACATTTACAAGATAACATTGGATTACTGTTGTAATAAGAGAATATAAAAGAATGATGGATAACAGTATTTAAAGGATAACAGATTGAGGGACTAAGTAGAAATAGATTAAGGATTAAGAATGCCGATAAAAGTTTAAGGGATCATTTGAGAGTAGATTAAGTATGTGATAAAGAAAGAAATCATGACAAGGGAGTAATAATGTAAGGTGCAAACAAGCTATTATTTGTAAATCAAGTACGAGAGAATCTATATAGGACTTTGAACCTATGGCTAAGCTTAACATGAGAAAATACGATAAACACAAGATATAGGGAAGAGCTACAAGATCAAGAGAGATAGATGGTTAACTTGAGGCTTAAACAGATGTTGGAGAAAAACATATGAGAGAGTTGAATTATAAACTTGGGAACCATAGACATAGAACATGTCAGATATAGAAGGGATGCTAGGATTTGGGTCGTTCATGATGATATCTTAGAAGAACTAGGAAAGGGATGACCAGGTTTAAGAGGGAGTAGGAGCATGATCAGTTTGTATGAACTGAAGCTCCAGATAACAGAGATAGAGAACCAAGGTTTTATCAGGCTGAATGTTTTACCATGGAAATCTTCGAACTTGTTCATGTCGAATGAGGAAGGATTGATATGTTGTGTATTATTTATAATAATTAAATGCAGTGACTACGAAGAACAAGTATTCTCTGCCATGTATAGATTATTGTTTGATCATTTGAGCGATGCATGTGTGTTTTCGAAGATTGACCTCAGGTCAGGCTATCACCAGATCAAAGTGTGGAAGGAGGACATTCCGAAGACGGCCTTTCGGACGAAGCACGGACACTATGAGTACCTTGTGATGCCGTTTGGTTTAACAAATGTGCCAACAGTGTTCACGAGTCTGATGAATAAGGTGTTCTACCAATACTTGGATAAGTTCATGGTGGTGTTCATCGACGACATTTTGGTGTACTCTAAGAGCCACGAGGAGCATGAGAAGCATCTCAGGATCGTGTTAGAGACCTTGAGGAAAGAAAGACTATATGCCAAGCTCAGTAAGTGTGAGTTCTGTATGAGCGAGGTATCCTTCCTTGGGCATATCATTACGGGAGATGGATTAGCGGTGGATCCAGATTGAAGCAGTGAAGACTTGGCCAACACCGACATCAGCCACGGAGGTCAGGAGTTTTCTCGGACTTGTCGGATACTAACGGAGGTTCGTAGAAAACTTTTCGAGAATTGCTGAGCCTATGACGCGTTTGACGCGTAAGGATCAGGAGTTCATCTGGACAGAGGAGTGTCAGACGGCATTTGATGAGCTGAAGAAGCGTCTGACGTCAGCACCTATCTTGACATTGCCCTCAGGATCTGGAGGATTTGTGGTGTACAGTGATGCATCTGGGAGCGGATTGGAATGTGTACTAATGCAGCATGGAAAGGTTGTGGCCTACGCATCGAGACAGTTGATGATCCACGAGAAGAACTACCCGACACATGATTTGGAGCTAGCTGCAGTAATTTTTGCACTAAAGCTGTGGAGGCACTATCTTTATGGAGAGCGGGTAGAGATATTTACTGATCATAAAAGCCTGAAGTATGTCTTCACGCAAAAGGAGTTGAACATGAGGCAAAGACATTGGCTAGAGTTGATGAAAGACTTTGAGATCGAGTTGCAGTACCATCCGGGAAAGGCGAATATCGTGGCGGATGCTTTGAACAGGAAGCCTACAGCATACTTTTTGACGACTCAGCATCATTTATTGGAGGATCTCCAAGAGTTGGGGATTGAGGTCGTATTGCCAGGTATGGATGGACAGTTATCTACACTTGGAGTACAGTCATCTTTGGTTGAGAGGATCAAGGCCGCACTACCTACAAATGCGAGATTCAGGAGACTCCGGGAGAGGACCGAGGCCGACGAGCAGACAGGACTACGGATTCACGAGGACGGAACGTTAAGATGTGGAGATCGCCTATGCGTTCCGAGTGGAGAGCTATGCCAGGAGTTGATGGCAGAGGCGCATAGCTCGATATATTCTATTCATCCTGGAGGTACAAAGATGTACAGAGATTTGCGTCAGCATTACTGGTGGCATGGAATGAAGAGAGAGATCGCTCGATTTATAGCGAGATGCTTGGTCTATCAACAGGTCAAGGCCGAGCACCAGAGGTCTGTAGGACTATTGCAGCCGCTTCCCATTCCTGAGTGAAAGTGGGAACACATCACGATGGACTTCGTCACTAGATTTCCGAGGAGCCCCAGCGGGAAGGACGCAGTTTGGGTCATCGTAGATCGACTCACCAAGTCGGCACATTTCTTGCCTTTCAGAGTTGGGCAATCGACGGAGATCTTTGCCAATTTGTACATGCGACAGATAGTACGTTTACACAGAGTACCAGTGAGCTTCGTGTCGAATCGAGATTCCAGATTCACTTCACATTTTTGGAGGAGCATACAGGATAGTTTGGGGACTCGCCTCAAATTTAGCACCGCTTATCATCCGCAGACTGACGGACAATCAGAGCATACGATCCAGATACTCGAGGATATGCTGAGGGCATGCATGTTAGACTTTGGAGGATCTTGGGAGGACACTACCAAAATATATCGTTTTAGCGACGCCTAAAAACGTCGCTAAAACAACAAAATACGTCGCTAAATATAATTACCGACGTATTTACCGACGTTTAGGCCTTGTCGCTTTTTTCTTAGTCGCTGATCTTTGAAACGTCGCCGAACGTCGCAAGTACCGACAATCAGCGACGTATTGATACGTCGGTATTTTACCGACGTCTTCTGTCGTTTCGTCGGTACAGTAGCGACGTAGCTAAAGTCGCTACACGTCGGTCTCCGTCCTGGGATTATTACCGACGTTTTACCGACGGTTTTCGACGTATAAGTATCTCCGACGTATCATGACGTCGGTAAACGTCGGTACTCTTGATCATTTTCTTTGCAGCTTTACTGTCGGTAAACGTCGCAAAGTACGTCGCAAGACGTCAATAATCGTCGGTAAACGTCGGTAGCCTGGATATTTTTTGCAGCTTTACCGTCGGTAAACGTCACAAACTTGCGTCGGTAGACGCCGGTAATCGTCGGTAAACGTCGATAAATTTGCAAAAAAAATAAAAAAAATAAAACACAGAATGTCCTTTTCTCCCTGCAGTTTAAAAAAATAACCATAAACACAGAATGTCCTTCAGGCAGAGTATCATATACATTAGCAGCTATTCAAAAAGCTGCAGTGAATCCATAAATGGAAGAACTCCATTCTGCTCTAATCATAAACTGTAATGTATCATATCTAGCATGCTTCAACATCCCAAAATATGCAAGAACATACCCACAGAGAACCGACAAATATCTAAGTCACAAACGTATGATGATACAACCAAATAACCAAAGTCTACACACAACCAACAAATAGAATAGGATCCAACAAATAGGATCCAAACATCCAAGTCTAAACAACCAACAAATATCCAAGTCACAAACATACGATGATACAAACACAAACAAACAGTCACAAATGATCAAACAAACACAAACAAATAGTCCTAACTAGGACTACTACTGATCTGGTGCAGGAGGGGCACCGCCCTGACGAAGGCGTAAAAACTCCTCATACTCCGCAAGTGAAATCGATACAGATGGAGCGCCAGTCGGTGGAGTCGGTGTCGAAGAAGAAGGCGGTAGAGGCGGCGGAGTCGACGACGATGAAGGCGCACCCAGAGTACCAGCATGCTCCAACGCTGTAAGTCGCTGGTTGTATGAATCCATGATAGATAACATTCTACCACTGCTCTGGACCATCGAATCCTGCGCCAATCTCACCCTCTCGGCCATGGTCACCTGTCCTGTCTGCAACTCCGTCACCGTGCGCTCTAACCCTCCAACGGCGCGCTCTGTCCTCTCAGTCGTCTCCCTGAGGTCCATAATGCCGCGGTCGAGCGCATCCAATCGTGCTAGCAGCGCAGGATCGTCCGTAGGATGCTGAGACTGCTGCTCGATCTGTCGTAGCAGGTCGTCACGGAGAGACTCCATCATCTGGTGGACTCGGGCAGACTCCTGGGACGGCTGTGGACCATGCACACTAGCAGGAGATGTCCTAGAGGACTGGGTCGCAACTAGGGCGCCATAGGATCCCGTACCGTAGTACGTACCCCTACGGAGGCCACCAGCGGCGGTCATCCACAGCTCGTCCTCCGACGGAGCTTGAGTGGGCTGCGAGGAAGTACCGGCCTCTCCTGCATCAGGTGCACTAGCAGCCGCCCGTTCCCGCAGCCTCTTATACTCGGCCTAGAAAGTATGGATAGTACTCTATGATTTCTAATTTCTAATTAATGTACTTATTTTTACTAACTTCATGAATATTTATTTGCATCATATTTACTAAGTTATATTAAAATGGACACGAAGTATTAAATTAAGATAACGTATTGTAATACTTACATAGGTCTGCTCGGCCCTCTCGTCAATAAGGACTCCGCCCTTCCGATGGGTGGCCAGAAAGACGGTCACCATGTCGGCGTTACCGACCTTCCTTACCTGTAATTAAATATATTATCTTAGTAATAATTTATCGGATTTGCATTAAAATAATATTTCTAAAAGAGAAAGACATACCAGACGACGGAAATGTTCCGTCATCGGAATCGACCCACCGCACCACTTCGAGGCATGTTGCCTAGCCGCCTTAGCCTTCTCCGACTTCTCCTTGTACCTTGGCTCGTTGAATCGAGCCTTCATCGCATTCCACTGATCGGGGGTGATCCAACCTTGGATCGGCTTTCCGGCACGATCACGATCCTTCTGATCGTTGATAGAGTCGCGGATCAGCTTGGCAGCGACGGAAGGAAACATCCCCTCGATCTGCTCGGCCCGGTGCGGCGGATAGTAAAACATATCCTAGAACAGTACGAAACCAAATATTTATCAGTTATATATAATATGCATAAATTAAATGATTCATGTTAAAAACAAATCTATTTTAACCTTGAAGCGCGTAAACCAGAAGTTCTTCCTTTCGTCTGGAGCATCAGAGTAGTTAATCCAGGGACCACCATAATTATGCCTCAGCATATCGCCTAGGCGTCTCTGTACCCCTGAAGGACGATATCTATACATACATATTATATTCATGAAAAAGTTAATTTATGATAAAAACAGAAAGAAAGAAAAAATAATAAACCAAAATACCTACTTTGTACCGTCGGCCCAGATCTCCGTCCTCCCCTCCTCCGGAGGTGCGCACGCATCATCTTCATGATGCTGGTCGGCCGTCGGCGCATCCTCCTCGGCCATCTGCTCATCCGTCTCCATCGTCGTATCAACATCAGGAACGCTAGACGGGGGAGCCCTCTCAACAGGTCTGGAACTACTCGTCCCAGGAGATATGCCACGTGACGTCGTCCCAACCGGCCCAGCTACTGTCCGATATGGAGGAGTAATCGGCGACGAGGATCCAGAGCCGGTACCAATAGGAGGTACCGAAGGCAAACTCCGTCCCCTAGCAGTACCTGTAGGAAGTACCGGATGATCCCGACCTCCTCGTGGCCCTCGCAAATGTCCGCGACGACCTGCCATACCTGATAACAGCATATGATAGTACAAGATATAATAGAGACTAGAAATATGACAGTACAACAAATAATAGAGACTAGAAATATGACAGTACAACAAATAATAGAGACTAGAAATATGACAGTACAACAAAGATAATAACCAAGGTAACATATGATGATACATTCTACAATAAACATCTAAGTCCAGATAATATCTCTCTCAATCATCTTCAGAATAATCATCTTGTTCGTCTTCCTCGACCTCATCTTCCTCTTCCTCCTCATCTTCACTTTCGTCTTCACCTTCGTCGGCTTCGCCTTCCTCTTCGGATAATTCTACATCTTCTACATTATGTGTCGTGTAATGCGTAACTTCCGTGGAGTCCACATCGACAATATTGGTTACAGGAGGTAGCTCGTCCTCCTGGTAAGCTTTTTCATCAACATCAAAAGTATCTCTAGCTTTAGTCTTGCATACTGCCCACCAGTCAGACTTCGTTGCTCCCCGTCTCGGATAAGCTGTAAAATACACGAGCTGAGCCTGAGTTGCTAGGACAAACGGTTCGTAGCCTTGATATCTACGCTTGTAGTTTATATCCACAAGACCATGCTTGTCAATTTTCCAGCCTTGATTTTCAATCGGATCGAACCATTCACACTTGAACAACACGATATTTGCAGGTTCTCTGCCATAATTATATGACAACTCCACAATCTCTCGCAAGATGCCAAAAAAATCATTTCCTGGATCGACGTCTTTGTAGTTCGAAGACTTGATACACAAACAACTGTTCTTCGTGGAATCAAGATCCAGGAAGCTGTCTCTGATCGGAGCATTTGTCGACTTGAACCGAAAGCCATTGACACAATAACTTGGCCATGTTTTAACAAAAGTAATTGGTCCCTTGGCAAGAGTTCTAATTAATTCAATCTCGGGTGAAATTAGACGATCGACCTGAATATCAAAGAAGAGATAATAAGTTATTTATTGCGCAGTTGCATTAGAAGAGGCCAGTAAATATTACCGAACTGCTTACATATTCGCTCAACCAAGAAGGAAAATGACGTCTCATTTCTTGTTCTAATGCTTCGTCTGTTAGGTAGGGTCTAACCAGCCTCAACTCATCATTATATGTGCTGGAAAACAACGAAGCATTAGAACGATTAGTACAATAATATTAGCTTATACTATTACATTGAGATGACGTAAACTCATCATTCCTTACTTACCCTTCTAGCTTCTCCACTTCATCCTCGTCGCAATTGAGTAATACATACAACTGAGCAGCCCTTAGCTCTTCGTCATTCAAATATCTCTTCTTCATTTTTCCCGAAGGCTTTCCGGACGCATTGAATACTTTCAGTATTCCATCATTAAATTCTTGATATCCGTCGTCGTTTCTCGGAGCCCTCGTTCTATTCGTAGCAACATGAGGTTTGAAATAGGAGGAGCAGAAATTTGTAATCTCCTCGAGAATATAGGCTTCACAAATAGAACCCTCGACCCGAGCCTTATTTTTTACCTTTCTTTTTAGGTGATTCAAATGTCGCTCGAACGGGTACATCCATCGATATTCGACGGGTCCACCAACACGTGCCTCGTAGGAAAGATGAATCGGCAAATGCTCCATAGAGTCGAAGAATCCAGGAGGAAACACCCTCTCTAGCTTGCACAGTGTTACCGCAATGTCCTTCTCTTGCTTTTCTAGACGATCAACGAGCAATTTCTTAGAACAAAGGTCCCTGAAGAATATGCTAAGCTCCGTCAATGGATCCCAAACTGCCTGCGGTAAGAATTCCCGAAATGCAATCGGAATTAACCGCTCCATGAATACGTGACAATCATGGCTCTTCATACCTGTCAGTTTGTTCTCCTTGAGGTCGACGCATCTTCTCAAGTTTGAAACATACCCATCTGGAAATTTCAGACCTTGAATCCACCTACAAAGCCTCACTTTATCCTCCTTCTCCAGTGAGAAAATTGCCTTAGGCTGCTTCAACTTTCCATTCCCGTCCTCTATCAAATGCAATGCAGGACGTCTACATATTTCTTTCAAGTCCAATCTAGCCTTAGGATTGTCTTTCGTCTTCCCCTTTACGTCCATTACAGTATTAATTATGTTGTCAAACACATTCTTCTCAATATGCATGACATCAAGGTTATGTCTAATCAGATTGGTGCTCCAGTATGGCAGATCCCAGAATATACTCCTCTTCGTCCAGTTATGAGTGCGACCAAATCCGTCACACTTGTAGCCCGTAGCAGGCTGCTCAATAGCACTTGGTAAATCTCTAACCTCCTCCCATATCGTGGCTCCGCACCACCTTGTCGGTGGATCACCCTTCTCCACAACGCCAGCACGAAAAGCATTCTTGTTCCTCCGGTACGGATGATCCTTCGGCAGGAATCGTCGATGACAATCGAAGAAGCACGGTTTGCCTCCGTGTTTCAAACGGAAAGCCTTAGTGTCGTCCATGCAACACGGACATGAAAGACGACCATGCGTGCTCCATCCAGATAACATTCCATAGGCCGAAAAGTCGTTGATGGTCCACATAAGTGCTGCCCGCATCTGGAAATTTTGTTTTCTAGATACATCGTACGTGTTGGAACCTACTTCCCACAGCTGATTCAACTCATCAATCAATGGTTGTAAATAAACATCAATGTTCCTTTTCGGATTGTTCGGACCTGGGATAATAACGGTGAGGAACATATATGGAGTCTTCATGCACATCCAAGGCGGTAGATTATACGGGGTGACGATCACAGGCCAACACGAATACTGGGATCCTGAAAGTCCGAATGGGGTAAAACCGTCAGAGCAGAGACCCAATCTAACATTACGCGGATCAGAAGCAAAATCTGGATACTCTCGATCAAAGTGCTTCCATGCTTCTCCATCAGATGGGTGATCCAACACTCCTTCGGTATGTTCCCGCTTATGCCAACTCATGTTTTCTGCAGTTTCCTTCACCATAAACAACCGCTGCAAACGCGGCGTCAACGGCAAGTAGTGCATCGAAGAGGTAGGCTTCCTGGTACCGACAGACTTTCCTCTACCACAGGCCTTGTAGCGATCGACACCACAAAATCTGCAGGCGTCTTCATCCTTGTCGTCTTTGTAGTACAACATGCACCCGTTGCGACAGGCATCGATTTTTTCATATCCCATCCAGAGCGATCTAACCATCCTCTTAGACCGGTAAAAGTCTTTAGGCAACTTCGCACCCTCAGGCAATATTTCTATAAGCAACTCCATAATACGGTTGTAGCAATCTTGCGACATGTTAAAATCGGACTTGATGCTCAACAATCTTGTAACCACCTCCAACGGTGAATGATCCTCACAACCAGGATATAATGGAGTCCTTGCATTCTCCAGCAACTCCATGAACTGTGCAGCATCGGGGTTCGGTGCCTCCTCAGGTGCATCATGATCATCCGGATCGAAACTAGGCCCGGCCGCGTCAAAAACCATGTTCACCAACCCATCGTCGTAAGGAGCGTTGTTGTGGACATCAACATAAGGCTCGTACTCCGATGCTAAAGACACAAGTTCTCCGTGCTCGCTCCACTGATAGTAATTCGGCGTGAAACCCTTCGAGTACAAATGATACGTGACATCCACTTCTGGATGATATTTCAAGTTACGACATCTCACACACGGACACTTAATTTTGGTACCGTCCATGTACTGAGGGAACGCCTTGGCAAACTGCAGGAACTGGTGTACACCCTCTATGAATTCATCCCGCACACCGCACATGTCATCAGGATGACGGTTGTACATCCAAGTACGATTCCGCAGATAGTAATTCAGCTCCATAATTCTGTAAGATAGATACATCAAGGTAGTGAATGATATGCAAGTGTCAAAGCTTTTCCGATGGATTGCATTTATCTTTTCATCCATTCATTCATGCATTGCATTTATCTTTTCAGTTTTGCATATCATTACCTACTATTATACATGCATACTTTATATATACATCAAGGTAGTAATACTAGTTGATGTTCTGAAAAGGAGAGTGCGATGTCTAGTAGAGGATTCTTTTTTTTGAGGAGCTGTCATATCATGGAAGTCAATATAAAATAAAAGAAGTATACATGCAATTCTATATGATTCCTAGGCCAATCAAGGTCAAAGTCAACTATTGGTCAACTCGATCAACAATCTAGTAAAATGAATGAATATTAAGGCAGTTTATTTCGTAAGTAGTAATTCATATCCATATCCAATTGAGGATAATTCTGTAAGATAGATAGATGCACATTGCAGTCAGTGAATGAATATTAAGGCAGTTTAGATATGGGTGCGCAATTTAGATAGAGGTCAGTAGAGAGCGACAGTTTAGAGAAAACTGAGATTATTGGTGAGGTATAATTGTACTTGTAGGAGTACACGACACCAACTGTCCAATATCGACCCTTTGGGTCTACAAGAGTTACTTCACTCAGTTTGTCAAGACAAGTAAAACTTTTTAAATTAATACCCAATATCGACCCTTTGGCCTGTGCTTGAGCAGTATCCTAACTCAAACTATCTATCCTAACTAATAAATTAATATCCTACTTTAACATCTACTAACTCTCATATTCCTTCTAACATAAACTAATATCCTAATCTTAACTAACCCTTTAACTGAAACTAATATCTAAATAATGCTAATCATGAACTAACACCCTAACCTGGAAGTCCACACTGCTTAA
Source organism: Iris pallida (assembly GCA_029216955.1). Taxonomy (NCBI): domain Eukaryota; kingdom Viridiplantae; phylum Streptophyta; class Magnoliopsida; order Asparagales; family Iridaceae; genus Iris; species Iris pallida. The sequence goes on from JANAVB010006998.1 coordinate 2,882,462, forward strand.
GCACAGGCCATAGGCCAAGTTATAAGGCAAAATGCAGGCAACTGCCTGTAGCTACAAGGCAAAACCAAATGTTGACGGTATATATACCGTCAACATTTAAAAAGTTTACTTGTCTTGACAAACTGAGTGAAGTAACTCTTATAGGCCCAAAAGGTACTCTATACACTCTTACTTATACAAGCCTTTTGAGGCAATCAGCGTTATACTAGATTTCCGAAAAAAATCTATAACTCTGATAGGCCCAAAAGGCTTGGCATAAGTAAATTTAATTTCTAAAGAATGGCTCAAAACACTGTACCAATCATACCTATATTTCTAAGATACTCTATATACTCTAGGTACTAGGACTGAACTAACTCTCTAACACTCTAATGATACTCACTCACATATACCCACTCTTACTTAGGAATACTAAGATCTGACACATACTGATAATCACACACACACTAACACTCTCATTAAGGCAGAGTCATGGGAGAGGTCAAAATTATGGAAGAAAAGAAAGAAGAAGGATTCAGAAAAGAGAATAGCAGGGAGTTTCTCTCCTCTAGACCCTCAATTTATAGGTACAGGCTAGAGCACTGTCAGCCATAGATGATGTTCTGATTTTCAAAAAATCATACGTCGGTGACACTTCAATTGAAAGCGATGAATCATGCTAGGTATCGTGAAGTATACCAATTCTTAACGTCGGTGACACTTCAATTGAAGTCGATGAATCATACGTCGGTGACACTTCAATTGAAACCAGAACTTACAAGTCTTAGTCTTGGGTTCTTAGTGACCATCTTTCTAGAGTTGTTACTTGGTCAAGAGGATCTTATTTTAATTATCCTATTTTTTGATGGGCTCATCTTTGGACTAATAGGATATGTTCCCAAATGTTGATCCTCAAAATCATGCTAGGTATCGTGAAGTATACCAATTCTTAACGTTGTTGTTATTATTATTATTATTATTATTATTATTATTATTATTATTATTATTATTATTATTATTATTATTATTCACATACGCACCGACACTCTAAACAGTTACTAACACTCCGACCTGAAAACTACCCTAGTGGTGATCACCAAGTATGTTTTATTTTCTTGTAGTGGTGTTTGTGCGTGTCGTGTGTTTCATGTCTGTGTGTGTGCATGTCGTGTATGTCGTATCGTGTCTGTGTCAGCACGTCAGGAGGAGGGAGTTAGGGTTAGGGTTTACCTGCGTTGGTCGGGGTCGGGTCGGGGTCGCCGGGGCTGGAGCAGCGGTGGATACGGGTTGGCGTCGGAGTCGGGTCGGTGTCGACGAGGATAATCAACGGTGGAGGGGGGACGCCGGAGAAACGGGGGTCGCCGCAGGGAAGGGGGTAGCCGGAGGGAGGGGTCGCCGGAGGGAGGGGGTCCCTGGAGAGGAGAGAAAAAGGGGGAGAGAAATTTGGGAAGCGGGAGATTGAAAATTTTAGGTGAAAGAAAATAAAAGATTGATCGGGTGGAACCCTATATGAAACATTTTAGCGACGTCCACAAAGGACGTCACTAAACGTCGCTATTCAATAAAAAACTGGCGACGTCCCTAATGTGGAGTCGCAAAATGTCGCTGAGTTAAACAAAACAGCGACGTTTTGTGACTAGACCGCGACATCAGCTTTCCAAAGCATAATGTGTGGCGCTAACGGTCGCTAAACGTCGCTGATAGTGACGTTCAGCGACGTTTTTATAAAACGTCGCTAAATTCACAAATATTACCGACGTATATGACTTGCGTCGCTAAATTCGTCGCCAATACGACTTATTTTGGTAGTGGGATCAACTACATTTGGTCGAATTCTCCTACAACAACAGTTACCTGGCGAGCATACAGATGGCACCCTTCGAGGCACTTTACGGCAGGAAGTACAGGTCTCCAGTTTGTTGGAGTAACGTCGGAGAACGTCAGATACTTGGTTCAGAGTTGATGACGCAGACAGTGGAAAAGGTGAAGCAGATTCAGAGTCACCTCAGAGCGGCACAGGATAGACAGAAGCACTGGGCTGATGCGCATCATCGACCCTTGGAGTTCAAGGAGGGAGACCACATGTTTTTGAGGATATCACCGACTCGGGGGACTATTAGATTTGGCAGTAGAGGCAAGTTGAGTCCGAGGTACATCGGGCCCTTCGATATTCTGGAGCGAGTCGGTGAGGTGGTTTATCGTCTAGCATTACCCCCGTCACTTGAGGGAGTGCACGACGTTTTTCATGTATCGCAGTTGAGAAGATACGTGGCAGACCCTAGTCACGTGCTGGACCATTCAGAGATTACAGTTGGGCCGAGCTTGTCATATGTGGAGCAGTCTGTTGCGATTCTCGATCACAGCGAGAAAGTTTTGAGAGGGCAGACGATTCGACTCGTCCGAGTCGCTTGGAAGCATCATTCTCCGGGCGAGTCAACTTGGGAGCGCGAGGACTCTATTCGGGAGCGTTTTCCTCACTTGTTCGAGGATGGAGGTATGAATTTATGTACTGTATTTTGAATATCGGAATATTCCATAAATTTCATTTTTCTAATCCGACCATCATTTAATTTCGGGGACGAAATTTTCTAAGGGAGAGAGGATGTGAGCCCCCAATTTTTATAATTTACTTTTATGTTTTTTATATATTATAATTATAGTAGCCTAATTTAAGGACTACAATAAGATTATCATTTATGGTATTATTAGTTTATTATTAAACATATCTATTTTTATAAACTGGATATATAATGATAGTTAAATGTTGAAGGAATTTTAGCATGCTATTAAGTTTTAAAAAAATATATGTATATAAATTTTTATGTATTCTTAATCAATTATTCCTAGAGTAATCCCCCTCCGATTTTTAAATTTATTACTTATTGGATAATATATTGGTGTCATTATATATATATTTCTATATGTTTAAAGCTAAGTTTTGTTCAAGGGCCTAAGTGAAATTTTACTCCATGTGTCAATCTCCTATTAAATGTCCACAAATGAGTTTAGTTTTGTCCTGTAGCAATTTGTCCCCTTTAGCAAGCCTTGCTAACGTGAGCTAGAATTGTGAGCACACATGCTAATGTGAGCTAGAAGTGAGAACTAGTATTGTGAGCATTATATTTCAACTTGCAATTGAGCCATGGAATACTCCTTTGCTAAAATGAGCTGAATTTGTGTGTGGGCATAGATTGGCACCAAGCTCAAATTATGAGTTTTTGCATGCTACTGTAGGGGTTCGACCACTGAGACTAACGGCCAGTCATCACCATTCCCTTCTCATATATTAAATACTATTTCAAATTAAGCTTGACAATATTTTTCTTGGACCGGCCAACCTCATTTTGTAGCCCACCCGCCAGTCCATATATACGAAACCCTAACATCCCTCTCCCATATATATATGCTTGTTCTTGTCTCTTCCGAAACTAAACCTAGCCGCAGTGTTTGGCCTCCACAAAATTTTCTCTTCCACCACCATTTCCTACTTCCCTCTTGCGTGCGACGCCGGCGACGTAGGCCGAAGATGCACCTACTTGAGCGAAGCCAGCCGTGACTAGGCGAACCGACCTCGTTTTCCTGTGTGGTACAACCGTCGCCAATCGACACTACCACCCCTCTCTGCGTGCGAGGCTGCATCCGACGATTCCTCGATGCAGCAAACGTTGGCAAGTGTCATCCTCATCTGGTAACCTCCCCTCATAATTCCCATCATCTTACTGTTTCATTAGAAAGTATTGCTAGGATGTTAGTAATGCACTGCTTGCTAGCACCTTGAATAATAGCAAGGGATCTAGGGTTGATGACTTGAGAGATGTAAAGAGAACATGTGTATGGAGTAGCTTCATAGATCTCTTATGTGGTTGCTGCAAACATATTAGAACTCCGGATGTTAGGATCCTAAAGAGTGCTTTGTGAATGGATTAGTGTTACTGCTACACAAATGTTGGGAGATTAGGACAAGATAATAATAGCTGAGGGCTTAGTCCTGTCCAAACAGGATAAATAATTGGGCTGTTTGTAACTTACACCAATAAAGTGTAGCTCGAATGGTGGAGTGTTGGGATGGTTGATGGATGAGCTTGGGTTCGATACCAATTGTGGAAAAAAAAAAAGAGTTTTTCTTTTTGTGTCAGGATGGAAGCCTTGTTGGTTTGTGTGTGTGTTCTTTAGAGTTGTATAATTGAATTCAAAATTTAGCAAAGGCCCTCTCCTGTCACATGTGAGCATTAGGCCATTGATATGATTGGGGTTTTGTTTACAACAGCTTGGGGTTCAAATTCCATGTTAGTTGTTGTGGCTTTATTTAGGATTTATATGCATGAGTTTTTTTTCTTCTTTTTAGGTTTAACCTAATATAATTTTCCTTGTTAATGTCTGATCTAATATAATTTCTGGCTATCATGCATGTTATTGCAATCCTTATGGTTTAGGCCTATAAATCTAGTTTAATATATTTTTATTTTATTTATATTTTGCTTAATTAAGTATGTGATTGCTAGTCTAAAATACTAATTTAAAACCTAAAAATCCAAGTGTGCTTATTTTTATATAAGTGATAACGTATCATTGATTAGATCATATTAATACTTGATAATTAACTAGTTAAATATTTCTCTAGGTCCTTTTGACACTCAGAACTTGGACGCTGGACCAGTTTTTCATCTTCAGTGCCGTAGACAGGCAAGTGTACCTTGCCATGTTTGTACTTCAGTGACATTATTTAAAATTCTTAAATATTTATTTATGAATATATATTGCAATACCTAGGGCCGCATTCGATACTTCGCGTCCGAATCACATTCGGGTGCCGATGGCCATTAGCGTCAACGGGTATTGAACCTAGACATTTATATATGCGATACCGCGACAAATCGTTGCGGGTTACATTTTGACCCTAGGACATATTCATGTGTCAGTACATTATTGACGGATGTTCGTACTTGCCTACATCTTGTTGTACGGAGATTCAAGTTGATTCTAGGACGATGACATTGATATGCGTGCACTATTACTATTCTATTTATGACTCGTTGTACTAGCTAGAGGTCTGACCGAGCGACTCGTAGATACGATTCGTGAAATCACATGGGCGGGGAGAAACATACACCGTGCGCTTGGGCTACTTTCCCACAGAGTTACCGCTGCCTCATTACCAGAGCTGCGGATATTTTCATAGTTACTACAGTTCCTTATCGGAACTGCAGATTCTCATAGTTACTGGAGTTCCGTATCAGAACTTTGGATTACACCGTGACAGCCCGCGTGTTCGAGTGATGTTTCTTAAATTGCATTTCATACTAGATGGTTACGGTAGTTCACCCATTTATTTCTGTCTTATTTTATTTTTATCATATCACCCTTTACTGTCGTACTTTTGGCATGTATATTATGTACCTTGTTGCGTCCCTCTGAGGACCTGGTTTCCTTCCAGGTTAGCTGAGTAGGTTCTGTTGAGCTGCTTGCTGGATTGTTGATGACATCCATTTCATTACAGGTATTCATTCTTTCGGAGTTATATATTTCATTTACTGTTATTTGTATCTGCCTAGTAGCCTAGTGTTTATAGACTCATGTTACGCTTTCGAGTCCATTCGGGCAAGTATGATTATTGGGCTGCAGACTAGTATTCATATATTCCTTCCTTATATTTTCTGTTACTTGGATTGAGATATAGAGTTGATGTAGTGTTAGTTACACCATTTCGAACAGCTTATACGTATTCTAGTCGGACTAGAGTCTGGTTGAATACGTAGCTGGCCAATGCCACGTGGCTCGGTCCCACATATTTTGGGACTGGGGCGTGACACAATGTTAATAAAAGGAGTAGGAGCAATATAATCCAATCCGCATTTCGTCCTTCCATATTTCAAAGGAGGGATTCGAACAGGCATTCTTCTTCCTCTCCCATTACTGAGGCCAGTTCTGAAGTCATAACCCATATTTTTAATGATGTCTTTAGATTGCTGACTATAACGACGTAGCTGTAATCTTCCAGTATCATCATTTTTGTCATCATCTTCAGGGTTAGAAGGATTTTGGGGTCCTTTGTAAAAGAATATTGGAATGTCTCCCGACTTTCTGCTGGGAACTAGAAAGTATGAAGTTTGAGCTGATTCCAGGGATACATCTGTATGGAAAGTCTGTACAACTCCTATGGTTATTGTTCTCAAGTTATCTAACAAATGTTAATAACTATGAACATGATTACACACATCAATATACTGCAAAGATGGAGACTTTTCATTTACTTTAAAGTAGCAGTATTTTCATTGGAAGAAGGCTGAGCCTTAGAGATCTTAGCCAAATCAATGACTAAAGGGGAAGAAGAAGAACGAGAAGAAGTTTTGTTTCGATTAAGATTGATAACAAATGGCTCAGAAGAGGTGAGCACCCTTGAAGCTTGAGATGGAAGAGTAATCCGCCCTCCAACTGGAATTAGCAGAGTATCCTGTGAAGATACAGGAACTGTAGTGCGCCCACTAACAGGAATGATCATTGTATCTTGAGCAGACGACTGAGGTAACGGAGAGATCCGTCCACTCACCGGAATGATGAAAGAACCTTCTCCAAAGGATTTGGAAGATTGTTGCTGAGTAGTTCGACCTTTAACAGGAATTATTAAAGTCTTACTTTGTGAATCTTCTTTCTCCATAGCTTGTACACTACCAAAATAACCAACTTTAGCGACGGCCACATCCGTCGCTCATCCGTCGGTAACATAAATTACCGACGGAATAGCGACGGATATTTGATGAAAATGGCCGTCGGGAAATATGTCGTCGCTAAAATTTGTCCGTCGCTAAGCCGTCGGACAAATAATTAACCGACGGACTAGCGACTGATTACCGACGGTTGCCTTTCAATGGTTTAGCGACGGATTAGCGACTTGTTCCCGTCGGTTTACATGCCATATAATATTAAAATATCCGTCGCTAAGCCGTCGTAAATAGGTCGGTAAAAGCGTATCAGAGAGGTTCCTGATACGCAAAATCAGTCGCTATTCCGTCACCATTCCGTCGTTAACCTCGACGTTATAGCGACGGATTAGCGACGGGTAGGGCGTCGGCCTGGTTCTGGAAAGCTTCCATATTTCCAGAACCATGTCGACGGATAATCGGAATCGGTATCGGACTATATATTCCTACGAGTATTGGCATCGGCGATATCAATACTCGTGTGAATAGGAGATTGCAATATAAGTCTAAGCTATCTAGCTAACATGTATACTTGCATTTACATTGTATCATAACTTGTATCTAGTTACCTTGCTAATCATGTATATACTCTTAACATATATGTGAAGATACTATACTAACATGTATTTAAATCAAGGTTCAAAGTATCGGTATCGGAATTGGTATCGGACTATATATTCCTACGAGTATTGGCATCGGCGATATCAATACTCGTGTGAATAGGAGATTGCAATATAAGTCTAAGCTATCTAGCTAACATGTATACTTGCATTTACATTGTATCATAACTTGTATCTAGTTACCTTGCAATATAAGTCTAAGCAATCTAGTATTGGTATCGGCGATATCGGTAGTATCGGCGGTATCGGATCGAAGTATCGGATTTTTTTGGTATTGGAAAACAAATAATTATTAATAAATAATTTACATTTAAAAACATATAATTTATACATTTAGGCATAATTTTAAGTGTTTTAAGTATTATTTCTTAGTAGTTTTGAAATTAAATGAAATTAAATTAAATGAAATAGTATTATTTCTTAGGATCGGGACATGCCAAACCGTATCCGTATCGGGGAATACAACCCATTCCCCACCCCCCCGACCCCCCTGCCCCCATTCAACACCCCCCCCCCCCGACCCCCCTGCCCTCTCCATTACCCACCCCCCCGACCCCCCTGCCCCCATTCCCCACCCCCCCGACCCCCCTGCCCTCTCCACCCCCCGCCCCCCCGACCCCCCTGCCCCCATTCCCGACCCCCCCGACCCCCCTGTCCCCATTCAATACCCCCCCCGACCCCCCTGCCCTCTCCACCCCCCGACCCCCCTGCCCCCATTCCCCACCCCCCCCGACCCCCCGACCCTCATTCCCCACCCCCCCACCCCCTGTCCCCATTCCCCACACCCCCCCGACCCCCTGACCCCATTCACCACCCCCCCCCCCCGCCCTCTCCACCCCCCGCGAAGCCGACCCCCCCCCCCCCACTCCCCCCCCGGCCCCAAAACCCAAAATTAGAGAAAGAGAGAGAGAGAGAGAGAGAGAGAGAGAGAGAGAGAGAGATACCTGGTAGAGAGAGAGAGAGAGAGTCGCGAGAGAGAGAGAGAGAGAGCCGCACGCGAGAGAGAGAGAGCCGCGAGAGAGAGAGAGAGTTTTGGGAGGAATGAAAAATTCTCCCCCGTCGGTTCAATTTAAGTTAGGGCACAGAACCTAGCGACGGACTAGCGACGGAATAAATTAGTCGCTAAACCGTCGCCAATTAAAAGGTATTTTCCGACGGATATATCCGTCGCCAGTTAGTCGCTAAAGTTTCCGCCAATGTTTTAAAGATTTTGCCGCCAACATTTGCGACGAATAAGCGACGAAAAAGAATCCGTCGCTAACGTTCGTCGACTTAGCGACGGAAACCCGACAAATTTTTACATTTAAAATTGGAAAAAATTATGTTATGTTGTCTGTCGCTAATCCGTCGCTAAGATGTCGGAAACTGGTCGCTATTAGCGACGGAATCCGTCCGTCGCTAAACTTCCGTCGGTAAAGTGGGGTATTTTAGTAGTGGTATCACCCTTGTATACTCTTTTTTATACATCCGGGAATCATTGAAATAAGCTTCAACCCCATGGAAGGGATTTATATCAGCAACTTCTTTTTGTACTCTTCCATTGCTGTCGATGTATTTAAAACACTGATGAAGAGTAGAGGGCACCACAATATTTTCATGAAGAAAGGGCCTCCCCAGAAGAAGATTATAGGATCCTACGATCTCGATTACATAGAAAGTGACTTTGGATCTGAAATCGCCAATCTGAAGTTTCAGATGAATCTTTCCCCGAGGCTCACTTCGGCTCTGATTGAATCCCAGGATAGTAGTAACCGTCTTAGAAAGCTTGTGAAGTGGAATTTTTAATTCATCCAACAGGCTCTTCGGCATTATACTTATAGCAGACCCTGGATCAATGAGGATACGATCTATCTTCATTGTATCAATATAACCGGTGTAATAGAGAGGCCGATCATGTCGATTATCCTCCAGTAGCATGTCGTCTTGTGTAAAGGTGATATTTGGAATAATCTCCAATACACTGTTGCAATGTAAGCAAGTGGCAGGTTCTTCACCTGGCTTCTTTAATTGTGCAAGACAAGAGTCTGCCTGAAGAAGTGCCTCACTTAACGTCTCCCGAGTTTCTTTGGAAAGACGTAGAAGTTCAAAGAGTGACATTCTAGCTGGAGTATTAGCAAGTTGCGCTAAAATGTCAAAGTTATAAGGTTTCTGAAGTCCAAGAGGAGGGGACTTCTTGATAGGCTTATCAAACCGAGCCTGTTGTTTGCCTTTCTCAAGAGCTGTGGTCTTGGAAGGAGCAGGTTCAACTGGTGCAGTGGAAGGAATAGGTGCAGTAGATGGTTCTTCTTCAGGAGGAACATTAAGAGCATCTTTGTCAGCCGGAGGAATATCAGGAGTATCCTCAGGATTCTTGGAATAATCCTTTAGATAAGATTTTCCTGTTCGAGTAGTACTAGCAAGTGCTTCTTCCTTGTCTTTTGATTCTGTATCAGAAGTAGATCCGAGAGAAGTCATATGACATGACTTAATCTTTCCAGCCTTCTTAGACTTTCGAGATGTAGTCTTCTGAAGAGAAGGAGATTCAAAGTCTGCAATTAGATCAGGATGAATCTACATGATTTCTCCTGTCTCCATAGTGATTGGTACTAACCCTTCAGATTGTGGAGGAGGAATATTCACTATCTCAAGAGTTGCCTTGGGAATAGGAACGATTCCGCTTTCAAGGAGTTGAGGGAGACAATCTCCGAATTGCATAGAGACGACATTGGAGGTGACGGTCTTCTCTTTCGGAGTAAGAGAGATAGTTCCAGATTTAATCATTTGTTGGATCTTTCCTTTCAGTACATAACATATACGAATTGTGTGACCCAACATTCTGTGGTATGGACAGTATTTAGGATGATCTGTCTTACCAGCTTCATCAGGTTTCTTGATTTCAGGTAATTGTATTTTATTACCCTTCAGCAGACATTCAAAGATACCGAGGACATCATCGTCATCAAAAGAATATTCTTCCTTGGGGCGAGGTGTTCTCGGTTGTTGAGTTGTAGAGGCAGGAGAAGTTTGAACGTTCGATGCTTCTTTACTCTGAAGATTAACTTCAAGAGTTTCTTTTTCCTTGCTTTTATTGAATTTAGCATTATTTTGACCTGTTTCTTTAGGAGACATCTGCACTCCTAAACCTTTGAAGGTTTCAGCACTGATTTCTGCGGCTTTGGCACTGACTATGAAGGAAGGCCAATCTTGAAATTGAGTAGAACCTGTCCACATGCTGATTATTGGCAACAGATTTGATTTACATGTGTCAATGGTGACAGCATCAGGAGTTCCAAGAGGCATCTTCAGAGCTTCTCTTCGAAACCGTTCAATGAATTCCTCTGTAGTTTCATTATTTTTCTGCTTGATTCTTATAAGAGCAGACATAGTCATGTCATTGAGCCCTTCATAGAATCATTCAAGAAACATTTGTTTGAAACCAGCAAACGAGGTAATACACCCATCAGGGAGGCTTCTATACCATTCATAGGCCGTTCCTTTGAGACATCCGACAAACACCCGAGTAAGGAGGGCGTCACTTGGTTGCAGTTTGTCAGTCATCACTTCAAAGTGATTAATAAATTGACTTGGAGAAGTGGTTCCATCATAGAATGGGATAGTAGGAGGCTTGTATTTAGGAGGGTATGATACTTGCTTCCATTCTATCGGATAAGGTTGCTTGATGCCTAACCTTTGTAAACCATCTTTCTGTTTGAATGCCTCGAATTGAGTTTTGAGATTCCTCAATTCTTCAGTAACAACTCCGGAGGACTGTGGAGTTGTAGCTTGTAAAGAATAGTTGGGAGGAGGAACAACATTATAAGTACTACCCCCAGCTCCAGAGTGACTAGGAACTGGTTGAACTTGCCCAGGAGTATTGGACTGGACTGCTGGAGGAACATGTACTGGACTTACACCGGTGTCAATTGGTGTAGCTTCTGGTACAGTCTGTTGATTTTGTAATTGGGCTGCCATGAGTTCATACATCGACTTCATATTATCAGCCATAGACTTCATTTGCTGTTCCAAAGAAGCAATTCTTTGTTCTTGAGGAGTCATGGAAGAAGAAGGTTCATCAGTATTCCCATCAACCATATATGTTGTGACTGTACGAGGAATTTTTGATGAACTGGTGGATGTTGTTTGTTCTGAATCACTACTTTGTGTATCAAAGTCAGTTATAGGAGAACGACCCCCAGTAGAAAGAGGTGGGAAGTTAGATTCCCCAAGAAATTCAGAATCATCTTCAGGAATCAAAGTCCTTTAAGTAGAGGCCAGGACTCTTGATCTGGTGCCTCTATATACTCCATCTGGACTATCATTGCTATCCCCAGTATCCCGGGAGGTCATGTTGACAGAAGCATATAGAGGTTCATCTTCATCAGGCATAGGTTCACACTGAATCCGATTGAAGACAGATTGTCATTTATTTTGACATCTGCATTGCATTGTGACTCTTGGCTGGAAGTCACATTCATGTTCAACATAGCCCTGAACCATTGATTGACATCCGCATTGAATTATGACTCTTGGCTGGAAGTCGCATTCAGCATAGTCCATTGACACATAATTATTCCTTCTCTTCTGTTGAAGATGTTCTCATAGATCTGTCTGTGAAGATTGAGATACATCAGAGAACATTCTCTGGTTCTTGGGTCTTGATGGCTCTTGATTATATAGGGAGTGATTAATATGAGCCACATAATTTCTTGCATACTCTGCATCTGGATCTTTTATTTTCATATTTGATTGATGTGGTTTCCTAACACCAGAAGTACTTCCCAAACGGGTGTGATTAAGTTTTGTTCTTAAATCAGTTTGAGGTAATACATTGGTTTTGGAAACTTGGAGTTTTCCTTCTATTGATCTAGATATTTGCAGAGAAGGAAGAGTAGAACCATCCCTTTGATTAGGAGTTGGTAACAGACCCTCTTTTCTAGATAGATTCTGTGCCCAATTTGAAGAAGTCATAGAAGATGACATTAAGGAATGTTTCTTCTTAGTCTTATTCAAGTTTTGAGACATAGAATGTCCAGAAGGAAGAGTAGTCAAAAGACCATCTCCTTTTCTTTGACTAACAAAATTGTCAGTTAAAGCTGTTCCTGAAGTAAAAACTACAGGAGCAGAAGAAACAACTAAAGAGTTATTCCTTTTCGAAGGGACTTTGTGTGGAAGGCCACCCCCAGTTCTAGTAGAACTTGGCAAAGAAGAAAAAATAACTAAAGAGCTATTCTGCTTAGATGAAATACACGCTGAAACAGGCTTGGTTAAAGAACCAGTGCTGTTAGCGTGACTTTTGATTTTAGAATTACACACTGGAACAGATTTGGCTAATGAGCCAGTGCTATCAGCGTGTTTGTTAACTTTGGAAATACACGCTGGAACAGATTTGGCTAAGGAGCCAGTGCTGTCAGCGTGTTTGTTAACTTTGGAAATACACGTTGGAACAGATTTGGCTAATGAGCCAGTGCTGTCAGCGTGATTTTTGAATGTGAGATTGCACACTGGAACAGATTTGGCTAAGGAGCCAGTACTGTCAGTGTGACTTTTGATTGCTGTCATCTTCGAGCGCACGAGAGTGTGCGTGCTTGCAGTAGAGTTCTTGCTAGTGTTAGGAGTAGATACTGTGGCAGAGACTTCACCATTGGCTGCCAACTGATTCTTAGGGACATAGACAGAGTGTCCCTTCGACCTGGCAGTGGTGATGGAGGCTGAAGTAGGCTTGCCACTCTTAGCCCGCTGCATTTCTTCATAGGCGAGTTGATCGAATTGGATCGTCATCATCTTCTTCGTCGAGCCGATTGACGAAGTGTCGCATTGAGTTGTTGCCATCTCAGAAGAGGAGATGGTTTTCCCCAGCAGAGTCGCCAATTTGTTTTCCATAAATAAATTCACTTTATTTATTGTGTATCTGGAAAAATTACAACTGTAGGAATCCGATCTAGAAGACGATCGCTTTATCCCTTGGACGATGCGAAGAAGAAAAGCTCTCAAAATTTCAACAGCAGTTTTAGATATCTGTGTATCTGTACAATGAATAAAAAAGAACTCTATTTATAGAGTCAAAAATAACTAAAAAAGATAACTGTCTTCACTGCCTCTGCATAGTTGAAAATCACGCAGGATCTAACATATGCAAAGTTGTGAGCAGTTACTGGACGTGGCCTGTAACTGTTGTACACATGGCAATCGTACATGAGTCGTGTGCAAGTTACAGGACACGCAGGCGAGAGATCAGTGGCATGGCTGCCACGTACTCCAATTTGATAAAATCCACGCAGGCTCGTTGAGGACGAAATCCACGCAGACTCGGGTCAGAAAGCTTCAAAATCCACGCAAACTTGGGGCAAGAAGCTTCAGAATCCACGCAGACTTGGGGCAAAAAGCTTCAAAATCCACGCAGACTTGAGGGAGGAAATTTCAGAATCCATGCAAACTTGAGACAGAAAGCTCAAAATATACGCAGACTTGAGGAAGAAACATAATCCACGCTCGATTGAGGCAGGACTGCCAGCTGTCTTGATTCGACGTGCCTCGACTGATACAAAATCTCTTACAGTGATTGTTTTGTCAGTCGCATTAAATGACAAGAAGCTCTTTTGGTACGCCAACTTGATGAAGGCTGAGTCTTGTTGAAGAAGATTTCGAAAGTCACGCAATAGTCGGCTGTGATCTCTCGAGTTCTGTGCATATGTGGCATACGAGGAGACATTCTTCGACTATCATGCTGTCAGTCATGATGAAATTTCTGACAAATGATGAGCTGTCACTAGCGTGATTTTTAAACATTTGTCCTGATCACTTCTGCGTGACTTTGAGACTCAGTTCTGATCAACTCAGCGTGACTTTCATTTTTAAGGCCTACAGGTAGCATGGTTTAGTCTAATAACCCCCATATATCATGTTAGGGCTAAGCCTTGAACTATGCTCTATTCCATATTCCATATTGATGGTGTGTCCAAAAAAGTCTACCCACCTTAGTTAATCACCTAGTCCTTCCAAACATATGTTCCTATATCCCCCAAGTAAAACTTTCTAGATAATTTAAATGATGTAGTCAAATCACCAGTTCATGACTCGTTGAATCATCATTTTCTCAAGTCATATCATTTAGTCATTATATTATAGAGATAGCACTACTCTGACCTTCATCAAATTCCTAGTCGATCCTTGCATTCTTCTATTCCTATTCGTAGTCATCTCAATCATTACTAGAAAGTCTCCCAACAGGTCTATAAATATATAAACCTCTAATTTAATTCTATATGTTCTAGTCAAGGGGTCTCTCCTTCAATCAGGGGGTTTTCCTATATAAGCTAAATATTCATAAAAATGCCATATATTTTCTATCGGTCCAACTAGTAGTTAGGGCTGTGCACAATTAAGTCAAACCGACCAAATCGAACCAAGCCAAACCGAACCGATCGGTTTTAAACCGAACCGATGGTTCAGTTGGTTTGGTTCGGCTTTAATTTTTTCAAAACCGACCGGTTCGGTTCGGTTCACGGTTTGGTTATGCCAAAAACCGTCTAAACCGAACCGAACAAAATCCTTGTTAAATAATTAGGATTGGCCGGTTGGGTATGGGCTCATTGGATTGTATTATACAGGTTTGGTTCATTTATTCATATTACAACCATTTATCAAGTTAAAGTTGAAAGAGCTCTCCATCTCTCTCTCTAGTCTCAAAGAGGAGTGCTGGCGGCTCATATTCTTTTCTAATTGCTCATGTGCACATGAAAGGGGCTTTTAGTTGAATGTATATAATTTTTTATGTATAATTGGCATTTTTCTCCACCTTCAAAGCGCAAGTTGAATTGAAGCCGCCGAATTGTATTTACTGTTGCAAAGCGGAAGTTGACTGAGGTTTCATAAAAGAAAAAAACTTACAATCTAATTTTTTATGTGATCAAAACCGACCAAGTCGAACCAATCCAAACCGAACCAAGTCGGCCGGTTTTAAAACCGAACCAACCATTTGGTTGGTTTGGTTCGGTTTTGTTTATTTTCAAACCGATTAACTTCGGTTCGACTTCTGTTGGGACCAAATAGGTCGACCACCGACCGATGCACACCCCTACTAGTAGTGACGTCTGCCCAAACCCCTACATATCCTAAATAATCACCAACGAAATATTCTATCTGTCTTAGTCATAATCTATAATAAGATACAATCAAATGGTGATCAATCACAAAGGTTCACCGAGATAAGGAAGGACGAGAGTTCATAAATAGAAACTCAAGAAATGTAGGATTTGAGCACGAATACAGAATTCAAGGGCGATAGTAGAAGTCAAGAGAATTTCCAATAGCAGTAGATTGAGATCCTAATATACTATCCTAGTGCAGGCTCGTTCAGTACAATGATGTAACCGTAACGATTTATTCTCGACCGCATGGGCCATTAAAAAACTATGTCACATCCCAGTCCCAAAATATACGAGGCTGAGACACGTGGCATTGGCCAACTACATATTCAACCAGACTCTAGTCCGACTAGAATACGTATAAGATGTTCGAAATAGTGTAACTATCACTACAACCAACTCTATATCTCAATCCAAGTAACAGAACATAAGAAGAAAAATAATATGAATACTAGTCTGCAGCCCAATAATCATACTTGCCCGAATAAACTCAGAATAAATAATTAACATGAGTCTATAAATCCTACGCAATCGAGCAGATATTTAATAGCATAAATAAATCTTCAAAAGAAAATAAACTTGAAATAAAATAACACCAGCAACGATCCAGCTGGAGCTCTACAAATCTACACAACCAACCTGGAAAGAAACCAGGTCCTCGGCGAGATACAACAAGGTACATAATATGCAAGCCAGATGTAAACAGTGCTAGAAATATGAGTATATAACTGCATCGAGACAGGGTGAACTTGACAACAACCATACTATATGAAATGCTACTTTTGAGGACAATGTTCGATACGTGGGCTTTCTAAATATAAAATTCGTAGCTCCGATATAGAGAATTAACGGGGTTCAAAATCCATAGATCAGATATAGAGACTCAACGAGAACAGGATCGTAGCTCCAATATAGAGACTCAATGATATGTATGAAATAGTATGTGCATAGCAGCCCAAGCATCTAGTAACTGTCCTCCCTTCCCATGAGACCGTATGAATCGAATCCACGAATCGCGTGATCTGATCCTTTAACAGTAACATTCGACCATACCTAGTAAAGTAAATGTAACCTAATCAGGGTCATGAATCAACACAGGTTCTGGATTTTCGGACAACTTTAGAATACAGGGAGTCTGAAAAAATGAAAGTATACAAACAGTATCCTATGGTACAAGTGTATCCATCTTGGTACAACCACGTGTTTGCTATTAAATGTCAAGAACAAAAAAATTACAGATGAATTGAACTTGAATGCAAACTCACTTGTACAAGAGAAAACCTAGAAAGAAATCCTAGGAAATAATCTAAGTACAATTGTTTAGTTTTTGATTCTGGGGGGGGGGGGGCGACGATGGAGGCTCGAGAAAGTATAGCAACTCCACCTTGCTCCTCGGACTATCTGACATGATCCTTGCTCTTGAAAAATTGCCTTTCGTAGGTTGCCAGCCTTTAGCATGGGTGTGGTACCCTGCTATTTATAGTGATCCCTGCAGTAGCAGATTTTGGGCCGCATAAAGGGCACCACATGTCTATCACAGTACACAAAGACTCGATCTTGGGCTGTCAGCTGGTGGGGGTTGTTAAGATTTTGTTGTAGCGAATCTGGGTGGTTGAGACCTGGTCAAATTGCCATGTGTCCCCCCACAACAGAGTAAAATCAATCTTCTGCGGCACGGATCAACTTGGCCGCATGTGGTACCAAGAGTCTTTCTTCTGCGGCCTGGATCGGCTTGGCTATATGAAATCTCAAAAGCCTTCCTTCTGCGGCTCAGATCATCTTGGCCGCATGAGGTCTCAATAGTCTTCCTTCTGTGGCTCAAATTGGCTTGGCCGCATGAGGTCTTCAAGAGACTTCCTTCTGCGGCTCGGATCATTATGGTCGCAAGAAGTCTCAAGAGTCTTCCTCCTACGGCTAAAGTCCACTTGGCCGTATGGGGTCTCTAAGAGCCTCGCTTTTGCGGATCGGTTTCACTTGGCCGCATGGGTTCTTCGAGAGCCTTGCTTCTGCGGCTCGAGTCAACCTGACCGTATGGGATCTTCGAGAGCCTTGCTTCTATGGCTCGAGTCTACTTAGCCGCATGGGGTCTTCGAGAGCCTTGCTTCTGCGGCTCGAGTCTACTTAGCCGCATGGGGTCTCCAGAAGCATTCCTTCTGCGGCTTGGTTTCACTTAACCGCATGGGATCTCCAGGAGCCTTGCTTCTGTGGCTCGAGTCCACTTAGCCGCATGGGGTGATGATCCGCATAAACACAGACTACCTTGGTGGTGGAGCCACTGTCTTGTGACAGCAGTAGTTGATGACAGCTTGGGTGCAGTATTGTCCTGAAAAGGGCTCATCACACATCAAGGTTGCTTCTCTCCTTGCGTTTGTAAATGACCACCTCTCGCAAGTCGAAAGCAGATTGATCTACCTCTACATCCGTTTTGTGGGCCCGGGTATCCCTGGCATCCGGGTGCATAAGTATCATATTTGCTCCCTGATCTGAGGATAGTAAAAGTACTTGCTCTCGATCGTTGTAGGAAGACTTTTAGGACCATCATATTTTCTTCCTGATCTGAGGCTAGTAAAGCACTGCTCGCTATCGTTGTAGGAAGACTTTTGGGACCATCATATTTGCTCCCTGATCTGAGGCTAGTAAAGCACTGCTCTCGATCGTTGTAGGGAGACTTTTGGGACCATCATATTTGCTCTCTAATCTGAGGCTAGTAAAGTACTGCTCTCGATTATTGTAGGGAGACTTTTGGGACCAGTCCTGTCCGTTTGCCGCAGAGGGCTGGACACGGAAGGTTCTGTACAACTTTTTATTAGGAGCCCGTGTAACAGTTAAAGGTACCCACTGACGGTCAGCAGATTGGATAGTTGACTGGGCTTGTTGAGTCCGCACTGCCTTAGACTTCTTCGACTTAGCACCCGAAGGTGTGTAGTAGGAAGAGTCCAAGTTGGAAGGAGGGAAGGGAAGTTAATGCCCTTTTCAAAGGAGGGAAGGGGGCTCTATATATAGAATGGAGTAAGCCCTTTCTTTTTCTCCTTTTTGATGTGGGACTAAAAGCAATATTCTCTTTTCTATGCTTCTATATGACCCCCTTCAAAATTTTCAAATTGCAAATTTGGAATACTTTGAATAAGAAGCATGAAAAGTAGCGCTGTTTAGGTGTGGCAATCCGATCAGAGGTAGCATGGACATGATAGATTTGGGTACTTTTGCTGGGGATTTTATGTGGACTTATCATCCTTGGCGTACCTTGGTTTTAGGTACAGATAATAAGTTAAGAGACGGAACCAATATATTTACTCAGAGGTGATATGGACGTGGTAAATATGAGTTTGATGGTAGAGATTTCCTACTCAGAGGTGATATGGACATGGTTGGATTGAACTCGGTGAGGATACACAGAACAACTCAGAGGTCATTTGGACATGGTTGTTCTACTACTGGGGAGTGAATGCAACGGAACAACTGGACTCCAGAAGCATATAATTGTGAGAAAAGGGGGTGCTTGTACTAGAGGACCTAATACAGTATTTGTGATTGGCAGAGGACATCCCACTTGGAGTACTTTTCGTGGACCTATTACCCTTTTGTTCATCTGTGATACGAGTAAATAGATTCAAAAAAAAATCAGTGGACCTATTACCTTTTTGCGTACTGGTGGTACGAGTAATAGATTTTGAGACAAAATCCAACAGAGATAATATGGACGTGATAGATTTTGTGGTCTTAACACCATGTCTTTTATCCCGGGTTGGGTACAGGTGTTAAGTCAAGAGACTATCGGTATCATAGGTAAAATGGACGTGACACACGATAATCAAAAAAAAATTATTGACCTATTACTCTTCTGCGTACTGGTGATGCGAGTAATAGATTTTGAGACAAAATCCAACAGAGGTAATATGGACATGATAGGTTTTATGGTCTTAACGCCATATCTTTTATCCCAAGTTGGGTACAGCTGTTAAGTCAAGAGACTATCGGTATCAGAGGTAATATGGACATGACACACGATTATCATAAAATTTTGAAATTTTTGGTGGACCTATTACTCTTCTGTGCACTGGTGGTACGAGTAATAGATTTTGATACAAAATCCAACAGAATGGACATGATAGGTTTTGTGGTCTTAACACCATGTCTTTTATCCCGGGTTGGGTACATGTGTTAAGTCAAGAGACTATCGGTATCAGAGGTAATATGGACGTGACACACGATAATCAGGAAATTTTTGGTGGACCTATTACTCTTCTGCGTACTGGTGGTGCGAGTAATAGAATTTGAGATAAAACCCAACAGAAGTAATATGGACGTGATAGGTTTTGTGGTCTTAACACCATGTCTTTTATCCCGGGTTGGGTACAGGTGTTAAGTCAAGAGACTATCGGTATCAGAGGTAATATGGACATGATACACGATGATCATAAAATTTTGAAATTTTTGGTGGACCTATTACTCTTCTGTGCACTGGTGGTGCGAGTAATAGATTTTGAGACAAAATCCAACAGAGGTAATATGGACATGATAGGTTTTATGGTCTTAACACCATGTCTTTTATCCCAGGTTGGGTACAGGTATTAAGTCAAGAGACTATCGGTATCAGCGGTAATATGGACGTGACACACGATAATTAAGAAATTTTTGGTGGACCTATTACTCTTCTGCGCATTGGTGGTGCGAGTAATAGATTTTGAGATAAAACCCAACAGAGGTAATATAGACGTGATAGGTTTTGTGGTCTTAACACCATATCTTTTATCCCGGGTTGGGTACAGGTGTTAAGTCAAGATACTATCGGTATCAGAGGGAATATGGACATGACCCACGATAATCAGGACCAGAAAGTTTGCTCAGAGATGGCAATAAGCTTGGCAGACTCTGGTGTGATAAAGCATTAGAGTGGAAGTTCAGAGGTATCAACATACATGACTCGCCACTCAGGGAGATGCGATGTTAATCCACTCGAAGCTAATAGAGTATGAGTTCAGAGGTACTTGTTGTATATAACTCGATAGCCTGGGAGATTTGTTGGTTTGAGAAAGTACCAGCATGTCCTTAGACATAGTATTTCTTCAGGAACTTGACGTTTATGGACATCATGAGCAAGTCTCCGTTCTGCTTCACGAGTCGGTTTGCGCCATTGGAGAATACGGTCTTGATGATGTATGGACCCTCCCACTTAGGCTGGAATTTTTTGACAGTTTTATGAGTCATGACCATCGGTCTGCGAACGGCCAAGGCAAGATCGCCTATTTGGAACGTCCTCTATTGAATTTTTTATTGAAGGCTCAAGAGATGCGTGCTTGATAGAGCTCGATGCTTTGTTGAGCTTGCAAGCGCTTCTCGTCTAAAGCTTTCAATTATTGTAGCCGTCGGCGGTAGTTACCGTCCGATGTCAACCGGTAGGTATGGGCCACACGAAGTGAGGGGATCTGAGTCTCTAATGGGAGAACTGCCTCGTTCTCATACACCAGAGAGAACGATGTATTTCATGTAGCCATCCGATCGTAGTGCAGTACGCCTATAAGCATTTGTCCAACTTTTCATTCCAGTCACACTTGTTTAAGGATACGAACTTCTTGAGAAGCTTGATTATGGTCTTGTTAAAGGCTTCGGCCAGACCATTAGCTGATGGGTTGTATGTCGTTGAAGCTACATTCTGAATTCGATTCTTGTCCCAGAATCGATAGAAGGCATGGCTTGCGAACTGCGGACCATTGTCATGAATGATCCTCCGTGGTAGTCCAAAATGGTAAATAACGTAATATTTTATGAAACTGATCACATTTGATGTATTTACCTCTACCAGTAGAATAGCTTCCGCCAACTTGGAGAAGTAGTCGGTGATTGCAAGTATAAATCGGTGTCCTTTGGACGACGGTGGGGCGATTGGGCCAATGATGTCTATTCCCCATGCTTCAAATGGCCAAGAGGCCACCGTTGGGTCCAAGAATTCAGATGGCAGATGTATGAAATCTGCATGGATCTAACAAACCTTACACTTTTTTGCATAATCGACTGCTTCTGCTACCATCGTAGGCCAGTAATAGCCCATCCGACGGAGACGGTCCTGCAACTTCGGTCCAGGTTGGTGAGCCCCACAAACGCCATCGTAAGGCTCGCGTAAGGCTTCTTTGGCTTCTGCATTTGACAGACATCTTAACAACAGCCCGTCGTAAGTGTTGACACAAAGTCACAGTCAACCAAATTTTGATAACATTGACTAAATAATACTTGTGATAATTCAATACGACACACGACGACTACATCCAGCTCAAGCCAGACGACAGCTCAGTTTTGTAAATGCGAGTCATTTTTCGAGTCTGTACTTTTATATTTATTGAGTCTAGAATGCTTGTAAGCTGAGTTATGCTGGGCACTTGAGACTCAACTCATAACCTATCCAAATCCATAAAGCTCCACATCCAAAATCAGCCCATTGGACCCTTGGACCCATTCTGTGCTCTGGAGACAGAGTTCGGGCCGAACTCTGCCTCCACACAGAGTTCGGGCCGAACTCTGTCCCCTAAAAATCAGTACCCTAATTTTTAGGGTTGGCTGGTTGCTAGTTGTCCAACGGCCAAATATTTGAAAATTTCTACCAGAATTCTGGCAGAATTTTGCATGTTAATACCCTATAAATAGGCCAAGAATTCACTCATTTTTATTCATCCAATCTTCTCTTCTCTTCTCTCTTAAGCTTAATGTAAGCCATACCCTTCTTCATCTACTAGCCACAAGTTTTCTAAGTCTCGAGTGCTCAGCATCTCTCAGTTAGGAGTCTTGTGCAAGAGTTCAAGAAGTAGCTTAGAAAATTCCAAGCATCGCCACTGCGATCCTTTGTAAGAAGTTGACGTGCTCTTCCGAAGAAAAGGCACGGGGTGTAACTACTATTTCACAAATAGTGGATTTAATCCTGAGCTAGAGTTCTCAGGCCTGGACTAGTCCTCCACGAGGAAAACCAGGTTAAAATCGGCTGTGTTTGCGTATGCTTTCTTGCTTCTCATTTATTTCCGCATTTACTCTGATTAATTTTTGATTGTGAAAGAGTTTGATTTTTTTAATTGGATATTATCGCTATAAACTCTATTCACCCCCTCTAGAGTTGCCATATGTTCTTCAATTGGTATCAGAGCTCTGTTCTCTTTACAAGGACTTACATCCTAGAGCTGATCCATGGCAACCACACAATCCTTGATTTTCAATCACGGTGAAGGACAGTCCACTCATAGGCCTCCCCTATTTGATGGAACTAACTACACGTATTGGAAAACAAGGATGAGCTTTTATCACAAGTCGCTAGACTTTGACCTGTGGACTATCGTCACTGACGGTTACAAAAAGCCCGCCAGAATAGTTGTCAATGGTGATCACGTTGAGAAATCACATGACAAATATTCTGACGAGGAGAAGAAACAGGCAAGTCTAGACGCGAGAGCTATTAATGCTTTATTCTGTGCTATAGACAGGAATGAGTTCAACAGGGTATCTACATGCACCACATCTCACGAAGTATGGAGACTTCTAGAAGTGACGCATGAAGGAACCACCCAAGTCAAGGAATCAAAGATAAGCCGTCTCACTCAAGAATACGAGGCCTTCAAGATGAAGCCAAACGAGACGATCACGCAAATGTTCATAAGATTCTTCGACATCATCAACCCCCTGTCTTCGCTCGGCAAACAATATTCAAATCATGAGAAGATTCGCAAGCTACTTAGGGGGCTACCAAAAATTTGGAACCCTAAGGTGACAGCCATCATAGAAGAAAATGAGCTTGACCTCAAGGACTTCGAAGAGCCTGCTCCTAAGGCTAAGGAGATCGCACTCAAAGCTCACCGACGAAGGGCGGAACCCGAAGAGACGGATGATGATGACTCAGAAGATGATTAAGCCCTTATGGTCCGTAACTTCAAGAAATTCCTTCACTTCAATCGAAGAAAGAAGGAACCACAAGAAGATGGCGAAGAAGAGCCAACCTGCTACGGTTGCAAGAAGACTGGACATGCCCGAAAAGATTGTCCATTCTTGAAGAAGAGCAACCGCTATGAGAAGCCATACAAGAAGACTTCCTCAAAGAAATATGCCAACACAAGCATTTGGCATGAAAGCGAAGCTAGTGACTCTGAGGAAGAAAAGAACTGTCCTCAAGATACGGCTAATGTGTGCCTAATGGCGACGTCCGACAAGGTATCTAACGAAACTCTTGACGACTTCACTTTTGATGAACTTGGCGATGCTTTCACCGATTTACTTAGTGATAACAAAAAGGTCATTGGTAAATACAAACATGCCAAGGACAAAATCAAAAGTCATGAAGTCGAAATACAAAGACTTTCTTTATTACTTGATAACATTAAAGACACTTCACCCACGGATGTCACTGATGAGGTATCTAAGCTTAAAATAAGCTTACATGATGTCGAAGCACGCATTGAACAACAAACACAAGAAATCACAACACTCAACACAGAGCTTGCAGAAAAAAAGAGTAGACACAAGATTTCTATTACTAAGATGCATGGTTTGAATGATAAGATTAATAAATTGCAAGCTGTCCCTAAGAAACTAGAGACTAAATTGGGAAAACAGGTTGCTCAACCTCAAACCCAATCATATGAGACACACACAAAGCATGACACCACTCATACTAGTCAACCATATCATCCACATGCTGCTCATAATCATGCTTACATATACACACACTTTCACAAAGGACACAAACCACATGCATGTAGAAATAATTATCACATGTCACAAAATCATCATGCTACACATAGATACAATCATCACCATGTTGTACAAAGACACAATCAACATCACTCTACATATAGAAATCATCATGTCATGCCATATAGACAATATTATCATGCCATACCATATAGACAATATCACCATTCCACTCCACATAATCATCATCACCATGCTGAATCTACATATCATCACACTTCTCCTCATTACTCTGCTTATAGACATCATCAGCATGCTCCTAATGTAAATAGGAATGCTACATGTACTTATTGTGGTTTACATGGACACATTTTACCATAATGTAGAATTAGAAGATTAGTAGATAGAAAGATATATGCATGGTTTCTAAAAACTAACGCTTCAGGACCCTCAAGAACTTGGGTACCAAATGTCACATCTACTCTTGATGTAGGTGGACCTTCCCTCCTCAACTAAGAGTAAGCGGATTCTCGATAGTGGATGCTCGCGGCATATGACGGGAGATGCAAATCTTTTCGTATCACTATCGATGAAGAGAGAAGGATATGTATCATTCGGCAATAACCTAAAAGGTTATATTATAGGTAATGGTATTATTGGTTATCCTCCCTCTCCCGTAATAAAGGATGTCTGCCTAGTGACCGAGTTAAAGCATAACCTGCTCAGCATCAGTCATCTTGCTGACCACGGTTATGATATTAACTTTGGACAAAACAAATACCTTATTTATGATAGGTCAACAGGAGACATTGTTTTGAAGGGGTAAGAGAGGATAATATTTATATTTTCTATTTGTCAATAGATACTAACAATGCAGGTAGATGCCTATATGCTCATAAAGATGAACCGTTACTATGGCACCAGCATCTTGGTCATGCTAATATGGATACTATATCCAGGCTATCGACCAAGAAGCTAGTTAGAGGCTTGCCCGACATCACATTCAAAAAGACACCGTATGTGCCGAATGTGAGTTGAATAAGGCAACCAAGTCATCTTTTTATTCCATAAACTCTGTAAGCACTACTAGACCCTTGCAACTACTCCATATGGATTTATTTGGCCCTAGTAGAGTAGCCAGTCTTGGTGGAAAACTCTATGCCTTTGTTATTGTTGATGACTTTTCAAGATTTACTTGGGTTTTCTTTCTTACTTATAAAAGTGATGCTATTTCGGTTTTCAAGATTTTTGCTAAGAAAGTTCAAAATGAAAAAGGCTACATGATTACTCGAATCCGAAGTGATCATGGAGGCGAATTCGAAAATTCTGATTTTGAAAAGTTTTATGATTCCAATGGTTTTGATCATGAGTTTTCTTGTCCAAGAACTCCTCAACAAAATGGTGTTGTGGAGCGGAAGAATAGGACTCTTGGCGATATGGCTAGAGTCATGTTGAACAAGTTTTCACTTTCGAAATACTTTTGGGCTGAAGCTGTCAGTACAGCATGCCATATTTTAAATAGGGTGCTTATTCATCCTATTACGAAGAAAACACCCTATGAGCTTTGGTTTGGGAGAACCCCAAATATTTCTTATTTTAGAGTTTTTGGCTGTAGATATTTTATCCTTAACACCAAAGACAACTTAGGCAAATTTGATGCCAAAGCTGACGATGGTATTTTCTTTGGCTATGCTGCCAAGAGTAAGGGATATATAGTTTTTAACAAACGCTCATTAATTGTGGAAGAGTCTACAAATGTGACTTTTGATAAAGATAACAGTACAGCAGCTACTCTTGATGATGATGTTGAGCCATCAACGTCTACTCCAATGAACACTACAACCGAAACCAATTCTCTGGAGAGCTTGCCAAAGAAATTCTCTTTCAAGCCATCACATCCAGAAAATTTGGTAATCGGCGAGATTTCACGTGGAGTAACTACTAGATCATCGTTAAGAGACTCTATTGATAGTACTGCCTTTATTTCACAAATTGAGCCGAAAAACATTTTAGAAGCTTTCAATGATGAATTTTGGATTTCTGCTATGCAAGAGGAACTCAACCAATTCGAGAGGAGCCAAGTATGGGAACTCATTCCTAGACCGGCTAATCACTCGATTATTGGTACCAAATAGGTTTTTAGAAACAAATTTAATAAAGATGGTTCAGTCACACGCAACAAAGCTCGTCTAGTAGCTCAAGGATACAACCAAGAGGAAGGTATCGACTACGATGAGATGTATGCTCCTGTTGCTAGATTAGAATCCATTTGGATGTTTTGTGCATTTGCAAATTTTTAAAATTTCAAATTATTTCAAATGGATGTTAAAAGTGCTTTCTTGAATGGTTTTATTAAGGAGAAAGTTTATGTAAAATAACCCCCTGGCTTTGAAAATCACAAATTTCCCGGCCACGTGTTCAAGCTAAAGAAAGCGATGTATGGCCTCAAACAAGCCCCTAGAGCTTGGTATGAACGGCTAAGCAATTTCTTGCTTGAGAAAGGTTTTTCAAAAGGAAAAATTGACACTACACTTTTCATAAAATCTTTCAAAGACACTATTCTTTTAGTACAAATATATGTAGATGATATTATTTTTGGGTCTACTGATGAAATTTTTTGTCAAGATTTTGCCAAGTGTATGCAGACCGAGTTTGAGATGAGCATGATGGGGGAGCTCAACTACTTTCTTGGACTGCAAGTCAAACAAATATCAAATGGAACCTTCATCTGTCAGTCGTAGTATACAAAGGACATGCTGAAGAAATTCGACCTTGACAACGTCAAACCAATCAGCACTCCTATGGCTACTTCAACCAAACTCGAACCAGATGATAGCGGCAAACCCGTAGATCAACAGAAGTATCGAGGTATGATAGGCAGTCTACTTTACCTTACTGCAAGTCGTCCTGATATTATGTTTAGCGTTTGCCTGTGTGCTAGATATCAAGCAAATCCTAAGGAATCACACATGACCACAGTTAAGCGTATCTTTCGATACCTTAAGGGTACAGTTACAGTGGGCCTATGGTATCCCAAGTCAACATCATTTGACCTTATTGGTTACTCTGATGCTGACTTCGCCGGATGCAAGGTCGACCGTAAAAGTACGAGCGGTACGTGTCATTTATTAGGAAAAGCTTTAGTCTCTTAGTTTAGCAAGAAGCAGAATTCTGTCGCACTATCCACAACAGAAGCTGAATACATCGTAGCTGGGCGTTGTTGTGCACAAATTCTGTGGATGAAGCAAAACCTTGAAGACTATAATTTATCTTTCATGCATATTCCAATCTTTTGTGACAACACTAGTACTATAAATCTTACTAAGAATCCTATTTGTCACTCACGCACGAAGCACATTGAAATTCATCACCACTTTTTGCGTGATCATCAAAAAAATGGCACGATTAACTTAGAATTTATTGACACTGATCATCAGTTAGCAGACTTCTTCACAAAACCATTATCCGAAGAGTGCTTCAATTTTCTTTGTCGTGAACTTGGAATCTTAGATGAAGCTGTTGTAAATTAAGATAAACCTGCATAAATATCGAGTATATCTTGATTCTATTATGATGAACTTGCTATGGGTACAAGCCGAAAGGGTCCTTCTGACAACAAGACGTAAAAGTCTAAGCGACACGGTGCACTAGTCCTCAGGACTACCGCTAGCTGGGATCCGGCCCCTGCAGCTAACCCATGGCAGCTTCAAAATATTGAATTATGATATAATTCCTTGTTTATTATATAGTTCATTTTCATTTATCACATGCTGAAATACTATGATTTTAATTTCATATTGCTGCTTCAATCTCACTTTCTGTTATTCTTTTGTTTACCAATTGGATCTTTCCTATCTTTATACTCATATCTTATATTGGTTTGTCTATTACTTAACCAATATTTTTCTTTTTTTGCCTGATTCCTGTTCTGTGACCAGGACCCGAAATTCGGGCCGAACTCTGCTCCTACCAGAGTTCGGGCCGAATTCGGCCCGACTGTTCCAGAACCGGGAACAGTCTCAGCCGTTGATCTAAATTAGATCCAATGGTCATGATTAGGTCCGACCAAGAGAAACCCTTCCCCTATATTTGGTTTCTCTTCCCTTTCCTTCTTTCTTACCACCTTTTCTCCTTCTCAAACACAATTCTCTCAAAACCCTAACCCTAATTTCTTCTCTTTGGTGCTCCATTCTTTCCCAAACTCAAGGAGAAGGCTTATTTTTCAATTCTCTTCCATTGTTCATCACTAGTTTGAGGTATAATTCTTTACTTTTCTATATCTCAATTTCTTTCATTATCCATTGTGTTATGGCTCCTCGTCTGTTCAACCGAGAAAAGAAACTTCGGACAGAGGGAGCATCCTCGTCGAATGCTCCTCCATGCGTTGACCCGCCCGTTGCACCACCCGTTGTACCGGCCATTGAACAACAAATCCATCCGTTGTTCAATCCTCCTCGTCCCCATGATCCAAACACTTACGACGACCGAATTTTTGTATCACTAGATGCCTCAAACGATTGGTTTAGTGATTTTCGGATACGTCCAGAATTTGCGGGACACCCCATCAGCTTTACTATATTCTCACAATATGATGCTCTATTTCATGAACTTTGCCTTGATGAACTCGTTACCTCAAATTCGGTCATTTATCGTAGTATCATTCAAATATTTTACTGCAACTTAACCCATGATGACACTCATATTTATTCACGAGTTGCGGGAATTGATATCTCCTTTGACGATTTTGAATTGGCCGAATATCTTGAGCTTCAAGAGCCTAATTCTTGGGAAAAGCTTGTAGAAGCTAGATCCTTTATCTTTCCCGAAGGAATTTTACTAAAAAGCTTCAAGGACGACCTGTGTAGCCCTAACATACGTCCTCGTAAGCTTTTGGCAAAATTCCTCAATCTTTATTTCTATGAGCTTCATCGGATCATTTTCAACACCATTCTACCCAAAGCGGGTTCTACTGATGAAGTCACTTATTTTGAGATCTCAACATTGTACCATCTCCACTTACATGTTCCCTTTAACCTTCCACGCACAATGATGGATTGGATGATCAACAGTAGGAAAAAACCAAGATCTTTGGTTTATGCATTATACCTTCCTATGATCTTTCGTACGTTTCATATACCCCTTGATGAGTGTCCATTCTTACCTGCCCCTGCCTTCCTCTCTAAGGCAAGGAGGCTTCAGGCGGCCATTGGCTCACCAGTAGTGTCTGAGCATTCTGATGATGAGCCAGATGCCCCTCCTCTCGGACAGGATCCTCCTCCTCATTCGGCCACTCATAAGTCTCTTCAGGCCATGCTCCGAGATCGCTTCACTTTGGAAGATGATCGTTGGACTCAGCTGGATTACCGGACTACTTTGCAGATGAGTGCTATCAGCAACTCGCTACATGATATTCGGTATTCCATGTCTCGCCATCCTACCATGCCCATTCCTATGGAGCGAGACCCAGATCGTGAGAGATTTCGTATTGATGACCCCTGGGTTCGTCACTATATGGATCCGGATGCGGTATTCGTGGACCCACGTCGCTCCTTTACAGATCCATCGGACGGCGCCGGGCCCTCTCATGCTCGATGATGGATATGGACTACTTTTGATGATGCTACTGAGGATCTTAGATTATGTTTATGCATTTTGCTTTAGTTGCTTTTCTATACTTACTTTGTAGTAGACATATTATGAGTTGTGCTTTTGAGACTTTGGCAGTTCTATTATCAATTTCTATGTCATTATGACTCTTGGTTATTATCTTAGTTTATATGCAGTTTCTTCTCTTTTGGGTGTGTTTGCCAGTTATTATTTATATATCTCATATTGCTAAATGCCAAATGGGGGAGATATGTATATTCTGTTCTGTTTGGTTTATATGTGCTTTTGGAAGAATATTATTAACAGGCCAACAAGATTCACAGCATTGCACAGCATTGTTTATGGGGGAGCTATTCTTAAGCTCGGCACTAATTATGGGAGAGCTATGTCGTTATATGTGTCCAGGTATGGATATTGAATATACAATTATTATTTTGTCAATTATCAATATGGGAGAGATTGTTGACACAAAGTCACAGTCAACCAAATATTGATAACATTGACTAAATAATACTTGTGATAATTCAATACGACACACGACGACTACATCCAGCTCAAGCGAGACGACAGCTCAGTTTTGCAAATGCGAGTCATTTTTCGAGTCTGTACTTTTATATTTATTGAGTCTAGAATGATTGTAAGCTGAGTTATGCTGGGCTCTTGAGACTCAAATCATAACCTATCCAAATCCATAAAGCTCCACATCCAAAATCGGCCCACTGGACCCTTCGACCCATTATGTGCTCTGGAGACAGAGTTCGGACCGAACTCTGCCTCCACACAGAGTTCGGGCCGAACTCTGTATTTTTATGGTTGGCTGGTTGCTAGTTGTCCAACGGCCAAATATTTGAAAATTTCTACCAGAATTCTGGCCGAATTCTGCATGTTAAAACCCTATAAATAGGCCAAGAATTCACTCATTTTCATTCATCCAATCTTCTCTTCTCTTCTCTCTTAAGCTCAATATAAGCCATACCCTTCTTCATCTACTAGCCACAAGTTTCCTAAGTCTCGAGTGCTCAGGAGTCTTGTACAAGAGTTCAAGAAGTAGCTTGGAAAATTCCAAGCATCGCCACTACGATCCTTTGTAAGAAGTTGACGTGCTCTTCTGAAGAAAAGGCACGGGGTGTAACTACTATTTCACAAATAGTGTATTTAATCCTGAGCTAGAGTTCTCAGGCCTGGACTAGTCCTCCACGAGGAAAATCAGGTTAAAATCGGCTGTGTTTGCGTATGCTTTCTTGTTTCTCATTTATTTCCGCATTTACTCTGATTAATTTTTGATTGTGAAAGAGTTTGATTTTTTTTAATTGGATATTATCGCTATAAACTCTATTCACCCCCATCTAGAGTTGCCATCTGTTCTTCAGTAAGATCGTCGATATAACATTTTTGTTTCTGTGTCATAAAAGAATATGAGAGAACGCCTTCTGATTGAAGTTGCTTCTTTCATATTCTCAGGCATGATTTGTAGACCGCAAAGTCGATGAACGGGAGTCTCTAGTCTTGTACGTCATTGGTTATAGGTGGAGTAACTCGTATCCAGTTGAACGTTGTTTTTGGGACAGACCAACTCATGGCCTTTCACGTCGACTAGATGATGAGCATAATTTGGAACCGCCAAAGAAACGACGAGGCCTGCTAGGACATCGGCTTCAATATTCTAGAGCCTAGGAACATGCTCTATAAAGAACCCCTCCAAGGTTGCAATGATGGCAATTGTTGTCTGATGATAGGGAATCGGGTCCGTGTTACGAACCTCGTATGAGCCTCGGATTTGATTAACAATCAACTACGAATCTCCATATGCTTCTAGGTATTCGACTCCCACTTTTTTTGCCAGTCAGAGCCCGATAACCAAAGCGTTATATTCGGCTACATTGTTTGAACATTGTTTTGTAAGAGAATATGCTCGGTTGACCACCAATCTGGAGAGAGAAATTAATACTATCCCGACTCCAACGAAGATATCACATTGGGGCCCCGTTCTTGAAGCACCGTTGAAGAACATTTGCCAAACGTCATCATGTGAAGTCATGTTTGAGTTAACGACTTCGTCTGGGATTGCTTCATAGATTCTGACTATTTTGAGCCTGGATGGGCTGCTAGAAAGTCGACCAAGGCTTGACCTTTGACAGCCTTCTGCGGAACGAAAACTTTGTCGTAGGAGGATAACAGTATCGTCCATGTGGCTAGACGAGAACTGAGTGTGCCTGGCTTGGTCATGAGAACCCTAAGGGGATTAACTCTCGAGACAACATGGATGGTCTTTCCTGACACATAGTATCGTATTTTTTGAATGGCGAACACCAAGGCAAGGCATTCCTTCTCAATGACGGTATACCTATGCTCCGGCCCCACCATCATTCGACTGAGATAATGGATGGCTTGTTCATGCCCTGCATCATTGTTCTATGCTATCAAGGTGCCGAGGGAGTGTTCCAGCGCTCGTACATAGAGCAGGAAAGGCTTTCCGACGACCGGGGCTACCAGAACCGACGGATTTGACATGTATTCCTTAATGTCATCAAAGGCGCATTGACATTCTTCATTCCATATGAAAGAGACACCTTCCTTCATGAGTTGTATGAAGGGTTGACATCTCCCTGAGAGGTTAGATATGAACCTCCTAATGTAGGCTAGTCTTCCCTGAAGGCCGCAGAGTTCACGGAGGTTCCTCGGTGGACTCATCTCCAGGATTGCCTTTGTCTTATCGGGGTTTTTGTGAATGCCCCGAAAAGTAATGACAAAGCCCAAGAACTTCCCGCTGGACACACCCAGAAAGGACTTGGTGGGATTCATCTTCAGATTGTGCGCTCGCATAAGGTCAAACATTGTCCTCAAATCATGTAAGTGATCACCCTTAGAGCGGCTTTTGACGGCAATGTCGTCAACGTAACACACCACCATCTTGCACAAATGATATCTGAAGATGACGCTCATAGCTCGTTGATATGTAGCACCGACCTTCTTCAGGCCGAAGGGCATGACTGTGTAACAATATACACCAATCGGTGTTCGGAATGACGTATACTTCTCATCGTCAGGAGATATTTTGATTTGATTGTATCCTGAAAAGCCATCCATAAAGGATATGCGTTCGAAGCTACACGTATTATCGATCATTATGTCAGTGATGGGAAGAGGGAATTCATCCTTATAACGTGCCACATTCAGATTGTAAAAGTCGATGCAGATTCGGATCTTTTCGTTATTCTTAACAACTAGTACTATATTAGCTATCCAGTCTGGGTGCTGCTCCTTGTGGATGAAACTGCTAGCTATAAGCTTATTTACTTCCGTTTCAATGGAGTTCATGATGTCTGGACGGAACTGCCGTTACTGTTGCTTGACTGGTTTTGCGTCCGGATGAATATTGAGCTTATGAAGTAGGATCTCGGGGTTTAGCCCTGGCATGTCTTCATAGATCTAAGCGAAAACGTCGATATACTCTCTGACAAGTTACAACAACGACTCCCGCTCGTCGTCCGTCAGGCTTTTACTGACGAAGATTGGCTTTGGAGAGGATTTATTGCCGAGATCGACTTGCATGACTTCATTTTCAGTGGGAGGGTCCCTTTGTTCAAAGCACTTCTCCCATTGTGCATCAAGTTGTTGGGCCCATGGCTCCAATTCAAGAGGTTCGAGTAAATCTTCGTCTTCCTCTTCAATGTCAGCGGATGCCATATTGACAGATAATATCTGCCTGAATATATCTCCAATACTGTCATTGAATTCGTATGTAGATGATTCAGATGAGTGAGAATGCCACTCGCATTCCTCATCGGAGCTCTCGGGTTGTTGCTGGTGTAACATAACCGAGGCCGCATTTGGACTTACCGTAATAATCCCAAGGTTTCCTAGACAGGGTTGATAGTTGTAGAGGCGATCGCCGACCGTTGTCATAATTTAGACCTAGGGTAGCCTCCATGTTATACCCTTACTTTTGTATGAAGTACTTAGATTGAGGACTATGCAGGTAGAGTGGTAATCTTCCAGCATCGGGTTCTAGATCAAACTCTTGAGGCATGAAAGGTTGAGGACCTTCTTTTCGGCAAAAAATGATCGTGTGTTCCCCTTCTCTTCTGCCTGGGACTAGGAAGTAGGCACCTCTAATGGGAGTAAGTCGGTTTGCGGTATGGACGGTTGTCACCTGTGTATGCAGGTTAATGTCCCGACCGTGCCCTACAGTATACATCAGATTAAGTTTATTACACGCAGGATAGTTCAACGACAGCCTATTATTGATAAAATAAGGAATTTTATCCACATGGATTACATCATCAGGAGATGGAATATCCACCTTTGCAACAAGATACTTCGCGAGTTATGCCTCCTCTTCAGCTACCCCCTGTGTGACCAGAGGTTGGGACACTGTCTTGGGCAACTTGACCACCAAGGGTTCTGCTTGTGGAATTAGCTTGCCTGAGGGTCTCGGATCAACACTTGGTTGTCGGCACGTCTTGAAAAGACGGATAACCATCGGCTCAGCAGAGGACTTCGTGTCTTCCGATTGCTTTTGACTGGATCTTGACAATCGGATCACCATCGACTCCCCAGAGAGCCTTGTATCTTCCAATCGTCTTTGATTGGATTTTGGCAATCGGATCACCATCGGCCCTATGACGGTTTTGGCTCCTGGCTGGATCTCGGGAGTTGGATGACCATCAGTTCTAACTGTGCAGCTGGGGCGGGGAACCGGGCACCTCTTTATGCAAAGTTGCGACAAGGGGTGCCGCTTTGCCCAGTTTACTGGCCTGGAGATGAATTCTCAAAGGTTCCTCTGACCCTGTTATGGCCTTCAGTTTGTCAGTTATGTGCTTCTTGGATTCTTCATATAGATAAGCCTCCGAAGAGTAATAAGACTCAACCCCCTTGAAGGGATCGAGGTCGGCAAATTTTGTCTTCACAAAGCCATGCTTACTGACATACTTGAAGCACTGGTGGAGTGTGGATGGTACGATCATATAGTCATGTATCCACGGATGCCCCAAGAGGATATAATAGGACGTATCTGCGTCTATGACGTAGCAGGTAACCTCCGTCCTCAGGTCACCGATCTGACATTTCAATCGGATCTTTCCTAAGGGGTAGCTCCTTCCCGAGTTGAAACCTCTAATGGTAGTATTGGTCACCACTAGCCGGTGCATAGGGATGCCAAGGACTTGAAGCAAGCTTTTGGGGATGATGCTTATCGACGAGCCAGGATCGATGTGCATCTGATCCACCTTGATGTCGCCTATGTATCCAGTATAGTAAAAGGGACGATCATGCAAGTTGGTCTTGATCAACGTGTCCTATGGGATGAATACAATGTTGGACATTGTGTCTGCACAATTGCTGCCCTGGAGATCTGCTGACGAGTCTTCCCCTGTAGGTTTGACCTGGGCTAAATAGGCGTCGACATTCTGGAGTGCTTCGCTCAATACGACACAAAGATCCTTGAAGAGCCTTAGGAGCTCGTATAACGACAACTTTGCCGACATATTAGCCAGTTATGCTAATATATCAAAGTTGTAAGGTCTCTCCAATCCCTGAGGTGCATCCTTACGAAGCGGCCTGTCGAAGCGAGTTTCTTTCGGCTTGGACCTGTCCGTCGACGGAGGCTGAGATGGCATCGAAACATCAGTGGCAGGCATCATTGTCGGCTGATGGTCTTCAACTGAACTACCCATAGTGGACTGGACTTGTGCCCCGGACAGGGTGACAACGGCCGCCGCCTCCTTAGCTTCGACTGAAATTATGTGGAAGGATCTAGAGTTCCTGTCCTTATTGTTGGTTGGAGATGACACCGCTTGGGTAACTTCGGGCACTAAGTCTGGGTGCACCCATATGACCTCTCCTCGTGACATGGTGAGAGGTACCAAGCCAGTCGTCTGGTCCCGGACGAAAGAAAGATTAGTAACCTCTATCATTGTCTGGAGGATAGATATTACCCCGTCTTGAGTAGTTGTTGGAGGGAAGTCACCAAACTGAATTGATACCATGTTTGCCGCCTCGGTAACCTCTTTAAAATCTAGCAACAGAGCTTTGGAGTCGATAAGACTCTGGATGTACGCTTTAATTGAAAGCAGTCATGAGTGGAATGATGAACATAGCGGTCGAAGTGGCAATATTTTGGGTCTTCGATCTCCGTCGCTCGAGGCTCGCGCCTTGGCGGAGGGAGTTGGATCCTGTCCCCTTGCAAGAGCATGTCGAAGATAGGCTTGACATGACTATCTTCGAATGAGTAATTCACCTCGGGACACTGAGCTTCTGCCTGCTTTTGTTCAGGTTTCTTGGTCGTACCAGCGGCCAGGGCCTGTTTGCCTTTATTGTCCCAGTTATTGGAGGTGTCGCCACTTTTGTTGTTATTGGGGGTGGTACCAGGACGTTTGTCTTTGTCCTCTCCATCTGGGATGTGTAATCCCAGCTGGCGAGCCCTCTTTAACTTTGCCTCCGTATTGGTGGCGCTTGTGATGAAGTTCGTCCAATCCCTGAATTGATCTTCACCCATCCAGAGGCTAATTACGGGGAGCAACTTCTTCTGGCAGATTTCAATCAAGGAGCTTTCGGGATTGCCTTGGGGCGATCTTATTACGGTTTGGCGAAACCGCTCGATATAGTTCCTTGTTCGCTCCTTCTCCCTCTGAACGACGTCCATGAGGGACAACATTGTCATATTATATCCCACTTCGTAGAATCTCTCTAGGAACATGTGCTTGAAGCCGTCAAAAGAATGGATGCAGTTGTCTGGAAGGTTGTGGTACCAGTCGAACGCGATTCCCTCCAATGCTCTGATAAATAATCGTGTGAGGATGGCATCACTATAAGGAAAGTGGTCTGTTGTGACCTCAAAATACATCATGTACCGACTAGCATAGGTCTTCCCGTCATATGAATCGATATGGAACGGTTTGTACCGTGGCAGAAAAGGAACATCTCTCTACATAATTGGATACAGCTGCCATATTCTGAGGTCTCGGGAGGAGTCTCGGGCATTGAACAGTGCTCGTAGCTCCTGGACTTTCCTTCTTGCATCCCTGGCTTCGTCTGTAGATGAAGTAGCGGATGCTCCTAGAGGATTGTCACCCAAAGGAGGAGCGGTCGTGTTGGAGTCCGCATTGACGGCAGGTCCCAAGCTTGTTTGTCCAGGCATCCTTGCTGGTTGAGTCGGCAAGGCAGCTTTGATTTCGTCTACTGACTTGACCAAGGACAGGAGCATGGCTTCAAGTACTTCTAGACGTTGCCGATCAGTAGGCCCTTCATAATCATCATCGGCCATAAAGACTGTTTGCACGTAGGTAGACGTGGAAGGGACCGTAGAAGAGGTGCTCTCCGTGTCGTATCCTCGTACAGAGAAATCATCGGGGAACGTCGGAATGTCCTTTTCCACAGACTCGGAAGGGGTGCTACCCCCTATGCAGGAAGCCACATCGTTATGGCGAAGGTGGTCACCCTCAGGGACGTCTACGTCTGTTGCGTAATTCCAGTGGATCGCTACCCCCTGTGTATGCTCTTGGAACACCGGGTTGTCGCATACATTGAGGGGACTGCTACCCCCGGCTTCATCTACCTCCAGGGAGGTCGAGGATGCACCACTAGGTGTTGGGATCTTCTTTCTGGATCGAGTGTCTAGGTAGACACCCCCTGTGGATGTCGGTGGCAATCCTCCAGATGAGAGTTTCCTTGCAGTGCTGGCTGAGATTGCCGGGCTGGAAGAGCCTGTCTTCTTTCCTTCCTTGCCGGGAAGAACCTTTTCAGTTGAATTACAGAAGGTGAAAGAAAATTCCTCGTCTCTCGAGATTTGCACCTGTTTCTCAAGTTGTTATCGGACAGGTGCTGGCTGGTACAGTCGTTGGAAAACGGACTGCCGAACTTCAGGTGTTGCTGACTTGTCGTAGCAGCAGTTGATGATGGGTGCAACGACGCCCCGAGAGGGACTCATCACATGCCAAGGTTTCTTCTTTCTTCTTGCATTTCTATGTAATCACCTCTCGCAAGTCGATAGTAGGCTGATCTACCTTCGCATCCAATTTGTGGATTCGGGTATCCCGAGCACACGGGTGCGTAGGTATGATGTTTGTTCCCTGATCTGAGGCTAGTAAAAGCACTTGCTCTCGATCGTTTGAGGAAGACTTTTGAGACCCACCCTGTCTGTTAGCCCTGGGGGACTGGACGCGGGTGGTTCTGTACAACTTTCCATCAGGAGCCAGTATAACAGTTAATGGTGCTCGCTGACGGTCAACAGCTTGGACAGTTGACTGGGCTTGTTTGGCCTGCACTGTCCTAAACTTTTTCGTCTTAGCACCCGAAGGTGCATAGTAAGAAGAGTCCAGATTGGCATATTCCGTATTTTAATGCAACGTATGGGGTCGGGCCTGCATGAGAGACGGTCGAATACAGAGCTTCTGACATGGCCACATGAGACACCTTATCTCCGGCCAGGATTGGCTATGGAATGGGCCATCTGCCTGCGGCCAGAGTTGGCTGCTACATGGGCCATCTACCTGCGGCCAGAGTTGACTTCCGCATGGGCCATCTGTCTGCGGTCAGAGTTGGCTGTCTCATGGGCCATCTGCCTACGGCCAGAGTTGACTGCCGCATGGGCCATCTGTCTGCGGCCAGAGTTGCCTGCCACATATGCAGACTGCTCATCTCTCCTATGCATCCTCTTTCTCGTCCGCATGGATTTCCTTTGTTTCGCCAAATGCTCAGCATCGTAGTGTTTTCTTTTGCTGGATTTGGGGACAGCGGGGTTCTCTGCGTTCGGAAGCAAGGCCGCAGGAGAGCTTTGATTACCGTTTTGGGCTGCAGAAGGAGCTTCTTCGAGAACCTGGTCAGGGGCAACAGTTTTATGCTTCGAAGTCCAGCGGGTTCTCTTTGGGTTGGCTCACTTATGTGATAGGCTGGCGCTCCCTTCAGAGAGCATTTCTTCGAAGGCTCGTTGATCAAAATGAACCACGAGCATTTGCTGCATAGAGCCGAGCTTGGCCGCGTCGGATTGCATCGCCAACTTGTCATAAGAGGAGAAGGAAGTCCCCAGCAGAGTCGCCATCGTATTTGCCATTAAATGTCAAGAACAAAAAAATTATAGATGAATTGAACTTGATTGCAAACTCGCTTGTACAAGAGAAAGCCTAGAAAGAAATCCTAGGAAACAATCTAAGTACAATTATTTAATTTTTTATTCTGGTGGACGACGATGGAGGCTCGGAAAAGTGTAACAACTCTGCCTTACTCCTTGGATGATCTGACACGATCCTTGCTCTTGAAAAAATTGCCCTTCGTAGGTTGCCAGCTTTTAGCATGGGTGTGGTACCCTGCTATTTATAGTGATCTCTACAATAGCAGATTTTGGGCCGCATAAACGGCCACGTGGCCACGTGTCTGTCACAGCACACAGACTCGATCTTGGGCTGCCAGCTGGTGGGGGTTGTTAAGATTTTGTTGTAGCAAATCTGGGTGGTTGAGACTTGGTCAAATTGCCATGTGTCCCCCCACAACAGAGTAAAATCAATTTTCTGCGGCACGAATCAACTTGGCCGCATGCGGTACCAAGAGTCTTTCTTCTGCGGCCTGGATCGGCTTGGCCACCTGAAATCTCAAGAGCCTTCCTTCTACGGCTCGGATCATCTTGGCCGCATGAGGTCTCAATAGTCTTCCTTTTGCGGCTCAAATTGGCTTGGTCGCATGAGGTCTTCAAGAGACTTCTTTCTGCGACTCGGATCATCTTAGCCGTATGAAGTCTCAAGAGTCTTCCTCCTGCAGCTCAACTCCACTTGGCCGCATGGGGTCTCCAAGAGCCTCACTTCTGCAGCTCGGTTTTACTTGGCCGCATGTGTTCTTCGAGAGCCTTGTTTCTATGGCTGGAGTCAACCTGGCCGCATGGGATCTTCGAGAGCCTTGTTTCTGCGGCTCGTGTCTCTTAGCCGCATAGGGTGTTCAACAGCCTTGCTTCTGCGGCTCGAATCTACTTAGCCGTATGGGGTCTCCAGGAGCATTCCTTCTGCGGCTTGGTTTTACTTGGCCGTATGGGATCTCCAGGAGCCTTGCTTCTGCGGCTCGAGTCCACTTAGCCGCATGGGGAGATGATCCGCATAAATACAGACTGCCTTGGTGGTGGAGCCACTGTCTTGTGGCAGCAGTAGTTGATGGCGGCTTGGGTGCAGTGATGTCCTGAAAAGGGCTCCTCACACATCAAGTTGCTTCTCTCTCCTTGCGTTTGTGAATGACCACCCATCGCAATTCGAGAGCAGATTGATCTACCTTTGCATCCATTTTATGGGCCCGGGTATCCCGAGCGTCCGGGTGCATAAGTATCATATTTGCTCCCTGATCTGAGGCTAGTAAAAGCACTTGCTCTCAATCATTGTAGGATGACTTTTAGTACCATCATATTTGCTCCCTGATCTGAGGCTAGTAAATCACTGCGCTCGATCGTTGTAGGGAGACTTTTGGGACTATCATATTTGCTCTCTAATCTGAGGCTAGTAAAGCACTGCTCTCGATTATTGTAGGGAGACTTTTGGGACCTGTCCTGTCCGTTTGTCGTAGAGGAATGGACACGGGAGGTTCTGTATAACTTTCCATCAGGGGCCCATGTAACAGTTAACGGTACCCGCTGAAGGTCAGCAGATTGGACAGTTGACTAGGCTTGTTGAGCCCGTACTGTCCTAGACTTCTTCGACTTAGCACCCGAAGGTGCGTAGTAGGAAGAGTCCAAGTTGGAAGGAGGGAAGGAAAGTTAGTACCCTTTTCAAAGGAGGGAAGGGTGCTCTATATATAGAATGGAGTGAGCCCTTTCTTCTTCTCCTTTCCAATATGGGACTAAAAGCAATATCCTCTTTTCCATGCTTCTACACCACGGTATCGAGACAACCTCTAATGACCGATACTAGACGTTACAAACATATATCTGCACCCGAATCTGCCTCAGATACGAAGTATCGATCGACAGTCCAACATCGGTACGCAATACAACAAATAAAATAAATATTTCAGAGATTAAAATGGAACTAAAATACAAGATAGCAAGGTACACTTGCCTAGTGTTGTCCGAACTGCGTTGAGACTGCAGTACCAAAGTCTATCCTACTATCCATGAGAACCATACTCCATGCAATATCTATCAATCCAAATCACAACAAATATATATCACACACTATAGTACACGTATGACTAATAACTCCCACCTAGGGAGCTTGGGTCATTCTAGTCGCATATTATCTCATGTTATCTAAGACACTTGTTAATTATTATCTAGAACTAGGTCACACCAGCCTCTATAATCATTATTGCCAATAATATGAATTGAGATTCAAAAGATCAAGTTTGTACCTCGTTGTTCGTACAACAAAACCTACGACACATAAATTGAGACAATTTGATCAACTTTAAGGTCAATAATCTTATCTTGGTGATCCATGTGGTCACCTAGTTAATTTCAGCGATATAAGATCACTGGAATCGACTGATCTCAGTTTCGAT
Organism: Iris pallida; assembly: GCA_029216955.1. Classification (NCBI taxonomy): domain Eukaryota; kingdom Viridiplantae; phylum Streptophyta; class Magnoliopsida; order Asparagales; family Iridaceae; genus Iris; species Iris pallida. The sequence continues at coordinate 2,923,622 of JANAVB010006998.1, forward strand.
GTACGAATTCTGAAATACTAACATGAATAGGAATTAATTATAATTAATAGTGATACATAAAGAAAAATCTATATACATCGTCGGATGATGAAACAAACATCACCAACGTCTCCAGAATGGTCAAATTAGCTATGTTAGCCTATCCATATGTCTAATTTGGACACAAGGAAAAAACGGTAATTTTGGATCAAAATAATGTCCGCCTTTTTGATTCGCTTTGTACCGAAAAATGTGCCAAGATACAGGCCTACTAAAGATATCAAATTATGTCTATGAGTCCAGAATGATAATACGAACCCAACGATATACCCGAAATAGGATTTCGATGACTCGATCGGAAAATGACCCGTTGACCCGGACGTTGAGATCTGATTTTACATGGAAATACGTGTCAGGACCACGTTGCTCCATAATTAGCAAATTATATATGAATTTATGCCAGAATGATGCCACAATTCCACTAGTGGCATCGGAATTGGAATTCGGAGTCCCGGGTCTAAAATTGGAATTTTACAAGTTGAAAATTAAGGTTTCGAGAAGCCAATTTGACGTCAATTTCAACCAACCAAACGACATCCTATGAAACTAAAACTTATATGGCACGAAGGTGGTTATACCTATTATGCACAGGAACTGGTGGCACATTAAATGGAGCTGCAACGGTGGAAAAACAAATCCACGAAGTTGGCTTCTCGAAACTGTTCAAAATAATACAATTTATTCGAACAAATTGATGGTCAGTTTTGATCTATCAAACAATTGAATTAATAGCTAAAATTTTAGGTGAGTGAAGGGGTATACACCTAGACTGAGATGGAAGAATCTTACCGATGATCCAACGGTCGAATTGTCCAAAAAATACGCCCAAAGTTGCTACGACAAAATATGATTTCTAAGTTTCGGAACTCGCGCATCACGACGGGATCGCGTGTGAAATGCATAAATAGCCTCTTTGGCTCATCATAGAGGACGGTGACACGTTTAGGTTCATCATGGTCGTAGGGGTGGCAACAACGGCCCGGTCAGTGGCGACATCATCGCTGCGGCCATTGCACGCTACATGTACGACAACTGCTTTTAGTAGTCGCTGCCATTGCTGGTGGAATTATAGCCCCGCCTGTGTGCTCCTCGTTGACCTGGCAAGGGGTGGTAAACTGCTCGACACGACAAGGATATGAGCGACCATAGGGAGATGAAGAAGGTGGTATTTAGATGAGGTTGTGGCTCGACTTCGTGAGCGCACGCAGTGACGGTCGACTATGCTGTCCCCGTAATGTCTGACTGCACTTGCACAGATGGTCGCTGGTGTTGAGGCTGAAGGGGTCCTATAGGCAGCTCTTATGGGTTGGGAGCGGCTCTGCGTGTTGGGGACCTGATGATGGTATAGGTGGTGTCGGCTAAGAAGGAGAGATGTCAGTGGTGATGAATGAGGAAGGAGGAGAAGAGAATTAGAAACTTTATATAAGAAGAAGAGTTTATGGAGAGAGGGAGCTAGCTTCCATGAGGGGGTATTGCTCGGTCAGGAGAGCGGGTGTGTATTTAAAAGAATAGTGAAGTGAGAGGTTGAGTGTTGGAGTGAGAATCTGTATGAGAAATGAATGCCTTTAGAAGAAAAAAAAGGATAAGGAGCGTGGGAGTTAGGGCCAGCTGGCCCAAGGGGGTGTGTGTTTGTGCCATGAATGAATGGGTAGTGGTGATTGATGGTGGATAATTCAAGGGCTAGGATTAAGATATGGTTTCAGGGGCCCCAAATATATATATATATATATATATATATATATATATATATATATATATATATATATATATATATATATATATATATATATATATATATATATATATATATATATATATATCCGATGTATACACATAATCCACTACCAATATATAGACACTCTTTCACATACATACATGAATATACAATATTTTGCCTAGTTGGAATATAGTTTGGTTTGGATCAGTCCGAACTTGTATGATGCAACCGGGTCTCCTAAAAGTCATAATCTTAATAAATAACTAATTAAATTATTTATAGAGTAAAGTCACAACTTTGACTGGTTTTCCTAATAAGAACATACATATAGCTCGATCTTCCCTACCATGGCTAAAACATTAGTCAAAGCACACCATTACACTAGCCGTGCCAAAATTTCTAGTCGATATGCATCTCAAACTTAACTATGACTAAGGAAATCTATATATGTGGTATTAGGCTACTATAAAAATAATAATATTTATACAGAATTGTATTTAAACCATTTCGATGTATAACATCCCAAAATAAATCCAGAATGACTCCACTAGGCCATGACAACCTACATGGACTCTACTAAGGCTCATCGTCCTAGTTTGGGGACAGTATGGTTTATCAAACTGAAATATACTCCAATAGTTTATTAACTGGGTCTCGTGTGCCATTTAAAAATAAATAGCATAAGGGAACTCAATTGAATGGCACACCTTTGGCATGTGTGTCATAGGCTCAAAATGGATCAAAACCATATATTGGGTCAAATAGTTTTGATCAATATCTGTTTGCAAAAACAAAAAGTGTTTGATTACAAACTGAGAAGAGTGTGTACAAGAGTACTAGTTGAATTTTGGGGAAATATAACTATAGGAATTTGATCAGAAGACGATCACTTTATCCCTTGGACGATGTGATATTGAAGAAGAAAGCCTTTGAAGAGTACCGTAGCAAGTGCTCAGAAGATTATGATCATTAGTCATTCTTTTAAAATATTTTGAAACTCTATTTATTGAGTTCTGAAATAACTGTCAGCCAGTTATTCTGATTGGCATAGACAGCAATTGGCGCACCATCACCCTTCGCGCGAACGGTTAACTTAACTACATGGGTCGTATGGCATTATGTGAGAGAGATACGCTTCTTGGGCAGTATCTTGTGCATGTTCTTCGAGATTAGTGGCATGCATGTCACATCATCTAACTACTTTGGATGATAATTGATTGATTAGCGCCAACTGTTGAATGGCGTCGGGCGCTATCTGCTATTTAATGTCATCTGCTTAATTCATTGATTATTATCCCGCGCCAACTGCGAGTGGCACGAAGCAGCTGTCAGTTATTTTGACAAATCTAACACATTCTCCTCGAGCGCCACGCGTTCAAGATTCAAATAAATTTTTCTCGACTGACGTGTTGTCAGTCATGATGACAACTGTTTAACTTCTCAGAGAAGACTGCCACATGTCGTCTAGCGCCATCTAATGCCAGCGCCATCTAATAACCAGCACCATTTGATGATTTGAGTCTTGGCGCCTTTTGAGAGTAGTGCATAGTAATGTTTGTACTTTTTAAGCTTCGACAAGACCCCCTTCAAAGTTCTCAAATTTGAAGAGTTCATAATTTGAAATACTTTGAATTATGAAGCGATCTTTTGTACCATTGGCACAGTACAGAGTCATAATTGACCCACTTTTTGTGCGTGGATTGTACGACGGTTACATCTCTTTTTGGCTATAAATATCCGACTACAGAGAGTGGAAGAACTTTCCCAAAAAAATTTATTTCGAATTCTTGTCTTCTTCCTCTTCCAAACTCTCGAAGCTTTCATTCGATCAAATGGGGCCTAAAAGATCTGCGACGGAGAAGGAAAACAAGGCGGCCGAAGCCACGTCGTGCGTGCCTCCGCTGATGGTGCCACAACATGTCACACCGTTGGTGAGAGCCGAGGAAGCGAACCCCGCTTTGGAAGGTGATAAACTCATCAGAGAAGATGAAGAGAACGCTTGCGCCATTCGCGTATGGCACGACTAAGGCCAGCACTGACCGCCTCTTTCAGAGTGTTGGTTGATGCTTTACGCCATCTACAAACTGTGCCACCTCTTTCAGAATGTTGGCTAAAATCAATCATAAAAATGACGCCATACGCCATTTATTATGACTTATGCATGATGTGCCATCTGAAGTTATGCTCGAATCATGTGGTGACTGACTGATGCGCCATATAACTTGATATTTGTCACTCTTCATGCACTAACTGAAGACTTTTCTTCATATCTTGTACCAACTATGATTGGCGTAAGGTTTTTCTTCAAGAAAATAATCTTTTCAAGATTTTAACTCTGAATTTTCTTTTGCAGTTGATCTAAGAGAAGACCTTTTTGCTGAGGAATTGGCTTCTGCCTTCCGGGTGTCTGAGTATCAAGAAAACCTATCTTATGTCACCTTTCCACAATATGATCTTCTTGAAACCTGGAGAGCTGTGCTAAAGTCTTAGGATGGTGAGAATTTATTATGCCTAATGAACGGTGAACCCCTTATAAGTTTGGATCAAGTTCCCCATAAGAAGCCAGCCTTCTTGTTGGTGAAGCTATCAAGAAAGACTGTCAGCCTAAATCGAAGCGAGAAAAAGAGTCTACCAGAGCGGAAATAGACTAATATATCTCACTGATATGATGAGACATCTGTCCCTATCCCGTTAGGCCCATGCCAGCTATCCTCGAAATATGGTATGGGATCTGACTCCTTTCCAATAGGCCAGCGTTGGGAGGATATGCCATAGACTAGGTCCCCAAAATAGGGACATATTTTACAGCTCATCAGAGAGGAGTAATACTCACTTAAGGGGCCTAAAACCAAGTTGCGTGCTGCTTGAAGATTCATCCCTTATGATCCCAATTAGAATTCCTTTCTTCGCGCTGTTTGCTAAGGCTGAAGGAAAGTATCTGGCTAAGAATATACGGTTGACGGGTTTGATGAGTCCAGAGATCAAATGCTGGAACCGTCTTTCAATCTGGGCTTTGAACAACTTTAGAGACGATCTACTTGATTTAGAACTTTATAAACCTATTTGGACTACTTCCTGCGGTATTCGCACCAATCCTAATTTGTTTTTGGCCTTGGTAGAAAGATACAACGATAAGACATGCACTTTTGTGACCCCTCATGGAAAGATAGGCTTCGCCCTTTACGAAATGCAATACATCTCTCATCTGCTAATGGGTAAAAATCCATGCGAAGAGTATGTGCCAACAAATAAAGAATTGGACACTCTAGCTGAGAACCCAAAAATGGTGGCAGTCTTCGATGAGTTGTTATGCCACTTCATGATCTGCACCCTTCTATACAAGAGTCATGCGAAAGGGGCATGTTATTGGTCCAAATGGTTTCTGTATTTATTTTTGGGCCACATCCAGGAGGATAAGGAACTGGAACACCTAGATTGTGATCCTCGCTTTTTTGAACCGCTTGACTGCAGTACTATCCAAAAATTAATATAGAAGTCAAGGCATATTGACAATGAGCTGAAGGAGGATTGGCATGAATTTAAGGCTGATACTCCTACCGAGACTTATATAAGACAAGGTGGTAAACAAATGTCTCGAGAAACGACTCTGGCTGGCTACTTATCCTTGTGGCTATGACGATTCGTAGTCCCAGGAGCCAGCGCTGTTGACAGGATCCATCGAGGTGTACTATTCGCAGTTGTGCATTTAGTATTTTGACACAAGATGGACATCCTTTTTGTGATGACTAGCCGGTTGAACGTGGGTCTTCGTTCCTTCACAAATGCCATGATGACAGATCCCAGTACTCGAGAGAATTTTTCCCGTACTGAGATGTCGTATACTTATTTGTTCGGCCGGTTATTGCTACACAACCTCATTCTGATGTATCATGCTTTAGGTGTCATAGGAGGAGACTTCATCAGACGTTATGCCACATCTCAATGGAAAGTAAACTCCCTTACTGATTGCCGAAAGGCATTGAATATGGGTTCCGAGTGGAGATTCTACTGTGTTCCTCCTCCTCCTAGATGTGCAAATCTTCCTCCCCTACTTATGGACTTAGAGCCTATGGTTGTTCGTCCTCCACTAGCTGCTTTTATGTGGTTAAAGATGATCAGACCCTCTCACTTGATATATCGGTTCGAGGGTGAGTGTTGTCTGGAACCGTATTTGCCTAGCCGATTCACCAGCCAGTTCGGCTATGATCAAATGCACGTCGACAACGCAACCACCGGCCTAAAAGCCTCCGAATATCTGATCGATTATGCTAGAGGGTGGAGATATTATAGTGCCCGAGGAACTAAACTACATTCTCAGTGCCCTCTGCTACTCATGAAGTGGCGCGCGTATGTTATATACATACGCAAACTTTTATACTTCGGCCAATACCTTCTTCGAAGGCTTTACCTTGTCTGATAGTTTTGTTAGTGTCAGACGATCGCGAGTAGGGACCAAGACCACCCTGGAATCCAGAGAGGTGAGGAGAATGCTCCTGCTGATGAGCCTCTTGAAGCTACCCTTGTCGACCTCCCTGACGAGGTGAATGATCTGCTAGAAATCTTTCTCAAGAAGCGGAAAGATAAATCTCCTGCAAAAGGGACTAGAAAAAGACGAAAAGTTAGGGAGTCATCTACCCCATCTGCCCCAGCTGAACCTCCTTCTTCCCCTAAATCTCAAGGAAAGAAAACGAAAGAAGCAGTTGTTATTATTGAACAGCCTGCAGCGAGGACTACATCCCAGACGTGACAAGTTGAAGTAGGGATTCCTTCTGGAGGAACGGGGATAACTCCTTCTCCTATCCCCAAAGAAAGAAGATTTCCTACTGAAGAGACTAGTTAGAGGCCGAATGTGCAGGACAAACTTTCTAGATACGAGGGATCTCCTCCAATATCGCTCAAGCACAAAACGAGGAGAAAACTGTTGGTAACCGAAGTTGTACAGCAAGAAGCTGCAACTTCATTTATTCCCTCGGTACTGGGGCAGTCTCTTGGTCAACCAGAATCGTCACTGCCGTCGCAAGATCCACTATTCTCTTCTAGATATTGATTTATTGGATATTTATATTGATATATATGTTTTCTATTTGCAAAGACTCCAGCAACAAATATTCTGGCTCCAACTGTTGCAGCGGATACTCCCTCGTTCCTAATTTTAGAACCAGTATTTATGAGGGTCACCATTCCTGTGATTGCACTTGGTACGACGGGAGTGATGTTACCGTGCCCTACCAAGAATGCTCCGAAGATCGTACCTACTAAAGATATATTATCCTCAAAAGACATTCTGAATGTTCCAGCTTCCTCTATAATCCAAGCTCATGTACCCTCTCAAGAAGACAAGGAGAGGATAGAGGCACTAGACGGCTGTGACTTCGGTGATGATCTGATTGAGGAAGATCTTAGACATGCTGCTTCTAAAGATTGAATAATAGCCCAAGAGGATGAAAATCTGACGGCCGAAGATAGTCAAATTGCTGTTGAGGGTAAAGAATACCCTATTGAAGATGAGGGTCATCAAAGCCCTAAAGATGATAATCGGAATCTCGACGAACCAGGAGGTGGTGAGAATTCTGATGTTTATATCGAGGGCAATGAAAGCCCAAAAGAAGTTGATGCTGAGGAGATTCATACTTCAACTAAATATATCTTTGAAATAGATGGGGCAGAGGTAGTGTTACGCCCCGACCCGGGAAATCGCTCGTCCTCACTAGATTTCACCCGAATCATCGTCCTCGCTGGGGCGTGATACCGCACGAGCCTGGAGTTGCGCTCGTGCAAGGCAAGATAACGGTTCACATAGTGATTATCTCAAATTTGTAACATAAGCAGCGGAAGAAAACTAAAGAATACAATAAGAATCTCTTTTATTCATAATGAACTGAAGATTAAAAAGGCTCTGAATAGCCCAACATAACATGCAAATTGGCTACAACGCTCATGATCTCTCTAGCTCACAAAGGATTACATTGTTCTATATATTATGCCTTTTTATAGCCACCAAGTAGTCTTCGGCCGAACATCTCCATGTCGCAAGTCCGAACGCCTATGCGGTAGCTCCTCTTGAACGCCAAGGACTCCATGCCTCGGCACGTCCAAGCCAAGCCCCGCCCCGAGTCAATCATACCTGAACCTACACATAACTAGTAGAGGATTAGTGCTTTCGTCCTCGCTTCGTACTGATCAAGACCCGCTCGCAACCAAACCAAATACTAAGTAATTTTAGTGGACATGCAACATTATTGGTGATCTTTCTATTTAGCCTTAGGATCCATTTCATGGCAATCTTCATATATAGCAACTTATCATAAATGTGTCCCATACCGTGTTCCTGCAGCAAATACAGTTAGCCATAATATGAACATAACATAGTGTTTTGTGCTCGTCTCCATTCCTCTTTGCCTAGCCTGCCATAGTTAGAACTTACATAAGCAATCATACGATTTGCGCAACCAACCAATCATAACCGTAAACATATGCATAAGGGTAGCAGGCCCTACGCCTGTACCCAACTCTCATCTCAGCCCACCGGCCTATCTATATGATGGTCACGATGTTTCGTACCGTAATGGACTTGGCATCTCTTATGTGTAAGCCTACAATCGCTTCGATACGGGTTGCCAGCCCAGTATCCGAAGGATCCCAAACTTACGGATATCATAGCTTATCACAGCACTGGACGGTCGTAATCCGTCCGAATGATGTGCACCATAAATACCACACATAATTCCCTCCTAGGCCGAACGGTCCCGGTGCCCCGGCGTAACCGTCCGAGGGAAGCCGTACCCGTACACGGGCCATCCGAGTCCATTGACCATACAATACATACCAGCATATGAATCATATCGTTCCAACCAATCCTTTGCTCTATAAACATAGTCTCGTACCATAAACATATTCGCGTCTCATAAACATAATCCACCATCCGTATGGGGAGCTCCGTCGGTGTTATGCCCCAACACATCCATATTGATGCACGACGCCCAACGGCTTGGTCATCTCATACTCATATTCAATACGTACCATTCGTAAGTCATTCTCGTAGCCTAGTTCCGTAGTTACTTAGTCATTCCTTGGCTTCCGTGCACGAGCGCACGCTCAGTGCCGTAATAAATGTTCTAGACCTAGTATTTAATATTCTCGAAACCGTGCACATGATGCACATCTCGATATTGTCTTTCAATGTTCTACCATCACCGCCCTACCGCTACTCGTACACTTGATGTACGATGCTTCAATTGTTCGATTATTCAATGTTCTATCTTATTGTTCGACACATACTTGGACCTTTCGTCGCCCGAGCCACGCTCGCTAAGTCGATAACATCTTACGCATACACTGACATATTTTATTAGACGTGAAGGAATAGGGAGAGAGAGTCAAGAACCCGCCCACCTTAAGTCGATACGCCTTGCCATTTTGCCGAGTTGAAGCGGCTCGCTTCCATAGCTTGGTCGCTGTCACGACCCGCACCCTTATGAGGGGCACGAGCACGTAGGTACGTCCAGCCTACGCCGCAGTATCGGCGGTAGAATGCTGTATATAACGCCTGTAAATACTACGACTAACAGTATAAAGGTACCTGTACAGTATATACTCTCCGAATGGAGGTGAGATATCAATACAGTCTCAATCACAGAATAAAACTAAGATAGATAGCTCAGAAAGAGAACATATGATAGATGAAAGAGTAAATAAGTCCAGAGTCCAATATAAGCCCAGATATATTCAACATCACAGGGTCTCAAAATATAATGTAGAAGCTACAGTCTGATATGTTGACACAAAGTCACAGTCAACCAAATATTGACTACATTGACTAAATAATATTTGTATTAATTCAATACGACACACGACGACTGCATTTAGTTCAAGACAGATGACAGCTCAGTCTCCGGCTCTCAGTGTGTTCTGGAGTCTGTATTTTATAATTTCATTGAGTCTAGACTTGTGTACTCTGAGTCATGCTGAGCTCTTGGAACTTAGTCTATAACCTACCCAAAATCCCTAGCTCCACTGAACCAAACACTGCCCAAAAAGCCCCTTTGAACCACTCTGTGCTCTGGAGACAGAGTTCGGGCCGAACTCTGCCTCCACACAGAGTTCGGGCCGAACTCTGTCCCCTAGAAATCAGGAACCCTAATTTTAGGGTTAGCTGGTTGCTAGTTGTCCAACGGCCAAATTTTTGAATTTTCCTACCCGAATTCTGGCCGAATTCTGCCTATAAAAACACTATAAATAGGGCATGAATTCTCTCATTTCAATTCATCCAATCTTCTCTTCTCTTCTCTCTTATAAGCTCAATAAGCCATACCCTTCCCATCTACTAGCCACAAGCCTCCTAAGTCTCGAGTGCTCAGCATCTCTCAGTTAGGATTCTTGTGCAAGAGTCGAAGAAGTCGCTTGGATAATTCCAAGCAAATCGCCACTGCGATCCTCTATTAGAAGTTGACGTGCTCTTCTGAAGAAAAGGCACGGGTTGTAAACTACTATTTCACAAATAGTGGATTTAATCCTGAGCTAGAGTTCTCAGGCCTGGACTAGTCCTCCACGAGAGAAACCAGGTTAAAATCGCTGTGTTTGCGTATGCTCTTCTGCTCTTCATTTATTTTCCGCACTTTACTCTGATTATTTATTGTTGGTGAAAGAGTTATTTTTAATTGGCTATTTTTCTATATAAACTCTATTCACCCCCCTCTAGAGTTGCCAAACTGTTCTTCAATTGGTATCAGAGCTCTGTTCTCTTTACAAGGACTAACATCCTAAGAGCTGATCCATGGCAACCACACAATCCTTGATTTCCAATCATGGTGAAGGTCAGTCCACTCATAGGCCTCCCCTATTTGATGGGACTAACTACACATATTGGAAAACAAGGATGAGCTTCTATCTTAAGTCTCTAGACTTTGACCTGTGGACTGTCGTCACTGACGGTTACAAAAAGCCCGCCAGAATAGTTGTCGATGGTGACCTCATTAAGAAACCACACGACAAATATTCTGTCGAGGAGAAGAAACAGGCAAGTCTAGATGCTAGGGCTATTAATGCTTTATTCTGTGCTATAGACAGGAATGAGTTCAACAGGGTCTCTACATGCACCACTGCTCATGAAGTATGAAGACTTCTAGAAGTGACGCATGAAGGAACCACACAGGTCAAGGAATCCAAAATAAGCCGTCCCACTCAAGAATACGAAGCTTTCAAGATGAAGCCAAGTGAGACGATCACTCAAATGTTCACAAGATTCCTCGACATCATCAATCCTCTATCCTCGCTTGGAAAGCAGTACTCAAACCACGAGAAGATTCGTAAGCTGCTCAGAGGGCTACCAAAGATTTGGAACCCTAAGGTGACAGCCATCATAGAAGGAAACGATCTCACAACAATGTCAATGGAGACCTTGATGGGTAAGTTTATGACTCACGAGCTTGACCTCAAGGACTTCGAAGAGCCTGCTCCGAAGACCAGGGAGATCGCACTCAAAGCTCATCAACGAAGAGCTAATCATGATGAGACCGAAGAAGATAATTCGGATGATGAAGACCAAGCTCTCATGGTTCGCAACTTCAGGAAATTCCTTCGCTTCAATCGAAGGAAGAAGGAATCTCAAGAAGACGATGAAGAAGAACCAACTTGTTACGGTTGCAAGAAAACTGGACATGTCCGAAAAGACTGCCCATTCCTGAAGAAGAGCAACCGCTATGAGAAGCCATACAAAAGGAACTCATCAAAGAAATATGCCAACACAGGCATTTGGCATGAAAGTGAAGCGAGTGACTCTGAGGAAGAAAAGGACTCACCTCAAGATACAGCAAATGTGTGCCTGATGGCAACTTCCAACAAGGTATCTAACGAAACTCTGGATGACTTCTCTTTTGATGAACTTGGCGATGCTTTCACTGATTTACTCGATGATCATAAAAAGGTCATCGGTAAATATAAACATGCCAAGGACAAAATCAAAAGTCTAGAAGATGAGATACAAAGAATTTCTTTACTTCTTGATAATGTTAGAAACACATCACCCACTAATGACACTGATGAAGTATCCAAGCTTAAATTAAGCTTACATGATGCTGAAGCACGTATTGAGCAACAAACTCAAGAAATCACTACTCTCAACACGTTGCTTGCTGAAGAAAAGAGTAGACACAAGATTTCCATGACTAAGATTTATGGCTTAAATATTAAGGTTGATGAACTGCAAGCTGTTTCTAAAAGATTAGAAACCAAATTGGGTAAACAGGTTGTTCAACCTCAAACCCAATCACATGGGCACAACACCACTCATGCTAGTCAACCACGTCATTCTCATGCAGTACATAACCATGCATTTATATACACAAACTTTCACAAACCACGTGCACGTAAGAACAATTCTCACTCAGTACACACTCATCATGCACAAAGACACAATCAACATCACTCCACACATAAAAATCATCATGCCATGCCATATAGACAAAATCATCATGCAATGCCATATAGACAAGGTCCTCATATACCATATAGACAATATCAGCATGTCACACATCATAGACAATACCATCATTCTATGCCTCATAGACACCATCAACATGCCACTTATTCCATGCATAATCATCTTCACCATGCTAACTCTTCACATCATGTCCATCCTCATCCTGTTGCTTATAGATATTATTCTCATGCTCCTAGTATAAATAAGAATGCTATCTGTACTTATTGTGGATCACATGGACACATCTCACCATAGTGCAGAGTTAGAAGACTTGTAGATAAAAAGATATATGCTTGGTTTCCAAAGACTAACTTTTCAGGACCCTCAAGAACTCGGGTACCAAAGGTCACATCTACTCTTGATGTAGGTGGACCTTCCCTCCTCAACTGAAAGTAAGTGGATTCTCAATAGTGGATGCTCGCGACATATGACGGGAGACGCAAATCTTTTTGCATCACTATCGATGAAGAGAGAAGGATACGTATCCTTCGGTAACAATCTCAAAGGGCACATTATAGGTAATGGTGTCATTGGTCATCCTCCTTCTCCTGTAATAAAGGATGTCTGCCTAGTGACCGAGTTAAAGCATAACCTGCTCAGCATTAGTCATCTTGCTGATCATGGATATGATATTAACTTTGGACAAAACAGTTGCTACATCTATGATAGGTCAACAGGAGACATTGCTTTTGAAGGAAAAAGAGAGGACAACATCTATATTTTCTATCTTTCTATAAAAACTAACAATGCAGGTAGATGTCTATATGCCCACAAAGACGAACGACTACTTTGGCACCAGCGTCTTGGTCATGCCAACATGGATGCTATATCCAGGCTTTCTACCAAGAAGCTAGTGAGAGGATTGCCTGACATCACATTCAAAAAGGACACGGTATGTGCCGAATGTGAACTAAACAAGGCAACTAAATCCTCATTTCATTCCATCAACTCTGTAAGTACTACTAGACCCTTGCAATTACTTCATATTGATTTATTTGGTCCTAGTAGAATAGCTAGCCTTGGTGGCAAACTTTATGCATTTGTTATTGTTGATAATTTTTCGAGATTTACTTGGGTTTTCTTTCTCGCTAATAAGAGCGATGCTATTTCTGCTTTCAAAATTTTTGTAAAGAAAGTTCAAAACGAAAAAGGCTACATGATTACTCGAATCCGAAGTGATCATGGAGGCAAATTCGTAAATTATGATTTTGAAAGTTTTTGTAATGCAAATGGCTTTGATCATGAATTTTCTTGTCCTAGAACTCCACAACAAAATGGTGTTGTGGAGCGGAAGAATAGAACTTTCGGCGATATGGCCAGAGTCATGTTGAATAAATTTTCACTTCCGAAATATTTTTGGACAGAAGCTGTTAGTACAGCATGCCACATTTTGAATAGGGTGCTGATTCGTCCCATTACGAAGAAAACACCCTATGAGCTTTGGTTTGGGAGAACCTCCAATGTTTCTTATTTTAAAGTTTTTGGTTGTAGATGTTTTATCCTTAACACCAAAGACAACTTAGGCAAATTTGATGCCAAAGCTGACGATGGTATCTTTCTTGGTTATGCCGCCAAGAGTAAGGGATATAGAGTTTTTAATAAACGCTCACTTATTGTGGAAGAGTCAACAAATGTGACTTTTGATGAAGACAACAGTGCAGCAAGTACTCTTGATGATGACGTTGAGCCATCAACTTCTACTCCAATAAATACTTCAACCGAAACTAATTCTCTAGAGGGTTTGCCTAAGAAATTCTCTTTCAAACCTTCTCATCCAGAAAATTTAGTTATAGGAGAAGTTTCACGTGGAGTAACTACTAGATCATCACTAAGAGACTCCGTTGCTAGCACTGCCTTCATTTCACAAGTAGAGCCTAAAAACATTTCTGAAGCTTTTAATGATGAATTTTGGATTTCTGCTATGCAAGAAGAACTCAACCAATTCGAGAGAAGCCAAGTATGGGAACTCGTTCCTAGACCGGTTAATCACTCGATAATTGGTACAAATGGGTTTTTAGAAACAAAGTAAATGAAGATGGTTCAGTCACACGTAACAAAGCTCGTCTAGTAGCTCAAGGATACAACCAAGAGGAAGGTATCGACTACGATGAGACGTATGCTCCTGTTGCTAGACTAGAATCCATTCGGATGCTTTGTGCTTTTGCTAATTTTCAAAACTTTAAATTATTTCAAATGGATATGAAAAGTGCTTTCCTGAATGGTTTTATTAAGGAGGAAGTTTATGTGAAACAACCTCCTGGCTTTGAAAATCATAAATTTCCCGACCACGTGTTCAAGCTAAAGAAAGCACTTTATGGCCTCAAACAAGCCCCCAGAGCTTGGTATGAAAGGCTAAGTAGCTTCTTACTTGAGAAAGGTTTTTCAAAAGGGAAAATTGACACTACACTGTTTATAAAATCTTTTAAAGACACCATTCTGTTGATTCAAATTTATGTTGATGATATCATTTTTGGTTCTACTGATGAAACCCTCTGTCAAGAATTTGCCAAGTGTATGCAGACAGAATTTGAGATGAGCATGATGGGAGAGCTCAACTATTTTCTTGGTCTGCAAGTGAAACAAATGGCTAATGGAACTTTTATCTGTCAATCGAAGTATACCAAGGACATGCTGAAGAAGTTCGATCTTGACAACATCAAACCAATCAGCACTCCAATGGCTACTTCAACCAAACTCGAACCAGATGAGAGCGGCAAACCCGTTAATCAACGTAAGTATCAAGGTATGATAGGCAGCTTACTTTATTTAACTGCTAGTCGCCCCTATATCATGTTTAGTGTTTGCCTATGTGCTAGATATCAAGCAAATTCTAAGGAATCTCACATGACCGCGGTTAAGCGTATCTTTCGATACCTTAAGGGTACGGTTACAGTGGGCCTATGGTATCCCAAGTCAACATCATTTGACCTCATCGGTTACTCTGATGCTGACTTTGCTGGATGCAAGGTCGACCGTAAAAGTACGAGCGGTACGTGTCATTTATTAGGAAAGGCTTTAGTCTCATGGTTTAGCAAGAAGCAGAACTCTGTCGCACTATCCACAACAGAAGCTGAATACATAGCAGCTGGGCGTTGTTGTGCACAAATTCTGTGGATGAAGCAAACCCTTGAAGACTATAAGTTATCTTTCATGCATATTCCTATATTCTGTGACAATACTAGTGCTATCAATTTGACTAAGAACCCTGTCTGCCACTCACGCACTAAACACATTGAGATCAGACACCACTTTTTGCGTGATCATCAGCAAAATGGCACGATTAACTTAGAATTTATTGACACTGATCATCAGCTAGCAGATTTCTTTACTAAGCCATTATCCGAAGAGCGCTTCAATTATCTTTGTCGTGAACTCGGAATTTTGGATGAAGCAGTTATAAGTTGAGACTTACTTGCGTAAATATCGAGTATATTTTGATTCTTTTATGACAAATTTATTATGGGTACAAGCCGAAAGGGTCCTTCTGACAAAAAGGCGTAAAAGCCTAAGCGACACGGTGCACTAGTCCTCAGGACTACCGCTAGCTGGGATCCGGCCCCTACAGCTAACCCATGGCAGATTTGAATTACTGAATTACAATATATTTCCTTGTTTATTATATGGTTTGTTCCGATTTATTATTGTCTAATTGATCTTTCCTAAAGTTCATTCTGACCTTTGTGTACCTCTCTATGTACTTCATTGTTTTTATCAAACTTTTACCCTCAAAATCTCTTTTGTTCAACACTTAATCAATTTTTCTATCTTTTCAGCCTGCTTTTAGTTCTTGACCACTGATCCAGAACTCGGGCCGAACTCTGCCCCTAACAGAGTTCGGGCCGAGTTCGGTCCCTAAGTTCCAGCGTCGGGATCTGGCTCTGCCGTTGGATCAATTTAGATCCTATGGTCAATATTTCATCCGACCAAAGACAAACCCCTATTTTATTTCGGGACTCCTTCTCTCTCCTTCACCATTGCCTCCTTCCTCACCTCTCCAAACTCCTTCCTTCAAACCCTAACCCTAGTTTTTGATCTAGAGTGCTCCATTGCTCCTCAAAATCAAGGAAAAAGGGTTTCTCATCATTCTCTTCCACTGTTTGGTATTATTTTTATGTATAACTCTCTCCTTCTATCCATTTTCAAGTTCTCCATTTTCTTGCAAATGGCTCCTCGCTTGCCCAATCGTGGGAAAAGGGTTCGAACTGAGGGAGCTTCCTCTTCGAATCCTCCTCCTCCAATTGAGCAAGTAGGTGAACAACAACCCATTCATCCGTTGTTCAACCCGCCTAGTCCCCAAGATCCGAATACATATGACGAACGCCTATTTGTGTCGCTAGACGCGTCTAATGCATGGTTTAGCAATTTTCGTACTCGTCCGGTGTTCGGAGGACATCCGATAAATTTTACAATCTTTGCTCAATTTGAATCTCTGTTTCGTGATCTATGTTTGGATGCTTTAGTTGCTTCAAATTTTGTCATCTACCGTAGTGCAATCCAAATGTTTTATTGCAATTTAACTTTCGATGCAACCCACATCTATTCCCGGGTTGCCGGTATTGACATAGTTTTCAATGATTCTGAGTTGGGGGATTTTCTTGATCTTGTTAATCTTGATGCTTGGGATAAACTTGTGGAAGCACGTCAATTTCAATTTGTTGGCGATACTTCTCTTGAAGGATTCAAGGAGGAATTATGTGCTCCTAACATAAGTCCTCGCAAACTTATGGCCAAGCATCTCAACCCCTACTTCTATGAGCTTCATCGAATGATTTTTAACACCATTTTACCAAAAGCTGGTTCAACTGATGAAGTTACCTACTTTGAGATTTCTGCCTTATATCACCTCCATTATCGTATCCCATTTAATCTTCCTAGGACAATGATGGATTGGATGATAAATTGTAGGAAGAAACCAAGAGCGTTGGTTTATCCTTTATACCTTCCTATGGTTTTTCGTGCATTCATCATTCCTATTCATGACTGTCAGTTCTTGCCTGCTCCTGCTTTTCTGTCCAAGGCACGCCGTACTCAGGCAGTTGTCGCCTCTCCTGAGGCCTCTGAACATTCTGATGATGAGGAGCCTGATGCCCCTCCTGTTGGTCAGGATGCACCTCCTCCATCTGCCACTCTTGAGTCCATTCAGACCATGCTCCGGGATCGTTTTACTCTTGAGGACGATCGCTGGACACAGCTAGACTATCGTACCACTCTGCAGATGAGTGCTCTCGGCAACTCTCTGCATGATATCCGGTACTCTCTATCTCAGCATCTGCACATTCCCATGGAGAGGGATCCAGCGCGCGCGGGTCATCGCATTGATGATCCGTGGGTTATACGTTATATGGATCCGGATGATGCTTTTGTGGACCCTCGTCGCTCCTTCCCTGGTCCTTCAGATGTTCTAGGACCTTCTCGTGCTCCGTGATGGAGATTGGCTCGATCTGCTGCTGCTACTGCTGATGATCTTAGTTATTTTTTTGCTTTCAGTTATTTAGTTTATTATGGTTTTATGTAGCTGGTTTTATGTACTCTGTTTATGAGTTGGCCACTTGGTTTGGTGGATGACATTATCTGTCCTTTATCATAGTTTTACTTTATGTCAGTGACTTATTTTGCTTAGTATTTCACTGTTCCTTCTCTGCTTGGTGTGGTTGCATTACTATTCGTTGCTTCTTTATATTGCTAACTGCCAAAAGGGGGAGAAATATGTATATTTTTATAGTTTTGTGCTTGTTTTGCTTTTGGGAGATATTATCTATCAGGCCACAGGTTCTATGCATTCGTATATCTGTGTATATCTGTGCTTGTTCTTGCTCTGGGAAAATATTATCTATCAGGTCACAGGTTCTATGCATTTTGTACGGGGGAGAGCTATAGCTTCTAGCTCGACACCGTTCATGGTTTACGGGGGAGCTATCTTCTTTTAGCTCAGGCATCGTTTATGGGGGAGCTATGTTACAATCAACTGTGTCCAGGTATGAATATTGAAATATACATATATTATTTTGTCAATTATCAATATGGGGGAGATTGTTGACACAAAGTCACAGTCAACCAAATATTGACTACATTGACTAAATAATATTTGTATTAATTCAATACGACACACGACGACTGCATTCAGTTCAAGACAGATGACAGCTCAGTCTCCGGCTCTCAGTGTGTTCTGGAGTCTGTATTTTATAATTTCATTGAGTCTAGACTTGTGTACTCTGAGTCATGCTGAGCTCTTGGAACTTAGTCTATAACCTACCCAAAATCCCTAGCTCCACTGAACCAAACACTGCCCAAAAAGCCCCTTTGAACCACTCTGTGCTCTGGAGACAGAGTTCGGGCCGAACTCTGCCTCCACACAGAGTTCGGGCCGAACTCTGTCCCCTAGAAATCAGGAACCCTAATTTTAGGGTTAGCTGGTTGCTAGTTGTCCAACGGCCAAATTTTTGAATTTTCCTACCCGAATTCTGGTCGAATTCTGCCTATAAAAACACTATAAATAGGGCATGAATTCTCTCATTTCAATTCATCCAATCTTCTCTTCTCTTCTCTCTTATAAGCTCAATAAGCCATACCCTTCCCATCTACTAGCCACAAGCCTCCTAAGTCTCGAGTGCTCAGCATCTCTCAGTTAGGATTCTTGTGCAAGAGTCGAAGAAGTCGCTTGGACAATTCCAAGCAAATCGCCACTGCGATCCTCTGTTAGAAGTTGACGTGCTCTTCTGAAGAAAAGGCACGGGTTGTAAACTACTATTTCACAAATAGTGGATTTAATCCTGAGCTAGAGTTCTCAGGCCTGGACTAGTCCTCCACGAGGGAAACCAGGTTAAAATCGCTGTGTTTGCGTATGCTCTTCTGCTCTTCATTTATTTTCCGCACTTTACTCTGATTATTTATTGTTGGTGAAAGAGTTATTTTTAATTGGCTATTTTTCTATATAAACTCTATTCACCCCCCTCTAGAGTTGCCAAACTGTTCTTCATAAAGCTAGTTGGATCGCAGTCCAGTCAAACCTAGCTAATCTACACTACTCTGGAAGTACAAAATCTAGTGGCTCTACTATAAGGCCACGATCCAAGGCTACTCCATCTAACTCGAGCCCATAATAGGTCGAGCAGTCCGACTCAGAGTCATCTGTAATATATCATAACGGTATCCTGTCGGGAAAATGAGCAAGTACAAACACTAACAGCAGTTCCATGTGAATTGACAAATTCTATAAGAGACAGTATAATAAACTACAAGACAAAGATATATATGAAGACTTGGGAACCGTTCGGAAGCCAAATTACAACCCTTAAACCAAACAAGGACCGGGGTTGTAACTCTTCTCCCGAGCAGAACTTAGTCTCCAATCAAGATACAATGTAAAGGCATGTTGAGCATGTGCGTAACTGTATATCATGCATGGTGAGAGAGTACTGAATGTAGAGCAGATCAGGGTACATGATAAGATAAGTAAATATAAAATGTGCCTCGAATATTATAGCCTAATGTGATCGGTATGGGTCAAGAATCAGGCTTCCAGCCGACCGGCTACAAGTACGTGGACTCGATCCGGCCGGGATGGTAAGCTTTGGAGCAAGTAGTAGCACAGGCCAGGCTATACCCATCGTGAGGTGAGGGTATAGCTATGATACAAGTAGTAACTCAAGGTGGGCATTGATCACACTATCTATAATATTCTCCATCCCCCGAATAGTATATGGATCCGGACATAGCACATCATGACGCGGGATTCCCTAAGAGGGGAGCAAGTCCTCTTCAGGAATTGACGTCAATACAAGTACAAGAATCAAGACCAAGCAAGTACAAGTATCCCAAGAAATCCAGGAATGACATCTCATGACAGGAATTCGACAATACTAGTCCGTGAACTATCGTGACTGAGAATCAAGTAAGACACTACGATTGAATCGAAAATAGCAAATATCAAGACAATGAAAACATTCATTGAATGTACTCACCTGCTGTCCTGAGCTGTAGGGTATATCAATGCTCAGAGCGGTAATCAGAACCTAACGATGAGATACTGTATGTTAATTTAGGTTTAAACAAGTTTAAGAATGATTCACAATGAATGATATGCAATCTAGGTCAAACTAGGTCTCACTGAGTCACACTAAGTCCTGTCAAGTCAAATCTAGGTCAAATAAAGTTATGGCTTAATTGCACTTTGCTACCCTCAACTATTACGCTTTTTCAACTTGATACCCTAAACTTTTTTTTGTAACAAATTGATACCTCAACAACTATTTTTTTTCAACTTGATACCTAATTTTTCAAAAAACCCCAAAATGCCCTTATCCCTTCCCTCTTTCCTTCTCCCCTCCCCCCCCTCCCCCACTCCGGCCACCCACACCCTCCGCCTCCCCTCCAGCCACCCCCCTCTCCCACGTCGGCCAACCCCCCCTCCCGCTTCAGGCACCACCGTCGCGGCGGCGGCTGCGGCTGCGGCTGCTGCTGCTACGGTAGCTGCTGCGGCGGCTACTGCTGCTGCGATGGCGGCTGCTGCTACCGCGGTGGCCGGCGGCGGTGGGGGTAGGGGGTGGCTGGGCGCGGAAGAGGGGGGTGGCCAGAAGAGAGGCGGAGCGGGAGGGAGGGGGTAGCCGGAGTAGGGGAGGGGGTGGAGAGGGGAGTAATTTTAAGGTTTGGACAGGGGTATTTTCGTCCTAAAATTTTTTTGGGTATCAACTTGTTAAAAAAAAAGTTTAGGGTATCAAGTTAAAAAAGCGTAATAGTTGAGGGTAGCAAAGTGCAATTAAGCCTAAAGTTATATCAAGTCAATCTAAGCCAGACCAAGTCAACCCTAGGTCATACCAGTCGTCACAGGTCAAAACAAGTCGAAGAAAGTCAAACGGGGTCAAGAGTTGGCCAACAGTTGACTTTTGGTCAACTGGTCAACCCTGGTCAACTCTGGTCAACTTTAGGTCAACCCTAGGTCAAACTAGTCAAATATTGACCAATAGTTGACTTTTGGTCAACTGGTCAACTCTGGTTTGGATTTGGTCAAATCTAGACAAAGTGTTGACTCACGGTTGCTTTTGGGTAAAAGTCAACTCTGGGTCAACCGAGCCAAAATTGGCTCAAATGTGACATTTGTAGGGTGTACCCAACATGCCAACCAAGTTTCAAGTCAATCCGACTACCCGAACTCCGTATCTCGAAATTACCCGATTACCCCTTAACATTTACCCTTAAACCGTTCTAACTTGCCGCCAAGTGGCCTTCCCTTAGGAATTCTACTCCGTGCTTCCTAGGGTAGTAGGGTACTAGCCTATACAACCATTACCTACCAAGTTTTCTAGGGTAGGTGGACATCCGGTCCATCTTACGGTCCGAATCGCCCGTTTATCCGTTATCTTGAATATTTCAAGATACGGGATGGTGCGGTGCGATACCGTCTCCCCAAGCCCACACGCAACCCCGATTCCAACTACGAAGCCTACCCACAAAATCTAAATCACATTATCTAGGTTCCCTCCAAGTTTCGACGCGTTCCGAATAACGGAACTCGATTTCACCCCTTAACCAAAATCCTACTTAACATTCACTCACTCATTCAAACCCATTTTCCACTCTCTTGGGACAAGTTCTTGGGGCTATTTTAGTGGGTCAAATAGGTGTCTAAATAGCTAATATATAGGGGTATATATATACATATATATGGGTATATAGTGGGGATCTTAGGGGCTAAAAGGGGGGTGGTTTGGTGGTGCTCTGCTGCCCCTACTGCTGCTAACTGCTGCTGCTATTGCAGCTTGCTGCTGCTGCTACTACTGCTGTTTTGCTACTGTTAGGGGGAAAAAACAGCAGCCCTATCCCCCTTTGGTGCCTTGGTTGCTCCCCCTTTCTTCCTCTCATTCCTCCTCTAATTCTCTCTCCATTATCCTCTAATTCTCTCTCAATTCTCCTCTAATCCTCTCTCAATCTCTCTAATATATATATCACTCTCACACAACTAATTCCCATTCCCTTCCCCTCTCTACACACACAAATACACACACCTATATATGTATGACCACACACACATATATATATCTATACATATCTATACATATATATAAATGTATATATATATATATATATATATAGACACACTCACACACACACACACACACACACACACACACACACACACACACACACACACATATATATATATATATATATATATATATATATATGTGTGTGTGTGTGTGTGTCCATGTGTGTGGGTGAGAGTGTCTATATATATATATATATATATATATATATATATATATATATATATATATATATATATTTTTTTTTATATATATATATATATATATATATATATATACACCACTCTAAAAAGAATAAGACCATAATTGATCCTTAAACTAGAATTTAAGGAAACCTACAAAATAGGGTCAACATGTAGAGAATGGTCCCCTCTCTAATTAATGTGAAGGAGTAAATGCAAATGAGGAATTAAAGATGGTTTAATTAACATACCTAATTGTAGATTTGGAAGAGAAGAAGAAGTTGGAAGAAATGAATGAAGAGAGAGGAAGAAGACTTAGTGAAGAAGAAATGTGAGGTGGAAGGGGTGCCTATAGGTGGCCGGCCATGGTAGTCATGGTAGGGGCACTTGTATTTACAAGTTTGCCCCTACACTAGCTTACATGCCAATTTAATCCAAAATAGGTTTTGAAAATTGCTAAATTTAATTAAAAATCATAATTAAAGTAAATTACTCATGGGGGACTAGTCCAAACTCCTAAACCAAGAAGTTTAGTGTGGTAGGCCATGGTTAAATAACATGCTAATTATGACTCAAGTCGAAATTCACCGGGGTTCCGAATTAACTCAGAATGCGATAAAATTCGAACCTGACTCCTATAATAATTAAATAATAATATTCATGAAATAAAATTTCTAAAAATATTATAAAATGGAAAATTACCATTTTACCCCTAACTGGGAAAAGTGAGGGTGACAAGTCTATCCACCTTAAAAAAAATTCGTCCTCGAAACTGAAGACAACAAGCACAGGAAATCACAAACAGAAAGACAAAAGAATTAGATTTATACCTCAGGGCACGAAAAGATAAGGGAAACGCTCCCGCATGTCGTCCTCCCTCTCCCAGGTAGACTCACCTGGAGAGTGATGTCTCCATGCAACCCGAACCAAGGGTATGACCTGGTTCCGGAGCACCTTCTCCCTGCGATCCAGAATATCCACCGGCTATTCTGGATAGCTGAGAGTAGGTCCCATCTGTATCGCTAAATGGTCCAATACATGGCTAGGATCTGCCACGTACCGCCTCAGTTGAGATACATGAAACACGTTGTGCACTCCCTCGAGCCTAGTAGGCAAGTCCAGTCGGTAGGCTACTGTACCGATCCTCTCTAAGATGGTGAAAGGTTCGATGTAGCACGGACTGAGCTTCCCACTGCCGCCAAAGCGAATAGTGCCACGTGTCGGAGATATCCTCAGAAATACCATGTCACCAACCTAGACACAAGACAAAAACTCAACACACAACTAACAAACAATCACAACAACACAACAAGAACTGAAACTAACCTCGAACTCTAACGGTCTCCGGTGACTATCGGCCCAATGCCGTTGCCTATCCTGAGCCACCCGAAGTCTGTCTCTAATCATCCTGACCTTCTCGGCCGCATCCACAACCATCTCCGGCCCAAGAAGCGCCCGCTCGCCGACATTGTCCCAAGATAAAGGAGTACAACATCTCCGTCCATATAGAGCCTCAAATGGTGACATCTCTATACTGGCCTCGTAGCTGTTATTGTAAGCAAACTCTACCAGGTGAAGATGGTCCTCCCAAGAACCCTCGAGATCTAGCACACATGTGCGAAGCATATCCTCCAAAGTCTAGATGGTCCTCTCCGACTGCCCGTCTGTCTGAGGATGATAAGCAGTACTAAACTTGAGCGAGGTACCCAAGCTAGCCTGCAAACTCCTCCAGGAGTGGGAAGTGAATTGGCTATCCCGATCTGAAACTATGCTCACCGGAACTCCGTGCAATCTCACGATCTGACGAACATACAGCTCAGCCAGCCTCTTCGTAGACAAACCCACTTTGAAAGACAAAAAGTGGGCCGATTTGGTCAATCTATCAACTATGACCCAAACCGCGTCCTTCCCTCCTGGCGACCGTGGATGTCCAGATACAAAATCCATGGTGATGTGCTCCCACTTTCACTCCGAAATGGGTAGCGGCTGTAGCAATCCACCTGGTCTCTGTCTCTCGGCCTTCACCTGCTGACATACAAGGCAACGAGATACAAACTGAGCAACCTCGCACTTCATGCCATACCACCATACGTGCTCTCTCAGGTCCCTATACATCTTGTTGGCCCCAGGATGCATAGAATACTGAGAGCGATGCGCCTCCTGAAGAAGCTCCTCCCGAAGCTCTCCACGCGGAACGCATAGCCTAGTACCATGCCGCAATAACCCGTCTTCGGCTACAGAAAAATCGTCAAGCAAGCCCGTCCTCACCTGCTCCCTGATGCTCCTCAGGGCAACATCAACATACTGCGCTGACCTGACTATATCCATCAGCTCAGACTGAATCTGCAAACCCCACATCTGGATCTCCACGCCCAAAATGATGACCTCGATACCCAAACTATCCAGGTCAGCCAACAAATGACGATCTGTCGTCAAGAACATAGCAACTGGATACCTGCTCAAGGCATCTGCAACTACGTTGGCCTTTCCCGGATGGTACTGCAAGGATATATCGAAGTCCTTCATCAGCTCTAACCACCGCCTCTGCCACATGTTCAACTGCTTCTGAGTGAACACGTACTTCAAGATCTTATGATCTGTGAAGATCTCAACTCGCTCTCCGTACAGGTAATGCTTCCATAACTTCAAAGCAAAAATAATCGCGACCAACTCCAGATCATGAGTAGGATAGTTCTTCTCATGAGGACACAACTGCCTGGATACATAGGCAATCACCTTTCCATGCTGCTGAAGAACAGACCCTAAACCCTTCCCGGAAGCATCACTGAAGATCGAGAACCCTCCTGACCCAGATGGCAAAGTCAGGATCGGAGCTGAAGTCAACCTTATCTTCAGCTCATCGAATGCAGCCTGACACTCAACAGTCCAAACGAACTCTACATCCTTCCTGGTGAGTCTAGTCATCGGCTCTGCAGTCCGCGAAGTCCTGGACGAACTTCAGGTAATAGCCAGCCAAACCCAGAAAGCTCCGAACCTCGGCAACTGAACTGGACGTAGACCAAGACTCCACTGCCAAAATCTTCCTCTGGTCCACTGAAATCCCGTGCTCGGTCACAACGTGACCTAATAACTCCACTTGGTCTAAGAAAAACTCACACTTCGAAAGCTTTCCGTAGAGTTGCTCCCTCCTCAGAGTCTCTAAAACAACTCTCAAGTGCTCTTCATGCTCCTCCTACGTCTTTGAATAGATCAAGATATCGTCTATGAAGACCACCACGAACTTGTCAAGGTACTGATGGAATACCTTGTTCATCAAGTTCATGAACACCGCGGGAGCATTGGTCAACCCAAATGGCATCACTATAAACTCGTACTGGCCGTACCGAGTCCAAAATGCCGTCTTGGGAATGTCATCCCACCTCACCTTCAGCTGGTGATACCCGGACCTCAAATCTATCTTCGAAAAGACCTTTGCCCCACTCAGCTGATCGAACAAGTCGTCGATCCTCGGCAAAGGGTACCTATTCTTGATAGTGAGGTTGTTGAGCGCCTGGTAATCAATACACATGCGGGACGTACTGTCCTTCTTCGGCACGAATAGGACTGGCGCTCCCCAGGACGAAGAACTGGATCTCATGAACCCCTTGTCCTGCAGCTCGTCGACTTGCTTCTTCAGCTCTATCAACTCGCTGTTGTTCACCCTATAAACATACTGTGAAATGGGCTCGGCTCCCGGCACCAAGTCTATAGAGAACTCAATGTCCTTATCTGGCGGTATCCCCGGCAACTCCTCGGAAAAGACATCTGAGAACTCGGCAATCAACGGATGTGGCAAATCCTGTCCCGCCAACAAAGTTCCACAGAATCTAGCCTCCGGCTCCGCTGCTCCTCGAGCAAACTCGATCTCTAGCTCTCCCGGCGTCCTAAAAAGAACACTGCCTCCTCTGCAATCAATACTAGCATGGTGTATGTTCAACCAATCCATACCAAGTACCATATTGTACCTCGGTAGGGGCATTATGAGCAGACACGCACTCAAGTCCCGGTCTCTCAGAGTGACTCTCCGCCCCTTTCAAATATTATTAACCAGGATAATGCCTCCCCCGGTCATAATCTTGTAAGTCCTACCCATATATTCAGCAATAGTATTGTGTCTCAAAGCAAAAGAAATAGACACAAAACTATGGGTCGCCCCAGAATCAAACAAGGCAAAAGCAGAAAAAGAATCTAGGAGAACATGACATGCTACAACATCTTCTACTGGCTCTGCCTCCTCCTCTGCTGCCAAAGCGAACACCCTGCCCGCGGGTGCTCCCCTCTGGTGCTGGACAAAACGCTGCTGCTGGGTCTGAAGTGGAGGACCCCTCTGCTGAACCACTAGTTCTCTAGCCGGCTGCGTCCTGTCCTGGCCTCTCTTGGCTGCCCAAGCAGGACAGCCCTTCAGCTGGTGGTCAGTCCCTCCGCAGAATAGGCAAGCGCCTAACCTTCTCCGGCATACGTCTCTGATGTGCCCCGTCTTTTCACAGAAAGTACACTGCTGGGTCTGCCTCTGGCCCTGATCCTGATACTGCTGGGCACGTACCGATACCTGCTGAATCTGCAACAGAGGCTGCTGCTGAAACGGCCTCTTCTGCTGCTGAATATAGGAGCGCTTGGCTGGTACCGCACTGGAACTCACCTCCATAGTATCTTCGCTCCTCTTCGGCTTGAGGCCGAAGTCCTCCTCTGCAATCTGTGCGTCCATCAATATCTGATCGAACGTCGCGTCACGGCGACCCGAGGTACGGGTGTGCACTGCATGAATAAGTCCTCTGCGGAACTTACGAGCCTTCTGCCCCTCATCCTGGATCATATCGGGAGCGAACCTGCTAAGGCGGAAGAACTCAGCTGCATACTCATCCACCAATGAGTTCTCCTGCACTAGACCCACGAACTGGCCCTCCAATGCTGTAAGAGCCACGTCCGGGAAGAACTTCTCCTTGAAGAGCCTCCGAAAGTTCTCCCAAGTCAGCCCTCTCACTGAAGCACGAGGATCCGTGCGGTACCATGTCAGCACAATGTCGAAGAATCGGCTAGCTGCGGCCGAAACCCAAAGTGCTCTAGGAAGCTCTGTCAGCTCCATGCTCCGCTGCACATCCTCTAGCCAGTCGTCTGCATAAAGGATGTCCTTTGTGCCTGTGAAGTCCCTGGAGCTCATCTTCCTAAAGTCCAGTACTGTCCCTGGCCAGGACTGCTGCTGATACGACTGCTGGCCAGTAGGGCCCTGCACTATACCCGGTGCCACTCTCTCCACTGCTGCCAGTACAAGCTGATGCGAGTTCTCCATACTCTGCCTCAGCATCTCGATCTGACGGTGTGACGCCTCCGACTGGCGTTACGATGCCTCTGCCTGGGCCCGCTGTGTCTCCATCATCTGCTGAAGGAGAAGGAACAAATGATGTGTATCCGTCGGTATCGATGGTGGTGGCTACAGCATCTCCGGAACGACGACTGAAACCCTCTGGGGTGGAGGTGGTAGACCTCCATGTGCAACTGTCGGGGTCTCTGGAATAGTAGAATCACTGGGGGCAGTCCCATGAACCTCCTCCTCAGCCGGGTCAGATCTCTCGGGCAAGCTACTCGATCCAGAGGCCTGTGGATGCGTCTTCGTCATCCTGGAGACGAATTGAAACAAAAAGATCAATATGGCACATGAATAGATTTATCAAAGAAGGACAGTTAATTTAATACAAGGTGAATAATCATGATAATCAAAAGATCGAAAAAAATTTCTAGGTGTGATTGAGAAACTCCTATAATGTCGTAGGTCCTACGTCCTAATTGTAGGCTCGTAATTAGTAATCTAAGTCGAGCACCATTACGAGATTGCACTAATTGCGACACCGACCTGCATGGGCTACCACAAAAATGTGTCACGACCTGCACCCTTATGAGGGGCACGAGTACGTGGGTACGTCCAGCCTACGCCGCAGTATCGACGGTAGAACGCTATATATAACGCCTGTAAATACTACGACTAACAGTATAAAGGTACCTGTATAGTATATACTCTCCGAATGGAGGTGACATATCAATACAGTCTCAATCACAGAATAAAACTAAGGTAGATAGCTCAGAAAGAGAACATATGATAGATGAAAGAGTAAATCGCTCATCCTCGCTAGATTTCACCCGAATTATCGTTCTCGCTGGGGCGTGATGCCGCACGAGCCTGGAGTTGCGCTCGTGTAAGGCAAGATAACGGTTCACATAGTGATTATCTCAAATTCATAACATAAGCAGCGGAAGGAAACTAAAGAAAATAATAAGAATCTCTTTTATTCATAATGAACTGAAGATTACAAAGGCTCTGAATAGCCCAACATAACATGCCAATTGGCTACAACGCTCATGATCTCTCTAGCTCACAAAGGATTACATCGTTCCATACATTATGCCTCTTTATAGCCACCAAGTAGTCTTCGGTCGAACATCTCCATGTCGCAAGTCCGAACGCCTATACGGTAGCTCCTCTTGAATGCCAAGGACTCCATGCCTCGGCACGTCCAAGCCAAGCCTCGCCCCGAGTCAATTATACCTGAACCTGCACATAACTAGTAGGGGATTAGTGCTTTCTTCCTTGCTTCGCACTGATCAAGACCCTCTCGCACCCAAACCAAACACTAAGTAATTTTAGTGGACATGCAACATTTTTGGTGATCTTTCTATTTAGCCTTAGGATCCATTTCATGGCAATCTTTATATATAGCAAATTATCATAAATGTGTCCCATATCGTGTTCCTGTAGCAGATACAGTTAGCCATAATATGAACATAACATAGTATTTTATGCTCATCTCCATTCCTCTTTGCCTAGCATGCCATGGTTAGAAATTACATAAGCAATCATACGATTCGTGCAACCAACCAATCATAACCGTAAACATATGTATAAGGGTAGCAGGCCCTGCGCCTGCACCCAACTCTCATCTCAGCCCATCGGCCCTATCTATATGAAGGTCACGGTGTTTCGCACCGTAATGGACTTGGCATCTCTTATGTGTAAGCCTACAATCGCTTCGATAAGGTTGCCAGCCCAGTATCCGAAGGATTCCAAACTTACGGATATTATAGCTTATCACAGTACTGGACGGTCGCAATCCGTCCGAATGATGTGCACTATAAATACCATACATAATTCCCTCCTAGGCCGAACGGTCCCGGTGCCCCGACGTAACCGTCCGAGGGAAGCCGCACCCGTGCACGGGCCATCCGAGTCCATTGACCATGCAATACATACCATAGCATACGAATCATATCGTTTCAACCAATCCTATGTTCCATGAACATAGTCTCGCACCATAAATATATTCGCGTCTCATAAACATAATCCACCATCCGCATGGGGAGCTCCGTCGGTGTTATGTCCTAACACATCCATATTGATGCACGACGCCCAACGGCTTGGTCATCTCATATTCAACGCGTACCATTCGTAAGTCATTCTCATAGCCTAGTTTCGTAGTTACTTAGTCATTCCTTGGCTTCCGTGCACGAGGGCACATTCAGCGCCATAATCAATGTTCTAGACCTAGTGTTCAATATTCTCGGAGACGTACACATGATGCACATCTCGATATTTGTAACACCCAGTTTTCCAGATGAGGGTAATTTTGAAATTTTGTAATTATAATTATTATTATTATTTATTCATAATTATTTCATATTATGATTTTTGGTGATATTTAATCATTTTTAAACTATTTAAAATTATGACTTGTGATTTTGACATTTTACTATTATTTGGTTTTAATTTTGAGGAATTTGTCACCCCCAGTATTCAGGAACAGGGGTATTTTTTTTATTTTGTATTTTTGAAATTTATTTTATTATTTATGATATTGTTTTGGGATTATTTGAGTCGGGTTCGAATTTCAGCTCAATCCGACTTGAAACGGGGACCCGGGGGTAGTGTTGACTCTAGTGGGACCCACACACTAGTTAGGCATGGCCCACATGATATTAATTTTAGTCCACATGATAGAAATATTTTAGTTAGAGGTTAGACTAATTCTTATGGATAAGGTTAGTGTCATTAGAGACTTTAGAATGACTAATTTAGCCCCAACCAATTAGCCATTTCCTAATACTCATAGAATAGGTTAGTGGGGGCATTTTAGACCTTACCATAATAGGACAAATAGCCCATATGGCCAGCCACTTTGGGAGAGGATAGGCTCAAGTTCATTTCATTATTCTCATCCACACTCTCTCTCTTGTTCTTCCCCAAATTCCTAGAGAGCAATCCCTAGCAATTTCTCCACCAAATTCTTCCATTTCACTACCAAATCTTCTTCTTTCCTTCTCCATTCTAGCCAAGGAGGAAGCTACCCAAGTTTGGGAGGATTCGGAGCTCGTTCGTGTCCTTTTGGAATCTCTACGTGTCGGTGTCGCTCCGGGAAGGCTTTTCTTCGATTCGATCTACTGGGAGGTATAAATCCCTTCTCCTTTTCATTTCCTCATGCATATAGATCTATTTTGAACCATAGGAATGACCCCCATGGTTGTATCTCCATTTGTGTCCATTTCGTGTCCATTTAGAGGTCATAGGAGTGTCCTTTGTGTTGTGGTTGTGTCCATGTGGGAAAATCCCAAATTTGGACACACTATGTGTTGTTGTTATGTATGAATGAATTATTACATGTTTAATCTCATATTTTTGTATTGAAGATGTGGTCTATAGTGTCTCATATATATATATATTAGTGTAGAGAGTGAGTTCTTGATATATTATGTTATATACTTGTGTTCTTTTGTCTCAAACTACCCAAATCCGTCATGATTTTTATCCACGTTTTTAATTTCAGCCCTAACTTAGAAATATCATAACTTCTAGCTCAAAGCTCGGTTTAATCTCCCGTTTTTTTAAAAGAAGCGTATTGAAGTTAGCTTTCCAAAAACATGTAATAATAGGCCTAATTATTTCGGTAACTTTCTGGAGAATTATTTGAGTGTCAGCTGTACGAAAGACAAACGCGTTCTCGGTGTTTTTGCGATTTCGGGAGTTTCCGGAAACGAAAAAGCAATCCGTTTGAAGTTTCGGAAAGCTAACACATAGATCTATAACATACTTTAATCCTAGATTTTAATTCATGCTGAGATGGTACAGTATTGATTATTAGTAGGAGTTACTATTCGGTATATGCATTTTGTGCACCCTTGTGTGTAATATAATGTTCTATTTGATTTTAACCCATGTTAATGTATATACATTATGTAATTAAATAGAGAATGCAAGCATGAGTAAATATTTAAATAAATGATGTATGAGGTGTAAGTATCCTATCTAATGTAAGCATGTATAAGTATGGCTTGTAATGAATATGTAGGTTCCATAGTATGTAATGTATGGTACATATAGTGGTACAAGAGAATAAATGAATGATGAATGAATGCAAGCATGAATGTAATGTAATAATAGATGTAATATATGTAGCCTTGTTAGGAATAAAACTAGAATTTAGTTTTGTTTCACTAAATAAGAGATACATGAGAACTCATATATGTGAATGTTAACTTCCTATTGACACTTTGCTACACAACTGTCATGCCTCACTATCACTCCACACACAATACACACTACACTATATAACCCTCACACCCTCACTCATTGACACTCTCACTCACACATTGCCTAACACTTATTCCATGATAACATACACATGTTCTTGTGCACTTTCATGACACACACACACACACACCCATGAACACATACACATGCTCTTCTCTCTCTCCCTATATATATACTATACATGGCTAAATATGTTAATGTGGTAAATAGAGTTTTCCTATAGTTATATATACATATATGTGATATAGGGTCTAGTGTTGAATTCACTTTTCATGTACACCTCCATGTTCACACACACACATAGCTTAACATGTTAGCTTCATTTCTCTTATATATAATATTGAATGTGATGGCTTGTGTTTGGCTTGTATAGCCTTGTGATTTGTGTGTGATTGCTAGACTAGGCTTGGTTAGGCCAAGTGAGACTTATTAGACTTGTTGGGCTAGGATTTGACCTAGTTTGACTAGTCTAGTTGACTGGAGTTGACCAAGTGTTGACTTTAGTCTAGTTTGACCTAGACAGCATGCAGATGCATTGTAGATTATATTTATCATTCCCTGTGTATACCTTAACTTGTGTTGCTCTAACTAGGAGTCAGGTACCTCATCTCGGACAGTACATTTACTTCAGACATTCAGATACGAGGCGAGTACATTCTCTGATCGTTTCATACTTGCCTGGATTTACATTCTTGCTCTAGATTACTGTACTTGATGCTGACACGATTGTTATCACGGATTGGTACTATATGGATCTCCTTTTGGGATGTTATCCCCTTGTATTCACTAGATACATATTGTGATATGCATTTCACTTCCATATTGTATTTATTGAATACCTATATCCTTGTATACTCCTTGTGCATATTGTACTCTCATTATCACATGAGTTCCAGGGATAGACTATTGTACACTATTGTATAACATTGTACAACTATTGTATAACATTGTACACCTATTGTATAATATTGTACATCCATTGTATAACATTGTACACTATTGTGCAAGATAACGTAACTGGAGTGGATCCTTGTGTATTGATTGGGGAGGGGGAGTAGAATTGGTTATGTAATCAAATCCTATTGTACAAGATTGTATAACTATTGTATATGTCTATTGTACACCCACGTACAATAGAGTTACCATTGCATTTTTCTAGACCATTTACATAACCATATTGTACTCTAAATCACAGTAGGCTTACAGTTCTTACTTATCATATTTAGATATTTTCTGTTATCAAATCTCTACTATTTTTTATATACTTCTTTCTTTCAGCATTTCATGTACCTTACTCTATTGCATGCTTTATATTTCCTAACATGATATGAACAGTGTGAGATATTTTGTGCTCGCTTCCGTCCTGACTGGACCTGTTAAAAATTTTACAGAGGATGATGAGGAACCCTGCACCCTAATTTGGAGTTTGCCTAGTTGACACTCGCGACCTGGACCCCTGGAGAGGTTCAGGCAGCTGCTCAGGATGATACCTTGTATAGTATAGGTAGCTTAGACTGTTCCTTCTTTTCATGCTTAGCAGTTGTCTTTATTTTCAGAGTTGTATATTTTAGAGATGATGAGACTTGTATTCCTTTTCTGCTGTACCTCAGTTGAGGATTTCTTATCTATTTCCATCGTGCTACATTCTACCTTAGATTGTGATTGAGTTGTACCTCGGTATTGGCCTCCTTCTGGAGAGTATATTTCATGTTATGTAGTTATAGTTCATGACCTAGAACAGCGTTCTACCGCCGACACTGCGGCGTAGGCTCGGCGTTGTTACGTTCTCGTACCCTCACGGTGGGTGCGGGTCGTGACACGTTTTTA
Organism: Iris pallida; assembly: GCA_029216955.1. NCBI lineage: Eukaryota > Viridiplantae > Streptophyta > Magnoliopsida > Asparagales > Iridaceae > Iris > Iris pallida. The sequence goes on from JANAVB010006998.1 coordinate 2,957,475, forward strand.
GTGGTGGCCCATGCAGGTCGAGTTTATGTAGTGGTATTCGAACTAGAGTATCACTACAGCCTGCAGTAGGATTAGGATATTTTGAAGGTACTCAATCACATTAGAAAAAACTCCTTATCAGATCCCTTTTATCTAAATTTACTGCTTGTTGTTTTCCCTTGAATATAAACTGTCCTCCTTTGAATTTTTGCTTCATTCTCAGAAATTGCTCCTTATTTTGATCTGTTTTCATGATGGTTATGAAGACACGATCTCATCGCTTCGGTTTGGGGGATACTATCGAGAGGCTGGCCACCTCTCGTCCTGTTCATCAGGGCATCGAGATCGTAGCTTCTGTTGTGCCGACTCAGGTTGGCATTTCTGCTACATTGGAGGTGCACCTCTATCTGTACAGAGATTTTCTCCCGTTATTTCTGATTTCTTTCAGCAGTGGTGATTCATGCAGCATCAGCAGCAGACCAGGGAAAACTAGCAGGGCGAGCTATCGTCAGGACAGTCAAGAATACGCAGAACATTAGAGATCTTGCTGCAAGTTCCGTTCTTCTCAATTCCATTCCCACAATTATCTTTTATAATTACCTTGAAATCCGATTCCATCTGTTCCTTGTTGATTGATTAATTTTGTCATGTTACTCTTTTGTTGTGTTTGTTTTTTTTTCTTCTGAGAAAATCATATGGGCTAGGTCGCCTAAATTATGGAATCTAGAATCCTCGATAGTCGGGTTAGTTGGCATAGTGAGGACATGTAGTCAGATTTTCGATGTATTCTCGGGTATGGAAATTTAAGGTTTTTGCCGTCGCATGCGGCAGTACGAAAATTTTAAATACCATGAACCTAGAGGTACGTACCTTAGTCAAGGACTCGGTGATTATCGTAGCCTTGCTCACTAGCATGATGAAGACTCTGGACAACATGATTTTGGACAGACGCATATGATTAACAGATTGTATCTTGAGAGGGTTTAAACATCATACCCTTTTGATTGTTATAAATGACTTAGGAGTAGGGATATTTAGTTTTGTAGAGCTTATTCATAGGTAGTTCCTTCATAGTATAATGGTATGATGACTTGTAGAGTGTCTGTACCCTAGAGGTGATAGTTAGCATTGGTGTTAGAATAGCAATCCATTGCAGATAATTCCCTGTTATTATGATACCAACCAGTTACGTATAGGATGTTAGTATGCCATACAACCTTGATTATTATTTATTATTTTCCTTTACCCTTCCAGTAAGGCACCCATGACCAGAGCCTGCCTTTGAGTATAGTTGTAGTTTCACCTAAGACCGAGAGGTCTATTTGCATAGATAGATTGCAGATGATATTGGCATATGGGATATAGGTTAGTTAATATCTATAGGCCATTGTTGTATAGGGTTATAAACATGTTGTTTAGCCTATACTTGGTTCAGTTTTCCATTTTAGTTAAGTTCCCTTCGTGTTGAGTTCCTTTGTGTTGATCACCCTTATAGGCAGTGTGCAGACCCTTCACTAGATACCATGTCCCCTTGATTCAGACCATTCATCCTTAGCCTAGTTCTAAGCATTGTTTCAGACCCTTATAAGTTTAGTCTGCCTTAACCCTTGGTTGATCAGTCATGTATATATATATAGATGATATACTTAGGATATATGTGATGGGTTGTTGTTCTTGAGCATATATATATATATATGTGGTATTTGGTATTCATGTGCTTAGCTTGTAGGTATTTTAGTTATAGGTGACTTGATAGGATTGGAAAGTTAAGAGCTAGTCTATTATAGAGTTTCTCTTTTGCTAAATTCTAGTTGCCAACACCTAAATAGCTAGCATAGGTAAAACCCTAAGAAGTTGACCAGTTGATGACCAAGTACTTGGATGTTGAGAAATTGACTAGTGATTGACCCTTGACTATGTTTGACCTAGAAGGGGGTGCGATCATCTTAATTTCGAGGACGAAATTTTTATAAGATGGGTAGGATTGTAACACCCAGTTTTCCAGATGAGGGTAATTTTAAAATTTTGTAATTATAATTATTATTATTATTTATTGATAATTATTTCATATTATAATTTTTGGTGATTTTTAATCATTTTTAAACTATTTAAAATTATGACTTGTGATTTTGACATTTTACTATTATTTGGTTTTAATTTCGAGGAATTTGTCACCCCCAGTATTCAGGAACAGGGGTATTTTTTCATTTTATATTTTTGAAATATTTTTGAAATTTATTTTATTATTTATGATATTGTTTTGGGATTATTTGAGTCGGGTTCGAATTTCAGCTCAATCCGACTTGAAACGGGGACCCGGGGGTAGTCTTGACTCTAGTGGGACCCACACACTAGTTAGGCATGGCCCACATGATATTAATTTTAGTCCACATGATAGAAATATTTTAGTTAGAGGTTAGACTAATTATTATGGATAAGGTTAGTGTGATTAGAGACTTTAGAATGACTAATTTAGCCCCAACCAATTAGCCCTTTCCTAATACTCAAAGAATAGGTTAGTGGGGGCATTTTGGACCTTACCATAATAGGACAAATAGCCCATATGGCCAGCCACTTTGGGAGAGGATAGGCTTAAGTTTATTTCATTATTCTCATCCACACTATCTCTCTTGTTCTTCCCCAAATTCCTAGAGAGCAATCCCTAGCAATTTCTCCACCAAATCCTTCCATTTCACTACCAAATCTTCTTCTTTCCTTTTCCATTCTAGCCAAGGAGGAAGCTACCCAAGTTTGGGAGGATTCGGAGCTCGTTCGTGTCCTTTTGGAATCTCTACGTGTCGGTGTCGCTCCGGGAAGGCTTTTCTTCGATTCGATCTACCGGGAGGTATAAATCCCTTCTCCTTTTCATTTCCTCATGCATATAGGTCTATTTTGAACCATAGGAATGACCCCCATGGTTGTATCTCCATTTGTGTCCATTTCGTGTCTATTTAGAGGTCATAGGAGTGTCCTTTGTGTTGTGGTTGTGTCCATGTGGGAAAATCCCAAATTTGGACACACTATGTGTTGTTGTTATGTATGAATGAATTATTACATGTTTAATCTCGTATTTTTGTATTGGAGATGTGTTCTATAGTGTCTCATATATATATATTAGTGTAGAGAGTGAGTTCTTGATATATTATGTTATATACTTGTGTTCTTTTGTCTCAAACTACCCAAATCCGTCATGATTTTTATCCACGTTTTTAATTTCAGCCCTAACTTAGAAATATCATAACTTCTAGCTCAAAGCTCGGTTTAATCTCTCGTTTTTTTAAAAGAAGCGTATTGAAGTTAGCTTTCCAAAAACATGTAATAATAGGCCTAATTCTTTCTGTAACTTTCTGGAGAATTATTTGAGTGTCAGCTGTACGAAAGACAAACGCGTTCTCGGTGTTTTCGCAATTTTGGGAGTTTCCGAAAACGAAAGTGCGATCCGTTTAAAGTTTCGGAAAGCTAACACATAGATCTATAACATACTTTAATCCTAGATTTTAATTCATGCTGAGATGGTACAGTATTGATTATTAGTAGGAGTTACTATTCGGTATATGCATTTTGTGCACCCTTGTGTGTAATATAATGTTCTATTTGATTTTAACCCATGTTAATGTATATACATTATGTAATTAAATAGAGAATGCAAGCTTGAGTAAATGTTTAAATAAATGATGTATGAGGTGTAAGTATCCTATCTAATGTAAGCATGTGTAAGTATGGCTTGTAATGAATATGTAGGTTCCATAGTATGTAATGTATGGTACATATAGTGGTGCAAGAGAATAAATGAATGATGAATGAATGCAAGCATGAATGTAATGTAATAATAGATGTAATATATGTAGCCTTGTTAGGAATAAAACTAGAATTTAGTTTTGTTTCACTAAATAAGAGATACATGAGAACTCATATATGTGAATGTTAACTTCCTATTGACACTTTGCTACACAACTGTCATGCCTCACTATCACTCCACACACAATGCACACTACACTATATAACCCTCACACCCTCACTCATTGACACTCTCACTCACACATTGCCTAACACTCATTCCATGATAACACACACATGTTCTTGTGCACTTTTATGACACACACACACACACCCATGAACACATACACATGCTCTTCTCTCTCTCCCTATATATATATACTATACATGGCTAAATATGTTAATGTGGTAAATAGAGTTTGCCTATAGTTATATATACATATATGTGATATAGGGTCTAGTGTTGAATTCACTTTTCATGTACACCTCCATGTTCACACACACACATAGCTTTACATGTTAGCTTCCTTTCTCTTATGTATAATATTGAATATGATGGCTTGTGTTTGGCTTGTATAGCCTTGTGATTTGTGTGTGATTGCTAGACTAGGCTTGGTTAGGCCAAGTGAGACTTATTAGACTTGTTGGGCTAGGATTTGACCTAGTTTGACTAGTCTAGTTGACTGGAGTTGACCAAGTGTTGACTTTAGTCTAGTTTGACCTAGACAGCATGCAGATGCATTGTAGATTATATTTATCATTCCCTGTGTATATCTTAACTTGTGTTGCTCTAACTAGGAGTCAGGTACCTCATCTCGGACAGAACATTTACTTCAGACATTCAGATACGAGGCGAGTACATTCTCTGATAGTTTCATACTTGCCTGGATTTACATTCTTGCTCTAGATTACTGTACTTGATGCTGACACAATTGTTATCACGGATTGGTACTATATGGATCTCCTTTTGGGATGTTATCCCCTTGTATTCACTAGATACATATTGTGATGTGCATTTCACTTCCATATTGTATTTATTGAATACCTATATCCTTGTATACTCCTTATGCATATTGTACTCTCATTATCACATGAGTTCCAGGGATAGACTATTGTACACTATTGTATAACATTATACAACTATTGTATAACATTGTACACCTATTGTATAATATTGTACATCCATTGTATAACATTGTACACTATTGTGCAAGATAACGTAACTGGAGTGGATCCTTGTGTATTGATTGGGGAGGGGGAGTAGAATTGGTTATGTAATCAAATCCTATTGTACAAGATTGTATAACTATTGTATATGTCTATTGTACATCCACGTACAATGGAGTTACCATTGTATTTTTCTAGACCGTTTACATAACCATATTGTACTCTAAATCACAGTAGGCTTACAGTTCTTACTTATCATATTTAGATATTTCCTGTTATCAAATCTTTACTATTTTTATACACTTCTTTCTTTCAACGTTTTATGTACCTTACTCTATTGCATGCTTTATATTTCCTAACATGATATGAACTGCGTGAGATGTTTTGTGCTCGCTCCCGTACTGACTGGACCTGTTGAAAATTTTACAGAGGATGATGAGGAACCCTGCACCCTTACTTGGAGTTTGCCTAGTTGACACTCGCGACCTGGACCCCTGGAGAGGTTCAGGCAGCTGCTCAGGATGATACCTTGTATAGTGTAGGTAGCTTAGACTGTTCCTTCTTTTCATGCTTAGCAGTTGTCTTTATTTTCAGAGTTGTATATTTTAGAGATGATGAGACTTGTATTCCATTTCTGCTGTACCTCAGTTGAGGATTTCTTATCTATTTCCATCGTGCTACATTCTACCTTAGATTGTGATTGAGTTGCACCTCGGTGTTGGCCTCCTTCTGGAGAGTATATTTTATGTTATGTAGTTATAGTTCATGACCTAGAACAGCGTTCTACCGCCGATACTGCGGCGTAGACTGGGCGTTGATATGTTCTCGTACCCTCACGGTGGGTACGGGTCGTGACAATATTGTCTTTCAATGTTCTACCATCACCGTCCTACCGCGACTCGTACACTTGATGTACGCCGCTTCAATTGTTGAATAATGTTATGTCTTAGTGTTCGATACATACTTGGACCTTTCGTGGCCCGAGCCACGCTTGCTAACTCGATAACATCTTACGCATACACTGACATATTTTATTAGACGTGAAGGAATAGGGAGAGAGAGTCCAGAACCCGCCCACCTTATGTCGATACGCCTTGCCGTTTCGTCGAGTTGAAGCAGCTCGCTTCCATAGCTTGGTCGCATAGCTAACTCTCAGACTTAGCCATTATTTTGAACTCCTCGGTTGATTTGGCCTATCGTGCCCATGCCATAATTCGTTGCAAGGCCACGATTTGGTTTCGCGGATACTTTACTGCATAAGGCAAAATGCTGACCTCTTATCGTCCAGCGTAGAAGCATAGCCTGCACACTATATCAATTAAAATCAGTACTTACTCAAACGGGACTTATCATTTGCATCGATTCGATTCATAGATTCCAACCGACTCAAAGCTTACCTTTGGCTAATGTAACACTTGCATCGATTTGCATCGATACCTCATTGGGTCAACGCAACTCTTCGAGTCAATGACTCATCATAATGTACCGTGCGGAGCGGGGCATTACAGGTAGCAACCCTTTGTGACCTGGCCGAATTCATGTCAGGTGGTTCTGAAGCTGGTAGTAGCCACTCGATCGTCTTTTAGAACACCATGACGAGGCTCATTACGGAGTGAGACACTATGCCTCGTGAGACTCCATATGTGCTGCCAGATTCAGGTAAATTTCTGACTTTATTTACCATTGCTCTTTTAATACTGTTTGATATGATATATAATGATTGTGTTGTTTTGATTGCAAAAGGTCACGTGGGGACTATTGTTGCAGCCCCGTTGACATCTACACCCTTCAGCTTCAATTCCACCATGGCTCCTCTGGACATGGGAACTCATACTGCAGAAGGAAGCTCCTCAAGGATGCCTGCGCCAAAACCTCCTGGTACACAAGCTGTGATCAATCCATCATCTGCAGAAGGAGGAGTTATTGGAGAATTGGCAACACCTGGCATATCGACGATGACAAATAGCCTCGTCGAGACTTATACAAGCGCCTTCTTTCTCTCTCTTAATACTCTTACTCAGATAGCCTTGGAGAAAAGCCACCCTTAGGAATCAGTAAGAAGACTGCTTCCTTTGCCATTGAAGTCATCCGCAATATCGACGATACTGAAAGAGTCAGCTTTTTAGAGCATATCTTGGATGCACTTGAAGACCCTATCAAATCTTATCAAGATTTGATAAGTGGCAACATCTAGAGACTCGTGGATGCAGAATATGAGGCAATGGCTCATGAATATGAAGCACGACAGGCAGCTTTGAAAGATTTTATAGTTGTCTTCATACTACGATCTGGAGAAATAGAGATGAGCATTGTCGAAACTAGCTCTGCCATTGAGCATTACAAGACTAAAGCCACATAGAAAGAGAAAGAAGCATCTGAATGCCAAACTCAACTTCAAGAGCTGGAAGCTGAGATGGCCAAGCTTCGTGAGGCGATTACAATAGCCAAGAAGCGTGAAAAAGAAATGCTTAAACTGCATCAAGTTGCCGCAAGTCATCTGGATGATCTGATGAGGCAGCAAGAAGAATTTGTCCAAGTTTAGGGTGCAGCAATTAAACGTCAAGTTCATTCACTGCAACCTTTTGACCCAGAGTCGGGAGAGACTTGGCCACGCAAAGGGTGATTAACTCCAGGGTGGAGAGAGCTGAATCTCTGAAGAGGCTGATCACCGATCTGAGCACCCAACCTTCTAGATAAAGTTATCTGATTGTAATAACTTTTTCTTGTTTGGAACATTTTTTATGAAATATAATATTTTGATGTTTTTACTCGTCATTGAATGAAAACTGATGATCTTTTTATGGCTCTATTACTTATTAGTATTTGTTTGAGACAAGCAATAGATAGGAATAAGAAATATGTTCAAAGGTACTGGACATGACATATCTCTTGAAAATAACAATATTTATTATATTTGTTCAGAGGTAATGTGGACATGACAGAATATAACTTAACGACATCATCAGAGGTAATGTGGACGTGACGAGTCGTTAATATAGATAGTAGAATTCAGAGGTAATGTGGACGTGAATTCGCAAATCTTTTGATTATCCTTGGGCCAACTGGGACTTAAGAACATGATATCTCTTAAAATAGCTGGGTTTCAAAAGATGATGCTTGTAATGATGTAGTAGATGTTGTGGGTCAACAAAGATGTATCATAAGACCTGGATCGACTCTGCTGGGGATTCAAAGATTTGAAGTATGTACAATATTTGTTAGAAAATATAGTACACGCTTTCAAACATGGTACTTCTTCAGGAATTTTTCGTTGATAGGCATCATAGCGATTCAGCCATCAATCCCTAACAGTTGATAAACTCCGTTAGTGAAAACTTTGCTTATAATATATGGACCTTCCCACTTTGGCTCGAACTTGCCCTTACTCATGTGTGTCATAGTCATAGGACGTCTAACGGTAAGGACTAGCTCGCCTTTTTGAAATGTTCGTACTTTGTGAATTTTCAGTTGAAGGCTTTTGAGATACGGGCTTGATATATCTCGATGTGTTGTTGAGCTAGTAGTCGCTTCTCATCAAGCGCTTCAAGCTCCTGAAGTCGAAGACGATTATTATTTTTTGTTGTGAGTTCATTAGCAATGGCAATCCTTAGAGAAGGGTTTTGAATCTCCAATGGCAGGACAGCTTCGCATCTATACACCAAGAGAAAGGTGTACAGCCAGTTGGAGTACGTATAGTAGTACGGTAGGTCCATAGACATTCTCCAAGCTTTTTGCTCTAATTATGTTTATTGGTGGAAACAAACCTCTTAAGAAGCTTGATGATCGTTTTGTTGAATGCTTCCGCCAAACCGTTAGCTGCGAGTTGTATGCTGTAGAAGCAACATTATTGATCCTATTGTCATCACAGAACTGAGTGAACTTCTGACTGATGAATTGAGGTCCGTTATCATGGATAATTCGCCTAGGAATACCGAATCTGTAGATCACATGATATTTAATAAAGTTGATGACACCGCTTGTCTTGACTTCAGCTAAGGGTGTAACTTCAGCCCATTTTGAGAAGCAATCGGTTATAGCTAAGATAAACCGATATCCTCTAGATGAAGGCGGATTAATAGGACCAATGACATCCATGTTCCAAGCTTCGAAGGGCCATGATGCTGCAGTTGGATATAAAATTTTGAAGGTTGACGAATGAAATCCGCATGGATTTGACATGCTCGGCATTTTTCTTGAATATTCAATGGCATCTGACACCATGGTTGGCTAATAGTATCCCATGCATCGGATCCAATCTTTTAGCTTGGGACCAGGCTGATGTGCATCACAAACACCATCATGAGCTTCATGTAGTATCTGCTTTGCTTCATCTCCTGTAAGACAGCGTAGAAGTATACCGTCATATGATCATCGATAGAGTATTTTGGAGGTGTGATTGTAGTAGAATCGGAGTGATCGCCGACGGATTATCGTTGCTTCTTTGGGATCTTCAGGTAAGATGTCATAAACCATGAAGTTTATGAAAGAAGCCCTCCATTCTTCACTCGTAGTGTAAATCTCGACTGAATTCTAGATTCCAAATGCAAATTATTCTTGATACAGTATAATTTTCTGTTAGTGATGATGATCATCTGTTGTCTTTTCATAGGAATTGCTAATACTGCTGCTAGATTAGCGAGTGCATCAGCTTCTGTATTGCATGCTCGATGTACATATTCAATGAAGAAGCCTTTGAATGATGTAGCCAGTTTGACTGCTGCTTCATGATATGGAACGAGATCTTGATGCCGGACTTCATACGTGTCTCTAACTTGATTGACAATTAGTTTAGAGTCCCCGTATACTTCAAGGTATTCGATATCCAACTATTTAGCTAATTAGAGAACGATGAGTAGAGCGTTGTATTAGTGAAATTATTAGAGCATGGCTCATCCATGGAATAGGCTCTTTGAATGGCCAGTCCTTCTGATGAAACTAGAACGATTCCAACTCCAGCGATAATAGTATATTTGGGTTCGATTCTCGATACACCGTCAAAGAATAGACGCCAAGCAGGGATTCCTTCTGAAGTCATATTAGATTCCAGAGTTTCATCAGGAATTTATCCTAGAGTTTAGAAGTCTCAGGAATTGGATGAGCAGCTAGGAATTCAGCTAGGGCTTGACCCTTATCAGACTTTTGTGGGAAATAGACCATATTACACTGTGCTAGCAATATAGCCCATGTAGCGAGTCTAGAATTGAGTGTACTGGATTTCTTCATCAAGACTCGGAGAGGGTTGAATCTGGAGATGACATGAATGGTCTAGCCCGTAATATAATGCCACAATTTTTGGATAGCAAACATTAGAGCAAACATTCTTTTTCTACTGGATTGTATCAATGTTCATCACCGATCATTGTATGACTGAGATAATAGATGGCCGGCTCATGATCTTTCTTGTTCTTTTGGGCTAATAGGGCACCTAGAGAATGAACTATTGCTCGAACATACATCAGGAAGGGTATTCCTGTGACTAGAGGTACTAGGACTGGAGAGTTCATCAAGTACCGCTTTATGTCTTCAAATGCTTGATGGCATTCTTCGGTCCAAACGAAAGACACACCTTTCTTCATTAGTTGAGTGAATGGTCTGCAGCATCCAGAGAGATTTGAGATAAATCTTCTGATGTACACAAGCCATCCTTGGAATCCTCGTAGCTCTTTTAGGTTGCTGGAGGACACATCTCTTGAATGGCTTTGATTTTATCGTGGTCAATGTGTATACCCTTAGAGGTAATAACGAATTCGAGAAATTTGCCACTAGAGACTCCCAGGAATTACTTGGTAGGATTCATCTTGAGTTGATGCTAGCACATTAGATCGAAGATAGTTCTTAAGTCTTGGATGTAATCTTCCTTTAGACAAATTTAGACAGCAATATCGTAGGCATAGCATTCGGCTATTTTTCATAAATATTCATAAAAAATGGTACTCATGGCCCGTTGATAAGTTGCACCAGCATTCTTGAGACCAAACAGTATGACTGTGTAGCAGTAGACCCCTAGAGGAGTACGAAAAGATATATGTTTTTCATCTTCGGGATTTATCCTGATCTGATTGTATCCAAAAAACCCGTCCATAAAAAATATCTGCTCAAACCCGCAAGTATTGTCGATTATGACATCAATGATCAGAAGAGGAAACCTATCCTTAGGAGAAGCTTCATTAAGGTCTATAAAGTCGATGCAGACTTGGACCTTTCCTCTTTTCTTCATAACTAGGATGACATTAGCCACCCAGTCGAGATATTGTTCTTCTCTGACAAATCCACAAGCGATAAGTTTTTTGACTTCAGCTTCTACAGTGTTCATCATATCAGGTTGGAATCGACGCTGTTGTTGTTTGACTGGCCTAGCATTTGGCAGGATATTGAGCTTGTAGGTAATGATATGAGGATCTAATCCCAGCATATCTTCATAACTCCAGGCGAATACGTCAATGTATTCTTGAATGAGCTGAATCAGTTCTTGTTTATCTACTTTAGGAAGACTTTTGCTGATGAAGATTGGCCTTAGAGAAGTTTTGTCTCTGACATCGACTTGGACGAATTGATTTTCAGTAGGTTGTTCACGTTGCTCGAAGTGAAGTTCCCATTGAGTATCCATCCTTTGTGCCCAAGGATCAGATTCAGAGGTTTTAGTAAAGTCGTCGTCATCTTCTGATAACTCAGCGGTCACTATATTAGAAGATAGGGTCACTCGATACACGTGACCTATGCTGGTGTCTGAATCCCATGAGATAGAGTTAGATCGTTCCTCTTTGTCAGACTCAGAAGCATCTGGGGTCGTAGTCGGCATGGTGTAGCCTAACCCATGCTTTGTTTTGTTATAATATTGTAGTAACTTCCCTTTTGGAGTAGTTATACGAATAGGAGTTCGTCTTTCCCTACCACCGTTGAGGCCGAATTTGATGTTGTAACCCATCTTTTGGATGATGTTCTTTGATTGTTGACTGTAACGACGTAGTTGAAGACGCCTATTATGGTCATTTTTAGCATCGGTATCGGATGTAGCCTTTTGATTCAATCCTTTGCTGAAGGGAATAGGATGTTCATCCTTCTTCCGAAGGGGAACCAGAAAGAATGAATCTTGTAATGATTCAAGTGATACTTCGTCTTGAAGAGGTTGAACTGCTCCTAAAGTAAAGGGTTCGAAGTTATCCAGGATTTTTAGATAACATTGAGTGTAATAATTGACATAAGTATACTGTAAAGGAGACGCTACTTTATTGATAATTACATCATCATTTACAACAGTGCTCTTGATCTTAGCCGATGGCTTGTTAAGATTGATAACAAGAGGAGGAGAAGGAGAAGAAGAAGGTTTGTTACAATGAAGGTCAATAACAAGAGGCTCAGAAACGATGAGCTCCCTATGCTCCGTCTTTTCAGTAAGAGGATACTTGACAGAAGGAGAGAGATTGATGGTCAGTGTTTAAGAAGATGAAGGACGGGAAGTACGTCCTTTGACTGAATCAATAATACATCATTCGGACTCTCTTTCCATTCTTTTTCAGTTTCCATGGCTAATACGACCTTCATGAACTCCTCTTTATACATTCTGGAGTCAGTAAAATATACCTCGGTGCCTCAAAAGGGGTTAAGATCAGCCACTTCTTTGCAGACTTCTTCGTTGTCATCCACATATTTGAAGTATTGATGAAGCGTGGATGGCACGATGTTATGTTCATGCAAGCATGATCTTTCTAACAAGACATTATAGGAGACGTGATTGTCAATCACATAGAAGGTGACCTTTGTGTGGAGATTGCCTATTTGGACTTTCAGGCGAATCATTCCCAATGGCTCGCTTCTCCCGGAATTGAACCCCAAATAGTCATAGTTGTTGTGGAGAGATTATGAACTGGGTCCTTCAGCGCATCCAATAGAGTCTTTGGCATAATACTAAGTGCAGATCCTGGGTCGACTAGGATGCGATCGACCTTCATAGTATCGATATACCCTGTATAGTAGAAAGGTCGATCATGTCGATTGTCCTCCAGGAGCATATCATTTTGAGTGAATGTGAGATTGGGGATCAGCTCCATCATGCTATGGCTATGAGAACATGTTATTGATTCCTCGTCTGGTTTCTTAAAATGGGCCAGACAAGCGTCAGCTTGCATCAAAGCTTCACTTAACGTCTCTGGAGTTTTCCCTTTAGAGACGTAGGAATTCAAAAATTGATAACCTTGCCAGAGTATTGGCTAGTTGAGCCAATATGTCAAAGTTATACGACTTTTCGAGTCCAAGAGGTGGATATTTTTTAATATTTTATCAAAGCGAATTAGTTGTTTGCCTTTGTCAGCCGTTGTTAGGTTTGGGAGGAAGTGGTTCCGCTTGAGGTGAAGACACCGAAGGAATATTAGCAGCCGGTGGAGGAGATATGGAGGGGCATCGGAGACTAGAGAAAGAGTAGTTGTATTCTCTTTTCCATATGCATAGTCTCTAAAGTAGACCTTTCCAGATCCGGTACCGGTCATGGCTTCTTCTTCCGGCACTGGTGCGAATGAAACCATGTTACCATTCTTCATCTGAGTCTTGCTTTTGGAAGACTTCTTTTGAAGACAGGACAGATCTGTCAAGAATCCCAAGTCAATACGAAACTTATTGTGTTGAAGATGTAGGGAAAGAGGTATAGGAGACCCTTTCCCGTTATTCAAGCCAGGGACTTTCTGTAGATCATATCCCATCTTTGTCATCAGTTCGCGAGACTGTTGACTGTATAGATGGAATGCTGGCCGGTAATTGATTTTTGGCTTCGGTACTACCGTTTCGGCAGAAGGAAGTGAAGCCATTACTGTAATGAAGATAGCATCCAAAGGTGGAAGATAAGCACCAAATGCTGTCATATTACATGACTTATACTTGGATGTCTTTCTTGACTTTGTAGGGGAAGCAGGTGTCTTTGATTCAAAGTCAGCAACCAAATCGGGATGGATCCACATGATTTCCCTTTGTTTGTTGATAGGGGTACAAGTCTGTCAATTCGTGCTGGCGAAAGGTTGACGATCTCCAGAGTGGCTTTTAGAATGGGGACGACTCCATCCTGCACAAGTTGAGCAGGAAAGTCACCAAATTACATAGAGATGACATTGGCAGTCACCATCTTTTCATCTTACTGAAGAGTGATTGCCTTAGCATTGATGAGTTCCTGGATCTTTCCTTTAAGTACGTAACATGTCCCTGGTTGGATGTCCCAAGAACCTATGATAGACACGATATTTAGGATTATCAGTCTTACCTACTTCATCTGGCCATTTTACATTCGGACAGTTGAAGTTTGTTGCTCTTGATTAGACAATCGAATATGCTCATGATGTCGTCCTCGTCAAAGGAATATTCCTCCTTAGGACGTGGTACTCTTTGTGGGGGTGCCGTCGTGGTAGGTGTTGACTGACCCACATTGATGGCTAAAACTTCTTTGCCTTTCGCATTAATGGCTAAAGCTTCTTTGCCTTTGCGGTTGTTCTAACGACCTCCACTGTTGGTTGCAAAATGTTTATCTTTTTCAAGATTAGGCATCTGGATGCCTAGTCTTTTGAACTTGTCAGCACTGTCTTCGGCTGCCCTGGCATTTACTATGAATGAGGCCCAGTCTTGGAATTGTGTGGGTCCAGTCCACATGCTGACTATAGGTAACAAGTTTGATTTGCATGTATCTATAGTCAATGCATCTGGAGTACCCAGATGCATTTTGAGTGCTTCACGACGAAAGCACTCAATGAAACGTTCAACAGTTTTGTTAGGTCGTTGTTTGATTTTGATGAGGGCCAACATAGTCATGTCATTTTTCCCTCATAGAATTGTTCCAGAAATATTTGCTTGAATCCTGCAAAAGATGTTATTTAACCGTCTGGAAAACTACGATACCAGTCATAGGCCACACCCGCCAAGCACCTGACAAATACTCTAGTGAGTAGAGCTTCATTCAGTTGGAGCTGATCAGTCATTACCTTGAAGTGATTGAGATATTGACTCAGAGATGAGCTACCGTCAAACAGTATGATGGTTGGTGTCTTGTACTTCGGTGGAAATGGGACTTCTTTCCACTCTAAGGGTAAGGTTGCTTGATCCCTAACTTTTATAAACCATCATTCTGCTTGAAGGCTTCGAACTGGTTATACAGAAGCTTCACCGCTTCAAGGGAATCTCCTGAAGCTTCGGAGGTACATATTCTTGATGATGTTAGGAACATGGTTCAGGTTATTGACATGCCTTGTTCCCTAGTGTACAGAAAAGTACCGAGTTCATTGGCATAGGTGAGAGGATTCTTGATTTTATAAACTCTTCC